>JAHHFK020002408.1:505000-931579 GCA_024533555.2 Aedes koreicus | reverse complement strand
CTTTCGATGCCAAGTACCAAGTGCTTTGAAAAAAGTCGTATTGCTTTAGGACGAGACTAATGAATTTTTTTTTTTCCGATATTCCGGATATTTCGGGACTATAAGGTCCCGGTCAGTAATCTCGGTAATGTGACCCAATACGATAAATTAGAAAGCATATTTGAAATCAGCGGCCCAAAATTACTTAGAAACAGATAATTTAGGAATGTAAAATTCATTTTTAGACTTTTTTCCGCCTTTTGTATGGAATAGAATCACTGTGCGGCGGGTAAAAATATGTCAAACGTAACCCAACAAACATCGGTGTTGAATTAGAGCTTGTCCAAGCAAATTTGGAGAAGCTATTCAGCTTGTTTCTTCTAGAATAGCTGAATAGCTTCTCCAAATTTGTTTGAACAAGCTCTAATTCAACACCGATGTTTGTTGGGAAGTCCGTGAAATTTCAAAACACTCTATTGTTGATATCAAAACCTACACACTTAGAAATTATGAATTTTACACGAGACGTAATTCATGTTTGTAAAAAGTCGGGGAACGTAAACAAAGATTTCGTTTAAAATTATGTCTCTTGAAACTGACACAAACGCAATTCAACAAAAGATGTGTTTGATTGGATTTATTTTCTCAAAAAAATAACGCTTGCATGTGTCGGTCTCAGGGGACAGAAATTTACATGACCTTTTGGTAGTGTGTACCATATCGGCAAATTGCAGGATAGTTGTGATGTTATTTGTTGAAATACACATTATGATTTTTTACAGAAATCTGTAACATTTTACCGAATTCTCAACAGCTGAACCTTTGGTAATCCGATTTAACGGATTTCGGTGAAATTTTACAGTTATCTGTAAAAATGTTACCGGATTTCGGTGAAATTTTACTGAAATCCGTTAAATTGGATTACCAAACGTTCAACTGTTGAGAATTCGGTAAAATTTAACAGATTTCTGTAAAAAAATCTGAGTGTGTACATTATTGATTTGGAACCCAATCTTGTTTGTCTACTTCTCGTTGGCCTAACGCTTTTCGCAAGAAAAGCCAAACCTTTGATTACTTGGAAAGTTTCGCGTGGCGAGTTTATTTCAAATAAACATTTTGAAAGTGAACAACTTCCCAGATGCGCGCTGAACCGGCCGTTCGTCAACTCACGATCTTGCATCTCGTGTAAATTAGAGCTAGAATTCAGCCCTGAAAAGGTGAAACGATTCAGTGTCGAGAAAAAACACCGAGCAAGCGAGTCAAACAAACAAAAACCGGATTTTTTAAATTTTTGGTATCAATTCGATCACTATATAATCTCTTCGTTCTAGTCTACGTCTCGTCCCAGTAATACACTTTGGCTAGGTTTTTCTTAACGTATCGCTTGTGAACCAATTCTTGCATACACAGAAAGCATAGTTTCAGGTTGAACAGAGAAGAGAGATCTCGGCTAACTGGTCAAGATTGCCACTCCAATGAACTACACGTGTATGTTGAGCTAATAAGTCCACCAAACCCAGATATCAACAACCGTACCTAAAAGCAGGAAAGTTGATCAAAGCACCCATTTACTGCCTTCACCGTAATTCACAATTTCATCATTAATCAACACAGCCGTAGGTTTGTTCTCCGAATTGAAAGTCAATTGAGGCTCGCATCCCTGACTGAAGCGTCCGAATTAGCACAATTTGCGGTCGGTATAAATCACTCAGAAGTCACTCAACTGAAAAACAATGACCGCACTCACACCCGTTTCGTTAAATAAGCACAAGTGAAGCAGCGACAACAAAGGCACCCACCCACACATTGCCGATCGGAAATAAAACAGCTACCAACGAACAAACAAAAATCAACAAAAATAGTACCCAGCTCCCACAGGAGAAACAGCAAAGTGGAGTGCAATAATTTTGAAATAAAATTTTGATTGCTTTCGAAACAAATGAAAGGTTGAAACTTTTGGCTGCTGTCGATCGGTGGGGTCGGGTTGGGCAGGAGTGTTGGAAGAAAATGGCCATCACCAGCCACTACTGGAGCACAGGCAGGATATACACAAAAACAATCAAACCAAACAAAACATTCGAAACAGAAACTATTGCCCGAAAAGTATAATTATAACAATCGCTTCGAGAGCTCATCCCCATCCGACTGCCGGCAGATTCTGGGGTCCCGAGCCCTCGAGAGGGAGAAAAGGGGCGAACTCGATCGAGTGGCAACATTTTGCAGGTTCATTTAATTGGCCCATTGCCAGCATCCGGTTTTTCCGGCAACGTAAATTCTCATCACATCAAGTTTTATCGCTCGAGCCTGTTTTGATTCGTCCTCCGCTCATCTTCCAGCTCTCCTGGCTAACCCCGCTCTGCTCGGATCCATTTTAACTCTTTGTTGTTGTTGTTGTTGTCTGTGCACTGAAAAAGTTTCCCTTTTGGATGTTTGCTGTGGTGAACTTTTTATCTCTTGGCCACGGATGAACGGATAAGAGGGACCATTATTATTGGAACATTGAGTTTGGAAATTTTTCGAATGCTTTGGAGGGAAAACTATTTGTTTGGATTGGGTTATTTTTTTTTTTTTACAGTTTCTTGATCTAAACAAAACCTTTCATGTTCGGGTGGTTTGAAGGAAGAATAATAAATACAATATTCGCAATTCGAAATAACTTAATGGAAAATTAATCCATCAATGATGTGACCTAGCTCTTCTTACACTTTTCAATTTCCAGTCACTTTATAGAATTATCTCTCTGGGCCACTTCTTTGGGTGTTCCGTACACTTGACCGACTTTAAGTACTTAGTTTTATCTAAATCCTCGTGTGATTCAAAGTTTCGCATGATGGATTTTTGATCAAGTCAATCAGAACTGGCCTCCTCCCCTGGGCTACCAGGAACATTTTCAGATGGGTCCGATGTGGTCTTGAAAACACTTAATGCAATCAGCATTGCAATTATCTATGAATTCTCATGTTATCAAATCTCTTGCATGATAGGTATTTGTCCAAGGGCGAAAGTGGCCTCTTCCCATGTGGTACTAAGAGCATATCCAGATTGTAGTCCAAAAGACTCAATTTGACTACCATTCAACTTGTTTTAGAGTTAGCGCGTCATTTGGAGTGCTGCATGATGAGTTTGGCGCGATTGATATGTTTTGATTATGTACTACCACTCAATGTAGCACGGAAAATAAGTCCCACAGCAACGGGCTGTCCTCTCCGTTTTACTTGATCAAGCTTTAATAACAAATGATGTCGTCATGATGAAATTATACGGAAGGCCAACACTGTTAGCAACGGGGGTTTGGCATTCAACTCGCTTCCATCGGGTGCCCTGATGGTCTCTCTCATAATCCAATTATTTTAATTTATACATAAGAGAATATTATATATGTATATACAATATCACTACTAGTTAAAAGTATCGACTCACTTGGAAATTGCAACCCACACTTGAATATTAGATCACCCTCAAAAGTATCGAATACCTAGAACAGAAGAATTTATGACCCTTTATTTTTTTTTTTTTTATCCCTCTATTAACAATAAATAATTATTTACCTACAAAAAAATTTTCCCTTTTTTTTTAAATATTTTTTTATTTTTTAAACTTTTTTTTATTTATTAAAAATAAAAAAAGAGTAGAAAGTTTTTTTTTTTTATTGTTTTTTTTTTCCTAATTCAAAAAAGAAATGTAAGTTTACCCCGCGTAGAGCGGAGAGGATTATCCTCCAACAATTTTTTTTTCCCTCCAGGGGTTTTTTTTTCTTTCTTCTTGTCATTTTACATTTTGTTCAATATATATTCATTTAAAATTTGTCTGTCTTTCTGAACCTAAATTCACTAACTCTAGTATTAACTGGGGAAACCGATTACCCGCGGTGTACTCGGGGTAAATATCCCATTCACTCATGTCCTCTATCACACAAACCCACGCACTCCTTTCCATCCATACAAAAATACACAATCGCACATTTGTATGAAGGATAGGGGTACTTAACCTAACTTACCTAACTTAGCCTAAAGGGATTTTTACTTCAAAATATATACAAATTATGTTTAAAATGTTCCTTCATTGCATTGCTATTGTTCCATCGTTCTTGACGAATATGATGCTGAAATTTATAAATACGGGTTTTTCCAAAATGTTTCAAATTAAAGGCGATTGCTCCCCAACTAACCATAATGCTGCATTCTCTTTATAGCTTTTATCATCTATACATGTTCCAATTATTTCCTCCGGATCATCATACACTAACCCCAATCTTTGTGTAATCAAATTATGAATCCAATTCCATATTTGTTCTGATCCTGTACATTTCTTTATTCTATGCTCTGCTGTATCCAACTGTCCGCAGTATTCGCATATATCAGTTATAATCCCACTTATTCTATTCCTTAATTGTTTTACTTTTGAGCTAACAATGTCATTTAAGGCCAAATAAAGACCTTCTCTAACATTCGTCGAAAGAAATGGCTTACTGCAATTTTCCCACAAAATATCCCACTGTATGTTAGGATTTTCTTCTTCTATCTTATTCGTATGGTTATACCTATATATGAGCTTTGTCGAAGTTAACAATGGGTTATCAGCTACCGTATCGGCATAGCTTAACCAGTCGCGACAATTTTTAGTTAACGATGTGTTACTCTTTTGAGCCATCATAAAATGATCAACTGTGTCAACTTGTTCAGAAAATAATACATTTTTTATGAAAAACGCTTTACTTTTAAGGTAAGGGACAATAAGGGAGAGGCCTCCTTTATTCGTATCAAACTTGTGCTAAATACCATATCTTCGATAATATAAAAGCATTTAGAATCCAGACTAAATTCAAATTTCTTTTAGAATGCGTTTTAAGGCAGTGCTTAATTGATTGAATAACTGAATTATAATTACTTGTTACTGTATCTAGATATTTAGCATGAATCGTAACGCCTAATATTTTTAAACTGTATTGCTCTTGGATTTGGTGCGGTCCAGTTTTGCATCTATTAAAACACATATAGTGCGATTTATGGATGTTCAGTCTTATTTTAGAATGTATGCTAAAATAAATGATTATCTCTGAAACCGTGTCAAACTCATGATCATTGAGGATACAAATATTGAGATCGTCTGCATATGCCAATACCTTTATAAATGTATTGGCTACGAAGCAACCTCGAATATTATTGCTAATCATTCGTATGAGCGGTTCCATACTAAAGGGTGTATTCGATAAAAATGGCACACACATATATACTCATCAAAATTAAACTGATGTTACGCCGAGATTGAAAGGGTCAAAGCCGTGAACGCAACCCGTGTTCGCATTGTAGTCAACGTGGTAGTTGTATGTGGAATTATGTAAACACAGGGCGCGGACATCTTTGTCATATATATAATAAGAAGTAAACTGGATTAGAAATATTCGTTGAATGTTTGCATTGAATTGAATCAGTTGAATCGTAGTGAAATAGAAGAAAATATTAATAATGAGAACCGGGACAGAACCAAATTAATTGTGTGTTGTTGTTTTTTATTGTTGCTGATTTTTTTTTATTTTTTTTTTGGGGGGGGGGGGTTTTTTGTTGGTGGGGGGGGTTTTTTGGGCAGATTTTTTTGAAGGAAATTTGTTTGTGAGTTTTATAACCCATTCGCAATGTAGCGCTAAATTATATATTTTTCTAGTTTTGAGTTTGTTGACAACTTACTTCAGGAAGTGTTTTCAATGATGTCCCGAACTCCTCCACCTAACAACTGATTATCGGATTTTCTTGAAATTTTCAGGGAATGAAGAACTACTAATGAGTTTTGATTTACAACATTTGTTTTATTCAATTTCGTCTCCCATCCCGAATGCCCGCACCTTCCTTTTCACTCCACCCATCAAATTTTGTACAACCGATTTTCCCAGTGTTTTTGTTGTTTTTACTCAAATTTTCTTCAATTCTAGCTCTGTTTTTATAGTTTTGGGATGTTTGCGAAGTTCCGTTTTCATAATTGCCCAGAATTTTTCAATCGGACGAAGTTCCGGTGAATTTGGTGGGTTCATATCCTTTGGCACAAAATTGACTCCGTTGGCTCGGTACCACTCCAATACGTTTCGAGCGTAGTGGCAGGATGCTAGATCAAGCCAAAACAGAGTTGATCCTTTGTGCTTCTTAATGAATGGCAAGAGACGCTTTTTAAGGCACTCTTCCGTGTAAATCGCACCGTTTATTGTTCCGGAAGTGATGAAGGGAGCACTTATTTCACCACATTCGCAAATCGCCTGCCAGATTAGAAACTTCTTTGCAAATTTCGATAGTTTCTTCTTTCGAACATCCTCCGGAACATCGAACTTCGACTTGGCAACGAAATATTCTTTCCCAGGAAGTTGACGGAAGTCGGCCTTGACGTATGTTTCGTCATCCATCACGATGCAACCGGATTTGGTGAGCAGCTTCGTGTAAAGTCTCCGGGCGCGGGTTTTCGCAGTGATGTTTTGTTTTTCATTCCGGTTTGGGGCTTTTTGCACTTTGTAAACATGTAACCCAGCACGCTTCATGGTTTTCTGCACAAAACCGACTGACACCTTAGACTTTTTAGCGACATCTCGAATTGACATGTTTGGACGGTTCTTGAATTGTTGTACGACTTTCCTGGCCATTTTACTGTCCATTGGACCACTTTTACGACCACTCCCTTCCTTCCTTTGGACACTCAGACGCTCCTTGAAGGTTCTTATTACACAAGACACAGTTGTATTTGCAATTTCAAGCCTTTTAGCAATCCACCGGTAGGACGCCCCTGGATTTTGATTGTGAGTGCACAACATTTTCTCACGGACAATTTCTTGTTTCGACGACATGACTGGAACTACTGAATGTATAACTATGAAACTTGGCAGATGTAAATAATACACTATGGATAAGATCTACTCAAATTTCTAGGTTTTTTTCTCATACGATTCAAAAGTTACAGAAGATTATCTGTGTGCCATTTTTATCGAATACACCCTTTAAGTGGACACCCCTGACGTACTGATGACTTTACGTTAATGTTGTTGGTTAGAAATCCGTTGAAGAGCACTTTGGAACTTGCATTGCAGTAAAGATTTTTAAGACAGTTGATGAAGACAATTGGAAATCCTAATATTTCAAGAACCGCCCATAGGAACGCATGATTAACCCTATCGAAGGTCTTTTCTAAATCGAGACTAAGAAGAAGACCTTTAAATCTCTTTGTCTGTCCTGCACAAATGGTTATGTAACGAAGTTTTTTCAAGTTTTCGACACATGAATATTTTGGATTACATGCCGTTTGACCGGATCCAATGATTTTGTCTAGTAAAGGATGCAGTCGATTATCTCAAATTTTCATAAATAGTTTATAATCCGCGTTCAACATACTTATTGGTCTTTTGTTTGCTATGGCATGTGGCTTTTCTTTCTTTGTAATCAGGCATATTATACCCTTCGAAAAGTTCATGCACTGACGCACACCATCGGTCAAGTATTTGTTAAAGAGTACCACTAAATCATCAATCATGTGTTCGGAGAATCTCATATAGAATTTGTATGTCAGCCCATCTGGACCAGGAGTTTTCTTTTTAGCAGCTTCCTTCAAAACATTCTCTAATTTAGTTTTTTCAATAGGTCTGATGAGGTTGACTCCGTCTTCAGCAGACATCTTGGCTGTAAGGTGTCCCAAAATCTCCTCATATTCCGTTTCATCGTTATCTGTTTGAAAAACATTGCTAAAGTGTGAAAACAAAAAGTCTTTCACCAGACTAGGGTCAGAAGTTGCAACACCATCAACTAATAGGCAAGAATCAGTGCTGTCCGATTGCCTATTGATACGAGAAGTTAAGTGAAATAAACTAATTTTTTCGTCGTGCAGCAGCGAATTTGAGCTAATTTTCATTCCTAAATTTGAGAACCTATTATATTCAACTTCCATTAATTTGGACTTAATGAAACACATTTCATTGTAAACATCTTCGCCTGCCGACTGTTTTTCCATAATTTCATTTAAAGATACATAGTAAAATTGTTTTTTCTGTGTATTTGTTGGTTCAAAAGATAACTTTGATTTTTTAAAAATCTAGAAATTTTGTGTTAAGCGTAATCATTCCACCACGCATTGATATCGTTCTGATATAGACTGTTATTCTTACATTCAAGGTAGGTTTGTATTAGAGAATCGCATGCATTTTCATTAGAAAGGAGACTTGGATTAACCTTCCAATAGCCCCTTCCACGAACCTGTACTGAAATACCGTCAGGATACCGTCACAGCATAAAAACAGCAGAGAAAAATATTTCTAAATGGCATCCTGTACAACATTTCACCAGAAAATCGATATGTGAAACGTCTCCTCGAATGCTTCTAAGAAAATTAAAATCGTTCAATATTTTGTGAAGTTAAAGACTCCACAGTTGACCATATATTTGCCTATCCTAGTTATTTTGTCTACTTCTGTAGGTACATTGGACAGTCACAATGCACCTTTGTATTTCTCTGCAGGTGTCGTTATTGGCGATCACCAATGAGCCAAGATACACGAATTCGTACACCACCTCGATTTCATCACCGTCGATCTGAAGTCGTGGTAGGAAGCTAACATTGTCTTCTCGTGAGCCTCTTCCTTTCATGTATTTTGTTATAAACGCATTATTTATAAGCCCAATCTTAGTAGCTTTGTTTTCATTTCCGCCGTCGTCTCAAGGCTGCGTGCTACTATATTGACGTCGTCGGCAAAACTAAACAGTTAGACAGACTTCCTGAATATAGTGCCACTCATATCTGTTGGCGATCAAGTAATGCACGATCCATGAGAGTGATCAAGCTCTCTGCATAGCAACCTAAGTTTGTTAGAATAATAGATGTTCATTCCACTACTATCATTCAACCCAACAAGACGTATGTACTTTGCTATAGGTTATGGGCCCAAAAGCCATAATCAGAAAATAATTTTCACAGAAGATTCTTGAAGCAGTTAGAAAACTTTTTCAAGAACGAAAATGTTCCCTGGCACTGGAAGTAACGGATCAGGAGACACTGGAACCGGTGAGGCGACAACTGGATCAAGAGCTGGAGGTTCGGGTTCAGGAACGGTTCGTGCGGCCGGCGAAAGCAGTGTGGCTCTGGCGATCGAGAAGCTAAAAGGCCGGGAGAACTACGTGTCATGGGCGTTCGCCATGAAGATGACGTTGATCCGGGAAAATTCCCGTTGCGCTGTGATGCCAAAGGAAGGAGAAGTCGTGGATGAGGACGTCCAAATGAAGGCACTATCCTCGATCTGCCTAAGCCTTGAGAAGACGAACTACAGCCTGGTGATGGATGCGAAAACGCGCAAGAAGCCTGGAAAAAAACTCAAGACTGCTTTTCAAGATGACTGGATTTATCGTCGAATCGGCTTGCTACAGCAGCTGACTTCGATCAGACTTGAAAATTACGATGCGTTGGTCTCGACAAGCCATACGCTCGCGGAAATTAACTTGCCATTGGCTGACGACTGGCTCGCTTCGCTACTTTTGATGGGGTTGCCCAAGTACTATGCGCCGATGGTGATGGGTTTGGAAGCGTCGGGACAAGCACTGAAGGTGGATGTCGTGAAGGTCAAAATCCTACAGGACGTGAAAGCTAAGCATGGACCGCGGAGTAGCAGTGACGAAGGAGCTTTCGGCAGCGGGGGAGCACAGCAGCAACGACGCCGCGTGGGCGGCAGTTCCAAGAACCCGAAGGACGGATCGTGCTACAGTTGCCACAAGGTGGGGCCATTACGCAGTGAATTGTCCGGAGAAGCCTGATACACCCAAGGGCAGAAAAGGACGTGCAATGTGTGCAGTTCTGGCAGTGGGTGACGTGGATCAAGGCGAGTGGTATTTCGATTCTGGTGCCACAACCCACATGACCAGGCCTGGATTGAATTTTCAAGCGAAGCAGTAGGTCTCGTATCAGGTCGGTACGGCAAACAAGAGTTGCATGACGGCCAGGGTAAAGGGCATCGTTAACCTGGATTGCCTAGAAGGAACGGTGGACGTGCAGGACGTGCTGGAAGTTCCAGAGCTGGCGGCAAACCTGTTGTCTGTAAGCAAAATCTGCAGCAAAGGCTTCACGATGGTGTTCAGGGCGGAAGACTGTAAGGTCCTTACCGAAGACGGATAAGTATTCGCGTCTGGCACGGCTGAAAGTGGCTTATACCGATTGAACCGGCAAGTGCAGAAGGCATACGGCATGCGGTGAACTCGAGACGTGGCACAGGAGCCATCGGCCATCTGAATCTACAGAATTTGAAGCGATTGCAGCAGATGATCAACGGTTGCTCGATCAAGAACGTGGAGACGCTAGATTGCATCGCATGCCTGCAAGGTAAGCATGTTCATGACGTTTTTCCCAACAGTAATTCGAGGGCCAATGAACGTTTGGAGCTGGTCCATTCAGACCTTTGCGGACCGTTTAAAGTCAATAGGAGGAAGCCTATATTTCGTTAGTTTCATCGACGACGCTACACGGAAGATGTTTATATATACCATGGAATCGAAGGATCAGGCGTTCGAGGCGTACGAAGACTTCAAAGCAATGGCGGAGCGGCAATCCGGATGCAAGTTGAAGATTTTGCGCAGCGACAACGGCCGGGAATATGTGAACGATTGATTCAAGGCAAGCCTAAAGCGGGACGGAATAAGACATCAGATATCCTGTCCGTTCACGCCTGAGCAAAATGGCGTTGCGGAGCGCATGAATCGGATGATTCTCGAGAAAGTGAGGTGCATGCTGAACGATGCCAATTTGCCGAAGAAGTTCTGGGTGAAAGCAGTGAACACAGCGGCATATCTGATCAACTGTAGTCCAACGCGGTCCTAGGATGGTTAGACGCCGGAGGAGGCGTGGTCAGGAAAGAAACCATACGTCGGTCACCTGAAGATTTTTGGATCCATAGCAATGGTGCACGTGCCGAAGCAGAAGAGGAAGAAGCTGGACCCACAATCGACGAAATGTGTGTTCGTTGGTTATGCTGAGGACACGAAAGGCTACAGATTGTGCAACCCGCAGAGCAACGAAATCTTCATCAGTCGTGACGTTAAGATCGCTAATGAGGGACGAAGCGGTGAGGTCTGAACGATCAAAGCCAGCGGAGTTCTTGGAGATCGTATTTTCGGACACGGTAATCAACGAAACGTCTGGTGAATTGCCGGCTGCAGAACAACACGAAGGTGAGGCGACTGGCAGCCACCAAATCCAAGACAAATTGACGATGAAGTGGCGGTAGCAACTACCGAAGCCATTGTAAAGTTGAGCAGCAGTTCGGAAAGTATTTTTGAAGATGCGGACGAGGAAATCGCGCTCCCACCCCAACTAGACAGACCGGCTGATATGCAGCGCGAGTTGAGGCACAGCGGTCGGGAGCACCAGCATCCAGGCAAGTACAAAGATGTTATTACCTATAGTACGTATACTGGCCAAAATATTTCCCAACGGTCGATGACGAGCAGCAGACGAAATGCTGCGGCCCCAGATGTCGAGAAAATTAGCAATCCAACCACGTACAACGAGGCGTTGAGTAGACCAGACCGAGAGCTGTGGATGATGGCTATGCTAGAGGAAATCACAGCACTGGAGACCAACGAGAAGTGGACGCTTGAAGACTTACCCGTAGGCGGGAAGGCAATCTAAAACAAGTGGGTCTTCAAAACGAAACGTGGACTCGACGGAAAGATTGAGCGGTACAAGGCCCGCTTAGTCGTCAAGCGATGTTCGCAACGGCTAGGCATCGACTACGACGTGGTTTATTCACCGGTGGTCCGGTACTCGATGATAGGATTCCTGATGGCGTTGACAACGAAGTTCGACCTTGAGGTGGACCAAATGGACGCGGTAACGGCTTTCCTGTAAGGAAAGCATAATGACAAAGTAATCTATATGCAGCAGCCAGAAGGATTTGCGAAGGACACGACGAAGGTATGCCGGCTTCAGAGGGTGCTGTACGGCCTGAAGCAATCCAGCTGTGTCTGGAATCATCAGCTGGATGAGGCATTACGCGAGTGCGGGCTGGAACAATCGAAGGTCGACCCCTGCCTATACTACAAGAACGATGGAGGCAGAATGTTGTTCGTTACAACCTATGTGGACGACTTTCTGATCTTCACAAACAATGCAAAACTGAAGAAACGTTTAAAGAAGTTCTTGTGCACGCGGTTCCAGATGAAGGATCTGGGTCAAGCGAAGTTTTGCCTGGGACTTAAGATCAGCAGAGACCAACAAACCTACATCGAAGACGTGCTGGTCTGGTTCAACATGACGAGCAGTCATCCAGTATCAACACCGTTTGAAGCCAGCGAGCGGCTGGAGGAATCAATGTCACCACGGCATTCGGAAGAAGCAGAGCAGACGAAGAACGTTCCGTACAAGGAAGCTGTCGGATGTTTGCAGTACATCGCACAGGCAATGCGTCCCTATATATGCTACGCTGTAAATGCTGTAAGCCAATTCAGCAGCAATCCAGGACGGAAGCATTGGGAGGCGGTGAAGTGGATTTTTCGATACTTGAAGGGCACGGCAGGCAATCGGCTCCGGTACAGCAAGCAAGGCAAGGAGGAGATCGTTGGCTACACCGATGCCGATTGGGGAGGAGATGTGGACACACGGCGATCAACGACGGGCTACGTGTTCTTGTTCCAGGGTGGTGCCATTTCCTGGAACGTAAAGAAGCAGCTGACGGTGGCCTTATCATCCTGCGAGGCGGAGTATATGGCGTTGTCCAGGACGACCCAGGAAGCGCTATGGTGGAGGAACTTGCTGAAGCAAATCTTCGGTGAGATGACTATTCAGATCTTGCGACAACCATTTGCATCGCCAAGAACGGATCTTTCAACCCGAGGTCCAAACACGTGGACATATGTTACCATTTTGTCCACGACGCAATCGATAATGGGTCGGTTGTGGTGAACTACGTAAACATCAAAAATCAAGCTGCTGATGGATTCACCAAGCCACTAGTTCAAGCCGGTATCGTGAACCAGAAGCGGTTTCTAGGAATCAAGGATTAGGGAGGAGTGTTGGCGATCAAGTAATCCACGATCCATGAGAGTGATCAAGCTCTCTGTATAGCAAGCTAAGTTTGTTAGAATAAATAAATGTTCATTCCACTACTATCATTCAACCCAACAAGACGTACTTTGCTATAGTATCCCTATCTATCCCAGCTCTTCAAATCACACCCTTCAATGCCATGTTAAATAGCAATCACGACAATCCATCACCTTGCCGTAACCCTCTCCGAGATTCGAAGGGACTCGAGAGTGTCCCTGAGGCTCGAACGACACACGTCATCGTTGTTTTGACCAACCGCCAGATTCAGCACCAACAAAATGAAATGGTTTGGCGACGTCGATCCCGTAACTGAAGAAAACCTAGTCCTGATTGTCAACGAGACTCGCAGGAACGGCTTGATGGATGGAAGAGTTTGGCAACCTATTGTACAAACTTTCAAGGAGGTGTTACGTAGACCGGTATCCAAATTGGAAGTATTGTAGGTTATGTCAAGTGGTAAAACTGGGACTGGTGGCCAGTGGCACAGGTGTGGGGGCACTGCCTCAGATTGGCGTTCTTCGTTCACGTCGCAGCTGCACTACGATCACGGGCGCCAAGAAGTGGTGACAAGAGGCAATGATGAAAGAAAGAATATGCCAACTTCCGATGTTTAAAAAACAATCGATAAAACTTCTGCAGTTAAATTAATTTCATCCACAATTCATTATTTTTTTTAGGTTGAATTTGTTACCCTTTTAGTGAATTTGTGTGTTTAGTTAAGAATTAACACAAAGCAGTATGTTTAACACCTAAAACTTTGTATGCAATTGAAAATCCCTAATATGTGTTGCTGTTCCTACAAATGACCTTAAGTAAATAGCCTAACCTGGAAACTCGTAAACAGATGACTGATCTCTCAATCAAGCTTGCAGTTTAACGTTGCCCTGAACAGATACAAACTTATTGTTTGTGTTCTTTTCAAGAGCGAAATTCCGATTTGCCCCCCAAAACAACATTGATGGCTTCACAATTTTGAGGTGGCGAGCCAAATCGGTCGAAGTAACGTTATAAAAACTCCTTAACAACACCTTCAAGCCGTTCTGGACATTTTTTCTGGATGGCAATAGTTAGAGCATCTCGGAACAAATATATGTAAATAAAAAAAAAAAAAGGTCAGATAAGTGCACGTTGCTACGGTAATTCTCACAAAAGGGTGGATTTTACTAAGCATGCATAGAAGAGGTAAATCCTGATAATCGACTGAACAAAATATTTCGCCCGATTTAAAATTCTTAAACATGCACACTTAAAAAGCAAATCTTCTGACTTCGAACACACTTACCACTCACGCCACTCGGAATCAAAATAAACCACGTCACTACTTATTAAGCCATAAAACGTCGTCGTCGTCGTCGTCGTCGTCGTCCTCGGAAGACAACATCTTCCTCAATCAAAATGGGATTCCATAATTTAATGAGCTGCTTGCCACCGCCGCCACTTCCAAGAGACTCTTGAACTCCATAAACAGCCAATCTTCAGCCGCGTACCCACTAACAGTGACTTTATGGGAGCTTTATAACTGCTCCCCTTAACAGAAAACTTTTCCCCACTGCCGAATGGGCGCTGGCTGGCGGCAGAAGCGGCAATGTTGCGCGACTAAGCCCTCCGAGATAAATAGTCCCCGAAATTTGAATTTTACGACCGTTTATTACCGCATCACTTTTCACTGGAACCACGTCGCAAGTGAGAAGGAGAGCGCGAGCTTTAACGAGTGTGAGTTCCCTCAACTTTTCTTTTTCACTTTTTCAATATACAATTTTAATTTTAGACCGAGCTATTCAAATATGCGCATTGTTGAGCTTTTGGGTTCCTTTATTTTTTTATGGGCCAAACAGCAATAAAAACGGGGCGGGTTCGGCCGGATTGTTGGATCTGGACCGGTGGATCTCATTAGCAATCAAGATTGATGCCCCGGCCGCCTTGGCACGGCCCTCGGAACGGTCATTAATCAATAAGCCGTTTAAAGTTAAGAAGCTTGGGAAATTGCAGGCGCTCCACCGAGTCGTTCAACAACTGCTCGCTTTGGGGCGGGTCTGTTTGAAGTGTTTATGCTCCGCAAACGAGTGGGTTGATTTGACATTAAGTGAGATACGATACTTTGTTGTGGAAGTTTATAGTTTGCGTATCCGCTTTCAGTGTATTAAACTACCAAATCGACTTAATCACTGTACCGAGATCATCTCCAAGATCTCATTCCAGTTCAACGGCGGTGAAAGAACATCCCCTCTCGATCCGGAACAATCTATCAGCCGGCGTCCAACCGTCACGAGACGCTCCAGAACGTGATTTCCTGGGCCACAACCCCCATGAAATTTGAACCACACAGCATGATCCAGCGCTGCAAACAATGAAAAATTGACATCGATCGGTGTTTTATGAGAGCATCGCCATCATCATCAGCCACAGAGAAAGAGCGATCCTACCTCTTTGTCGTGAGCCGAACACCCCCGATCGCACGAAAATGAAGCCGCCTACTCCGATCACGCCCGTTTGGGTTTGCATTGTTTTGTTTTGCGTTCTTTCTGAAATTGAATGGATATCCTATCAACCGAACCCAGGAAATGGAGACAGTCGCAGAATTTCACCTCTCACCATCATCATCATCATCATCATCATCATCATCATCATCGGAGCTCGTGTTTCTTTTGTTGTTTCGACGACTTTTGACATGTGCTCAACACAACATCGCATGAAGCAATTGTTCTAAGACGACGACGACGACAACGACGAATGCGCGCCCTTGAACACCTATTGCCCGCGCTCTTCCAATGGCCGATGAAACAATAAACCCGTAAAACACCACACCTTCAACAATTGGCACATAAATTATCATTTTCTTCGGTCGGATCGGTTCTACAACGAGTGCGTGTGAGGCGCGGGCGCGGTTTCAGCTTTCCCTCACTTGGTGATGGCGTTTCAGTGATTAATTTCTTACCTTCTTTTTGGTTCGAGCAGACCCGGATGTTGGGGTGCTTGAAATATTTGATTAGCTTTCGATGCACTTTTTTTTCGGTATTCAGTCAAATTGAATTACGGATAGCTATGGGAGCTGCGCATCAGTATCGTAAAAAGTGGAGTTAATGGGTGTAATCCTCCATTGTTTTGGCCGGATCTGAAGACTTGGATCGTCTCATCAGTTCGTAGGGCCTGAACCCTTTTGAGGTTTATCTGCTTCTTCACTTAGAATGGAGATGAATGCCTGGGAATGCTTGAAAGTGGAGGTAAACTGGAACGACACTTTACTAGCTAGGCAATCAAAGCGTTTCATTATTCCAAACAGTTCAATGACTCGCAAATTACACTGTTAGGCAAAATAAAGTGCCCACCTTATCGTTTTTTCAATTTCTCTCATTTACTTGGTTCAAATTAAAGTAAACACACTGTATTTTTTCATTATCTTATTTTTTATATTCTTTTTAAGTTTCACTTATGGAATATTGAAAAAAAGGAGTTTTACTTAAAGAAAAAAGAAAATCAATATGTGGGCTTCAAATGGTGAGTTGACAACTTCGAAGGAGGGTGCGACCGATCTCTCGTCCTCACAAGTTCCTACCTCACGCCTCCACGAGTCATATGATCACAAAAGACTGCCAGCTGAAACATGGAGACGCTGGTTGGCGTAGCCTGGGCAATGTTGTCAATCTGACAATAGCGAAGTGAGGGGGTGCGACTGAAGATCGTGTACCTTAAGTCATATTGTATATTTTCCATTTTCAATTTATTAATAATTTCAGCACGTATTAGAATCATCGGCATCGAAAGCTCTCAATTAATAACTGTGGAAGTGCATTTGGAACACTGAGTTGAGAGCAGGCAATAAGCAATTTGTGAAAGCAATAAGTTTGAAATGCTATGTATAATAACGCTTTAAAATCATCTGCATTCCAAAACCATGTAAGAGCCTAGAGCAACATGACAGGCATCAAAGGCTCAATTTGTTTTTCAGCATTTCAGCATAATATTTAATTTAAAATTGCACTTCTAAACTTCAACTACTATATTCATAAAAGACTGGCATGTGACTCTTCGATCACTCCGATTGCAACTTTTGAAATGTTACTAGAACAGTTTAAAGAAAAATTTTACAACATGTCTTATAAAATAATATCTTTTATTGAAATTTTATCTCAGATATTTGGAATGATCTATTCTGTTTTCAGGTTTTCCTGGACTAGAAGGATATTGATACATAACTAATTTTTATCTATTTTTCAGTAACAATCCATTGGATGTACCATTTAAGTTTAAAATTTGAATAAATTAGCATTCGTGTCTATAATGGTATCCTAATTTTTCGTGCACAAAATATACTAAATATTAAATAACACATAACGGGGGAAAGGGAGGGACCATCAGGGCACCCAAGTAAAACGATTTGGATAGGGAGCATGGGACTGCCTCCTTTTTTTTTTTTCTCACCACAAGGGGGGCCCCTCCCCCCCCCCCTCTTTTTTTTTTTTTTTAAAACGAGGCCACTCTATTACTGTCTCTGTTGTCTCTCTTTTTGGAAGGAAGATTTTTTCCTTCTTTCCCCGGTTTTCCCCAAATATCTCTCCTTACCCGCCCCCCCCCCCCCTTTTTTACCCTTCCACACACAAGTGAATGAATAACAACAAAAAAAAAAACCCTAATAATAATTTTTTCATTTTATTCCACTGCTATGGGAAGTTACCTTGCTACAATAGATGGTAGTATTATATCATCATCATCAAGAAGAAAAAAATCAATATGTGTTGAAAAAAAAACAGTGACAAAATATAGTGTCCACTTCATTTAGGCTACAGAAAACATAAATTAAAGTAAAATAAAAGCATTTCAATAATTGATGTGTCCTCCTTTGGCCTTCAGGACCTCCTGCAGGCGCTTCGACATGCTCTCGACCAGGTTCTTTAGGTGCTATGGATCTAGCTCTTCCCAGGCGCGCTCCAGGGCTTCAAAATAGTTATTTTTATTGGTAACACCAGTTTTGTCAACCCTGGCATCGAGAATCGCCCACAAATTCTCGATGGGATTGAGGTCCGGGCTTTGTGGAGGCCATTCCAGTGGTTTGATCCGACAAGACCGGAAGAAAGACTTGGTCTTCTTGGCATTATGCTTCGGGTCGTTGTCCTGCTGGAATATGAACTTCTCTTCAAGGCCCGTCTGGATCAGCAAAACCTCCAGATTTTCTCGCAGGATGTTGATGTAAGAATCTTCCGTCATTATCCCGTCGATTTTCACAATGTTTCCCACTCCACCACACAAAAAACACCCCCAGACCATCACATTTCCTCCTCCATGCTTCATCGTGCCTTGGATGTGGCGCTCCTGAAGCTCCTCTCCCGATCTGCACCAAACACAAACCCGCCGCTTTCGGTTAAACAGCTCGAATTTTGATTCGTCCGTCCAGAGAACCGTTTTCCAGAACTCTAGGGGCTTATCAGCATGCTCCTTAGCAACTTAAGCTGTTTGGCTTTGTTTGCCTTGCTGATAAATGGGCGCTTCCGGGCAAGTTTGCTATTCAACCCCTGTGCTACGAGACGGCGACGAACAGTTCGACCGGAAACTGATAACTGAAGGGTTTCCTGGATCTCGCGGACAGTTACCTTCGGGTTCTTCTTGACTTCGCGCATGATCTTGGTGTCCGTTCTCGCATCCGTTTTCCGCTTCCTGCCTCTGCCAGGGCGATCCACCACTGATCCAAACGTTTTAAGCTTCAGAAGAATTTTGCCAACCGCTGCCTTACTGATACTGTACTTCTTAGCGACAGCCCGGTGCGATTCACCGTTTTGCACATCACGAACGACCAATTTTCGGATACACAAGGGAATTGCTTCCGAAAGCAATGCGTTCTCCATTTTTTTCAATTGAATCAAATGCGATCACGTATACAAATGCACCAGGTTGAGCCGTTTGCTTCAAAACATGTCAAAATATCAAAACATAAATAATCGAGGGGTCTTCCAATGGAAACTTATCGAAAACATATCGATTTTTGAAGTGGGCACTTTATTTTGTCACTGTTTTTTTTTCAACACAAATTGATTTTATTTTTCTTTAAGTAAAACTCCTTTTTTTTCAGTATTCCATAAGTGAAACTTAAAAAGAATATAAAAAATAAGATAATAAAAAAATACAGTGTGTTTACTTTAATTTGAACCAAGTAAATGAGAGAAATTGAAAAAACGATGAGGTGGGCACTTTATTTTGCCTATCAGTGTAACCCCCCCCCAAAAAAAACACCCCCCTTATACAGCCCCCCCACCCCCCCCCCCCCCGGCCCCCCCCCTAAAGGGGTAAGAAAAACACCAAAATTGTTCCTTCCCCCTTTTGGATATGGATAAAGAAGACTCTGAACACTTGTTATGCCACTGCCCGGCAATCTCCAACAAAAGATTTAAGTTCTTCAGCAATGGGCTACTAGAACCCTTTTAGGTCTGGAGAACAAACGTGCACAGTGCACTTTATTCGGTGCGTTATACCGCCCTGGGATAACGCTTTAAGTCAAACATTGGCGATTACTTCTAGCAATAGTGATGCGTCATGCTGACAACATCCAAAGCAAAAAAAGAGGGGGATATTTCACAATAGATCTAAAAATTGGTCGCAGTGATGAAGAAAACCCGACATGAAAAAAACTGCCCTGAATTGCGTCCTTTTGAGAGATATTGGGCAATAATTAAGCGGCATCTTAAGAAAGATGGAAGATAAGTAAGCTCTGTTGGCTGATTCAGGTTTGGTCTGTAAAACAACGAAACGTTACGGAGAAAGTTGTACAGAATCTAATGGGAGGTATCAAGAGAAAAATCCGACCGTTCTTCAGAAATGAGAAGTAAATTTTCAAACTCACGTGGATTGGTGGTAAATTTACTGTTATAAATAAATTTACAGTTTGACATTTTACATTTTTCATAACGATCAAATTGAACACACGTAAAAGTGAACTTTCTTGGGAGAAAATGTCATGACATTCTTGTACTGTTTTCTACAGGCGACGAAACATTTTGACTGCCACCAGCCGATAGTTTAACGAAAGTTAAACATAGATTTATATCGCTCAGAATTTCGTTTTTCTTTTTAAACTCTTTATTTGTTCCATATATATCAATATTTACATTTCATGTTAATCTAGGTGTTCCAAATACTACCATGATGTAAAGACCTTAATTGTTAAAATATGTACCTAATTTAGTTTACATTGTTCATGCCTGAGCAGTTCTGTATTTTAAACAGTTTTTTATTCCTGCGTGTCAGTATTACAATAATAATCTTAAGACTAAAAACAAACTAAAATTAATTTTAACGAAGCATAAAGGGAATTAATCATTGTAAAAAAAGATTGCAACGGTTTTTGTCTGAAATTATTAATTATTTTGTTGGACATTTGTTCCAAAGTCTCAACATTCGAAATTCTATGTACTTCGTTAGTACTGTACCAAGAAGGCAGCTTCAAAATCATCTTCAGAACTTTGTTCTGAATCCTTTGAAGTGCTTTTTTCCTAGTAGCACAACAACTAGACCATATTGACACAGCATAAAGCATGGCCGGTCTAAAAATTTGTTTCAATATTAGTTGTTTGTTCTTCAGACAAAGTTTGGATTTTCTGTTTATAAGAGGATACAAACATTTTATATATTTATTACATTTTGCTTGAATGCCCTCAATGCACTATGGGCGATTTCCATACAAGCAGGCGGACGAAAATATTTTGATCATTTTTTCTTGTTTTGTAGAGTTTTCTTTGGTTGATGTTATCAAAATATGTTGTTAATATACTTTTTTTTAACTTTTCGGGATTAACTTTTCAAAAGGGCTTAACTTTCCATTGATTTAAAAAAAAACTATAATAGCTTGAAAACGGATGTGACTAAAACTCTAATTTCAAAGGATAAATCATGATAATAATATTTCAATCTTTCTAAGGGATCATCCACAAATTACGTGATATATTATGGGAGGGGGGCTCAGAAATAGAAACGTACCATGTATTAGGTATGGCATAATATGCTACGAAGTAGGTCTGGAAATGATCAATATTATGCTACGTCATTTGTGGATGGTCCCAAACAGAGATATTGCCTTTTCACAGAAAACTTAGCATGCATAGAATATTCAGAAAGAAGAAGAAGCAGCATCCGCAGCTGTTGCTTCCTTCAATGATTTGAATATTACCAAGCAAACTCGATGCATAGGTACAAGGGAATCGCTGAACAAAATAGCTGTGGTTGTCAGTGACGATTGTCAGTTTCGGGTATTTGAATCTGACGCCTGATGCAATTTTTTCTCTGAAACGGCAATAATAAGAATTTATTTTCGGTCCAACCATCAATAACGTAATTTATTTTTCGAAATTGTTCCATTCTGCCTTCCCCTTGTATGATTTTTACGAATAAACCTGATAAACGTTTCATGACGCGTAAGAAAACACAAGATCCCTTTACCCGTCTGCCCCAGCAAAATTAATAGATGACTTCTTTGTATAGAACACGCATCAACAAAAAATTCATAATCTGCTTCAGTTTATTTATTTACATAACGGTAGAAATACATATATATTTTTACAAAGCGAATATACAATAACAACTCCAATATTTTTTTTGTCGATTTGCATTAATCTTACTATGTTTCTGTTTCATCACAAACAAAATCCTCATCAACTTCATCGACAGCTTTCATAAGTTCCTTCAACGCATCGCAGTTATCGGTGTCGGATGTTGAACGTGTTTCAGAATCTTCAAAAATCATAAAACTTTTCACGATATCTGGATAATCTAGAACATTTTTGACATAGGACTACGTCTGTGTTTTCAATACTGGGGTACACGTTCGAATTGCGAAAACTTGGAGCGTCACGAAAAATATATAGGTTTTGAACGGTAATAACTAAGTCATTCCACGATTGAATTCCAAAATGTTTGCACCAATCGATCGGAACATTTTCTACGCTTCGATTTAAATATTTCAAACTATTGATTTTTAACATGCAACTAATAAAATTAACGCAAATATGAATATGATGTCTTATAATAATGATTTTTCATAGTAAATTTACCAAATGCACAGTACTTTTTTTTTTTTTTTACTTAGGGTAACTGCCCCCATATTAATCTCATTGTTCCTATATTCATCCTACGATGAATCAAACAATTGGGCAGTTGAAGGATCGGTTTCGTTTTCTAATAATGTTTGCTTACGTTAAATAACTACAACAAACATTACTAACTAATCCTGTCACGTGTATATCGTTTTATTTCAAGTAGGATGAATTGCAAAGTGATGAGATTAATATAGGTACATCTTCCCTAATTTGTTTTTTTTTTCAATTCTTCGTGTTACATACTATTTTATAATTTTAAGAGTTTTAGCCCAATGGGCTCTTCAGCTATGTTTAATGTTTTATGTGTTTTATGTGTTAAGTGTGTTTTGTGTTTTAATTAATTTTTCAGTTCAGCCCTTAGGGCATTGTTTGTTAAAATTTGATAACCTACCTAATCTACAACTAAAAACTACAATTTGAAAATCCTAGGGGTGGGGAACCAGATTCCGGATGATCTGGTGATCCGATGTCAGGCAGCGTGCCCTGTACCGATTGATAGACTCACTAAAGCGATCGTAGAGCATTTTTATCTCGGCCAGACGGTGGACCTCAGATGTTCTTGTCCTCGGAGGGGTGTTCAGGATCATCCTGAGGAACTTATTTTGAACGCGCTGAAGCTTCAGGTGATGTGTTTTTGCGCAACTCTCCCAGATTGGCATGCCGTACTCGATGATTGGAAGTATGATTTGCTTATAGACAGCAAGCTTGTTTTTCAGGGATAATGTAGACCTTCTGTTGATCAATGGGTACAGTAGCTTCAACAGAACGTTACACTTTGTGACAGTTTTGTCAACCTGTTCCCTGAAAATAAGCTTGCTGTCTATGGTGACGCCAAGATAGACAGCTGATTTGGCCCATTCCACCGTTGTGTTATTTAGGCTAATTTTACAATCCTCAGGTGGAACAAGTTTGGGAGAATTGGAGTGTGGGAATAGGATGACCTGGGTCTTTGCTGCGTTAATACAGATCTTCCATTCGGTGAAGTATTCTGACAGAACATTCATGCTTCGCTGCAGTTTCGCTGTAAGCGCTCTTGTTACCCTACCATTGTGGACGACTGCGGTATCATCGGCGAACAACGATAGAGATCCATTTTCAGGGAGCGGGGGTATGTCCGAGGTGAAAAGGTTGAACAGAAGTGGACCTAGTATACTTCCCTGCGGAACACCGGCGAAGATCTCCTGTGCATCGGAAACTGCACCTTGCAGCGAAACACGGAATGTCCTGTCCGATAGGTAATTTTTAATTATCTTCACCAGGAAGATGGGAAGATTGTATTGTTTTAGCTTGTACACCAGGCCATCGTGCCACACGTTATCAAAGGCCTTTTCGATGTCTAGAAGTGCCATGGCAGATGATTTCGCAATAGACTTGTTCCGCCTGAGGATGTTGGTTACTCGGTTAAGTTGGTGCACTGTTGAACGACCACGTCGAAATCCGAACTGCTCATCGAGCAAGATGTTAAGCTCGTTGGCAGACGAGAGAAGCCGACGGTGGATCGCTTTCTCAAATAGTTTTGATACTCCTGAGAGAAGGCTGATGGGCCTATAACTCTTGGAACATGAAGGATCTTTCCCAGGTTTCTGGATGGGGATGACTTTGGCTGACTTCCAGCACGTGGGGAAGTAGCCAAGTCGGAGGCATTGGTTGAAAACCATCGCCAGATGGTTATAGAACTGGGAGCTCAATTGCTTGAGCTCCAAGTTCATAATATTATCGAAACCTGGGGCCTTCATGTTCTTTGAGCCTTTGATATAAGTCAACAATTCGTCAGCTGAGATCTCCAACTCCTCTGTGAAATCGTTGGGACTTATATGAATGTTAGTAATAAGCGCGCTAACGGCAGCTTCGTGTGGACTAACGATGTTATGTCCGAGATTGTGGGAGCTGACGAAGTGTTGACTTATCTCAGCAGCCTTCTCTGCAGGAGTTATCAAGCGATCCTTAGAGCCATTGCGGTCTAGTGGGTTCAAAGGTGGAATGGGCCTTGGCTTAGTTTTCAATATTTTTGTCAACTTCCAGAATGGCTTTGCACAATCTGGGAGAGAGCGGATCTTGTCGGCAAAATTGTTATTTTTAAAGTCCACCATTCTGGCCTTGATAATTTTCGTCACTCGATTACAGTGACTTTTTAGCGTTGGCAAACCAGTTCGCTGGTATTGCCTTCGGATGGCGTTTCGCAATTGTATTAAGTCTTTAGTGGGTCTATCAATTGGTACAGAGTTGCTCACCTGATCTATCACTGGGACATGTTGCTCCCGGGCCTGGGAGATCGCTTGCTCGATGCTCAGCAGCTGCCGATCGATGTCATCAACCGACTCAAGATGCATGTTGAAATCGATGTTGTCGTCAACGTGTTGTCGGAACCTCTCCCAATTGACGCGATGGTAGTTCCGTCTGGTGACTCGATGCCGGTTGACCGAGGAGCCAACTTCGGCCACCACAGGATAGTGGTCCGAGCTGAGCTCCTGGTGTACTACCGGCTGGGCGATGTTGTTCCCCATGTTGGTGAGGAAGATGTCGATTGTCGAATGGACCCCGGATCTGCTCAAGCGGGTGGGAGTATCCGGGCCCAGGACGGTGTAGTGGCCCTCTTCAAGGTCTTCCTGCAGAATTATTCCGTTCCGGTTGCGCCGGGTATTCCCCCAGATTTCGTGTTTCGCATTTAGGTCACCGGCCATGATAAACTGCCCCTGCCTCCGAGTTAGCTTGCGAATGTCGTTCCGTAGTATCGTTGTTGTTCCGTTAGCTGTGCTGGCTTGCTTGGGACAATAGGCTCCGATGATGGTGATAGGGCCGACGGTAGTTTCTACCTCGACTCCGATGGCTTCGATAGACTGCAGCTGAAAACTCGGCAGCAGATGGCAGTTGATGTTGTAGCGCAGGACGATCGCAACTCCTCCTCCACTAGAGCCGCTTCGATCAAGTCGCACAATCCGGTATCCAGGGATGGAAATGCTGTGTTCCGGCTTGAGATGTGTCTTGGTGACGATGGCGATGTCGATGACCTTCCTGTTAAGGAAGTCACCGAGCTCTACTGTTTTGTTCCGGATTTCTTCAATTCCTAGATCGTAACGGAACCCTTCTCCAAATGGACCAGATAAAGTTGGTCCCGATGGTTTCCTTGTTGCTGGCGCCTGATAGCGAATACCTTCAGGGGTTTCAATGCCACCGCTTGCAGCTCGGTGAAAATTGTTTCCGGGGTGTACTCGGGGAGGCCACGCAAAATCACCTTCATTGGCTTGTTTCCGGGTACATCGTGTGTATAAAACTCGTGTTGCTTGGCGATCAGATGAGCGCCAGCAGCACGGTATTCAGCTTCGGTCGAGCACATTATTTTTGTGCCCGTACTGCACAGCTTGAACAGCGGATTTAATGTAATTGCTGACAGCTCAGTTTTGAGTGCAGCAATGTTTTTACACGTGGTGAAAAGCGGCGGGATTTTCACTTTCGTCGGTACCTCCTGTACCGGGAGCGCAGCATACCGATTGCTCGCTAGTAATCGGGCGTTGGGATTCGATAAATCAACGTCGTCATGCCGTTGCCGCTTGGAGCAGCTCGGATTCGGTGTGTTAGCGGGAGCTGATGCCGCCGGCGTGGTTGTCACCACGTGTTGACTTTTACGACCCATTGCCACGGCAACAGGTCGAGTGGAAAAATTTTCACAACCTTGCAACACTTTCTTCTGGCTTGCTACCGCTAATAACTTAGCAAGCGCTGGCGATAGATCACGAACCGGACGCGCAATCGCGAGAAATTGGACGAGGGGGGGAAAACGGGAAACACTTTTTTACGAGAGAGCGAAAAACACGACCGTACGTGTCGCTTGTTCGAACTGATTGATGACTAATTCAAAATGCGAAGGTGTACCCATTATATAACATTCGTGGCTGCCTAGGAACCGTCCTTTACTTAAATATGAAGTCTGTGAGTGGAAAGTACTGTGCATTTGGTAAATTTACTATGAAAAATCGTTATTATAAGACATCACTTCATATTTGCGTTAATTTTATTAGTTGCATGTTAAAAATCAATAGTTTGAAATATTTAAATCGAAGCGTAGAAAATGTTCCGATCGATTGGTGCAAACATTTTGGAATTCAATCGTGGAATGACTTAGTTATTACCGTTCAAAACCTATATATTTTTCGTGGCGCTCCAAGTTTTCGCAATTCGAACGTGTACCCCAGTATTGAAAACACAGACGTAGTCCTACGTCAAAACAGGTCAACATTTAACTTGAGATAAAGCGTATTTTTTTCGGTTTTTTTTTACGTTTTTTCGCTAACTTACAACTTTGACATCTAATATCTCAGGAATGAAAAGTGCTAGAGGCTTGAAACTTTGAAGTTTTCTTAATTTATATGTTTACTTTTGATAAAAAAAAAATTGAAAAAAAGTTTTGGTGAAGGTCACTTTTCCGATTTTCGTCCGCCTGATATCTTATAGTGCAATGTGAGCTATAAAAGTTAATTTTTGATCAAATATCAGTCGAAGATATTTTACTTGATTTGACCAAGAAATTGGAACTCCGTTCATAGTGACCATATGACTATTACTTGGTTTCAAAAATGCAGCTCTAGGCCTGTGTGGGAATATTATAAGTTGACTTGTCCAATTTTTTTGTAGCTTCCTGGATATAACACGAAGACTTTTTCCTTTAGCGGAAATGCCTGTGTCGTCAGCAAAGCAAGATTTGTGACAGCCCTGAGGTAAGTCAGGGTGATCTGAAGTGAAAATGCTATACAGTATTGGCCTAAGAATGCTACTTTGAGGAACACCAGCTTTAATAGGCAATTGATCAGATTAAGAATTATGATAATTTACTTGCAAAGTTCTATCAGATAAGTAGTTTTGAACAAATTTCATGATATAAAGCGGAAAATTGAACTTTTTTAGTTTCGCAATCAAACCTTCATGCCAAACACTGTCGAATGCTTTTTCTATGTCTAGAAGAGCAACTCCAGTGGAGCAGCCTTCAGTTTTGTTTGAACGAATTAAATTTGTAGCTCTCAAAAGTTGATGCGTAGTTGAATGCCCATGGCGGAATCCAAACTGTTCATCAGCAAAAATTGAGTTTGTATTGATGTGAAGCATCATTCTATTCAAAATTATTTTTTCAAAAAGCTTACTTATTGAAGAAAGCAAACTGATTGGTCGGTAGCTAGAAGCTTCAGCCGGATTTTTGTCTGGCTTCAAAATAGGTACGACTTTTGCATTTTTCCATTTATCTGGAAAGTATGCCAGATGAAAACATCTATTTAATAGTTTTACCAAGAAAGACAAAGTACTCTCAGGGAGTTTTTTGATTAGGATATAGAAAATTCCATCATCACCTGGTGCTTTCATATTTTGAAATTTTTTAGTTATAGTTTTTACTTCATCCAAATCAGTTCCCCAAGAATCATCAAAAATATTTTCTTGTGAGAAAATATTCAGATACTCCTGGAAACCTGACCCTCAATAGGACTTGTCAGACCCAAACTGAAATTATGGGAGCTCTCAAACTGCTTAACAAGTTTTTGTGCTTTTTCCGCATTTGTGAGCAAAATTTTATCACCTTCCTTAAGCGCTGGTATAGGCTTTTGAGGTTTTTTCAATATTTTAGAGAGTTTCCAGAAAGGTTTGGAACTCCGATCTAATTTTGACACATTATTTTCAAAATGTTTGTTCCTCAGGGCAGAGAAGCGTTTTTTAATTTGTTTTTGTAAATCTCGCCATATGACTTCCATAGCGGGATCACGTGTTCTTTGATATTGATGCCTACGTGCATTTTTCAGACGAATCAAGAGCTGAAGATCTTCATCAATTATAACTGAATCGAATTTAACCTCGCATTTTGGCACTGAAGCAGCTCGTGCTCTATTTATTGAGAAAGCCAGAGATTCAAGAGTATTATTAATTTCATTTCTTGTTTGCAATGGAACATTAGGATCAAAGTTGTATTCCATAAATGTTCGATATTGATCCCAATTAGCTCTATGGTAGTTGAAAGTAGAACTGATGGAATTAGAAATGATTTCTTGAGATATTTCAAATGTAACTGGAAGGTGATCAGAACCAAAGTCAGCATGGGTAATCAATTGACTAAAAAGTTGACATGAATCAGTTAGGACCAAATCAATAGTTGAGGGATTTCTGGCTGAAGAAAAGCAAGTTGGGCTGTTTGGGTATTGAATAGTGTAGTAGCCTGCGGAACAATGATCAAAAAGTATATTACCATTGGCATTGCTTTGCGAATTATTCCATGATCGGTGTTTTGCATTGAGATCACCAATAACGAAGAATCTAGACCTATGACGAGTAAGTTTCTGGAGGTCACTTTTTCTCCCAACAAAAAACAGCACAAAAAAAAAAAAAACACAAACATTTTTTCCACCAAAAACCCCCCAAACAAAAAATATTTTTTCAAAAAAAGAAATGATGTGATGTTTGATATGATTCCGAACGTGATGGCAACGCCACCCCCCCCCCCACTAATATTTATTTCTTAGACAAAAAAATATTTTTCTTTTTTTACCTTTTTGGAGGTTAATTTACTCCCATTTATAACAGCAATATACACGTTATGAACTCTGCTTTGAAGGAAATCAACACCATCGAACTATCTGCGGCGAATTATGAAATTGCGTGGAAGGTACTACAAGATCGGTACGAGAATTAGAAGCTTATTGTGAAAGCATACCTGGATGCACTAAGGAGTGTATCGAAAAGTAGTTATAAACATTCGATGCGTTATCACGCATAAACTGCTGTATATATTTTTAGCGTGTAAGCGCCATTTGCTTTGTTTACATGTCAAAAATGATTATTCGGTTCATTCATTTCCGTTGATAAAGTTGTATTCAAAATGTCGCGAATTGAATTTGAGACTAAAAAGAAAATTCTGCACACTTGGTGCACCGAAAAGGGTGTTACTTACAACCAGATTGCGAAAAGAGTAAATGTTCACCCGGCAAGTGTAAAACGCATCATCGAAAAGTTTGGTAAGGAGTGCTCCCTCAAGGATTTACCAAGAAGTGGCCGGAAACCCGGCTCCAGCAACCCCGATTTGGACCAAAAAGTTGTGGATTATATTCAACGGAACAAATCTGCCTCTACTCGCGATCTAGCCAAGAAGTTCAGGACCAGCATCGGAATGATTCAACGAATCAAGCGCAGGAATGACTTGAAGACGTACAAAAAGCAGAAAGTGCCCAAACAAACTCCGGAACAAAAGTCTCGTGCCAAAACCAGGGCTCGAAAGCTGTACAGCTGCATTTTGGACAATGTCGACCAGTGCATTTTGATGGATGACGAAACATACGTTAAAGAAGATTCAAGAACGCTACCGGGGCCGCAGTTTTATACTAAATCTGTTGGGGAACGTGTGCCAACCGCAGATACGACTGTTGCGATGGAGAAATTCGGTCAGAAGGTGCTCATTTGGCAAGCTATTTGCACATGTGGCTTGCGTTCTTCAATTTTCTATACAAAAGGAACTATAAATGCTGAGATTTATCAAAAGGAATGTTTGAAGAACAGGTTGCTACCATTGTATAGAAACACCAGTCCCCTCCTCTCTTCTGGCCAGATTTGGCATCGGCACATTACGCCAAATCCACTCTACAGTGGCTGACGGAGAATAACATCAAGTTCGTAGAAAAAGACATCAACCCACCAAACTGTCCCCAGTTGCGACCGATCGAACGCTATTGGGCAATAGTCAAGCGTATATTTAAGAAGGATGGTACAGTGTCCCAAAACATGACCGATTTTAAGAAAAATTGGGCAGCGGCATCCAGGAAGTGCACAAAGGTCACTGTGCAGAATTTGATGGCAGGTGTCAAATCAAAGGTACGGGCATTCTACAAAAATGAACATGATGACTAGTTTTTCCGTTTGGATCTTTTGTAAACATGTTAAGCTATAATAAACTGAAATAGTATGTTAATTTTAACCATGTTTTCATGCCTATTTTATTATTTGGAAGTTTATAACTACTTTTCGATACACTCCTTATTTTTTTTTTTTTGTCGGCTCCCTCCCCCCCCCCCGTCCAAAAAAAAAATGGTTCTTCGCCCCGTATTGGAGGACGGCCGGGGTCGGTCGGTCGGCCCCCCCCGCCGGGGACAGTTTTTTTTTGTGATCTCTGCACAGCCGTCCGGCCGACATTGTGCGATAAGAAAAACCCAAGAACGTGACCCCCACCAAAATAACACCCCCGAAAAATGCCCCCCCGAGGAGAGAGGGTGAAGCCCCCCCCCCCGGGTGTAGAGGTGCTACTCTGCAGCTCAGAAAGTGACCGGTTGCACGGCACAATAGGTGCGCCATCGCAGGACGGTTGAATCGCCATTTCGCGGCAAGAATAGTGCTTTGTCTGCAGCACAGTAGGACAACGACGATGCCATCGAAGTTGCAACCATCGAGTACAGTGGATGATGCTGTTTACTGCAAATCAGTGAGGGAAGTTTTGTGCATGTAACGGTGGCTTGATGCATGTGGCCAACCAAAAAAAAAGGCTAGAAATAAAATTTCTGAATCGCATGTGAGTCTCTATTTCTTTGGTACGGTGCATGAGTTGTGTCCGCTTTTCTGTTTGGTCTCAAAGTTTAGCTGGTTTGTTTGCAGATCCATTCCCCTTTTGGAAATTTCCGTCGCTGCTGTCAATTGGGTTGAAAATTTGATCGTGGATACGCGTAAGTGGAACGTCGAGTCGATCTGTCAATACTGTTATAGTGATGTGCTGATGCAAGTGATTCTGATAGTTTGAGATAAAGGTGATCCGTGATGAGTGGGGAATTACGAAATTTGTTGAAGCGAGAACGCTTTCTTCAACAAAAAATGGATATAGTGGAAAAGTTTGTGCTTAGTTTTAATCGGGAGAGAGATGAGTGTCAGATTGAAGTGCGAGTACAAGGTTTAGATGTCGTTTATGCGGAGTTCTTTGCACAGCGAGAAAACATCGAGGTACTCCTTGAAGATCACGATGAAGCCGCAAGCGATACTGAACAGGCTGGATCCAAGAGAAAGGCTGCTCGGGAACAGGAAAACTGCCTCGCTGTCGAAAGATTCGAAAACCGTTACTGTATGCTGAAATCGAATCTGTTGAAGCTACTCCCTGCCAAGGAACAAATAACGCATGACAATCCCAACACTCAGCAACCATCAGCAACACTATCCAAGGTAAAGCTTCCTGAAATCAGTTTGCCGTCGTTCAATGGCAAACTGCGTGAATGGGTGATGTTTCGTGACACCTTTCGGAGCTTGATTCATCAGAATGCGCAATTAAACCCGATGGATAAATTCACATACTTGAAGTCTTCACTTGCGGGAGATGCTTTGAAGGAAATCAACACCATCGAACTATCTGCGGCGAATTATGAAATTGCGTGGAAGGTACTACAAGATCGGTACGAGAATAAGAAGCTTATTGTGAAAGCGTACCTGGATGCACTATTTTCGTTGGAGCCACTCAAGAAGGAGTCATACGAGGGATTGAACCACCTGATTAGTGAGTTCGAAAAGAACCTGCAGATGTTGGACAAAATCGAAGAGCAGACCGTCAATTGGAGCACCATTCTTGCGTACATGATTTGCTCTAGATTGGATACAGCGACGTTACGTTTATGGGAAGCACATCACAACAGCAAAGAGGTTCCAACATACAAGAATTTGATAACGTTTCTGCGCAATCAGTGTTCGGTATTGCAATCAATTGCCACATCGAAACCTATGGTTTCCGATCAACGTCAGTCGAAAGTTGCCGTTTGTCATGCTGCGGTTAAAATGTCCAACAGATGTCCGTTTTGCAACGAACCATGGCACACGCCCTTCCAATGTGCCAAGTTCCAGAAATGTTCACCGTGTCGCGGTACCGGTGTTGTGACTAAGATCCAGCAGCTAGCTCCCGGCTTTGTCCAACAGTTTGAGGAAGCATGCCGTCAGTTTCGAGGAATGGGCGAAATCATCGACGAGAAGGACAAATGCAGAAAATGCAACGGGCGAAACAGATACAGAAATTCGCTATAACAGACAGAGAACATTACATCTAGCAAATTGTGGATAACGTTTGCTCTCGCTGTTAACCCTCGCGTGACCATAAGTAGTGATTCAGTATTTCCAGAAAAAGCATTTTGCTAAAGCGAAGAAAAACGCTGCTCCGCTGTCGCGATAATCCGTTCCTCACGTAAAGCAACTGGAAGTGGAGTTTACCAAGAGCTAAGTGGTCAAGTTACAATCTAAGTGAAAAATCGATAAATTTCTTCAGAAAAGGAAATCGGACTGTTTTATGTAACGTGGTGCATAAAATCGGATCGAGCAAAAAACTGCACTTTTCGGTTAGAAAATCGATAATTTTTCTCTGCTCTTGATAGTTAAGCATCAGCATCAAAATCAAGACCGAACAAAGTAAACGGCACAAGATGGTGAAAGAAACAGGTTTCTACGACATACTAGGTGTAAAGCCTGGTTGTTCTCAGGATGACCTGAAGAAGGCTTACAGAAAGCTGGCTCTGAAGTACCACCCTGACAAGAACCCAAATGAAGGAGAAAAGTTCAAACAGATCTCGATGGCATACGAAGTTTTATCGGACCCGGAAAAGAAAGCCATCTATGACGAGGGTGGTGAACAAGCCATTAAGAAGGGTGGTGGTGGCGGCGGCGGCGGCTTCCACAGTCCGATGGATATCTTCGAAATGTTCTTCAATGGAGGAATGAGCGGACGAAGCAAGCGAGAACGCCGTGGCAAGGATCTGGTTCACCAGCTCTCGGTCACGTTGGAGGAACTGTACTTGGGAACCACCAGAAAGTTAGCTTTACAAAAGAACCTTATCTGTGATCAGTGCGAGGGTCACGGCGGCAAGAAGGGTGCAGTCCAGAAATGTTCACCGTGTCGCGGTACCGGTGTTGTGACTGCAGGTTCTTTTCGAACTCACTAATCAGGTGGTTCAATCCCTCGTATGACTCCATCTTGAGTGGCTCCAACGAAAATAGTGCATCAAGGTACGCTTTCACAATAAGCTTCTTATTCTCGTACCGATCTTGTAGTACCTTCCACGCAATTACATAGCACTTGCGTCAAATCGAACTGCATCCGTCAATTCTGGAAGAAAGGAGCGTAACAGCAGCATCACAAGGACTACAACCGAGTGATATCTTCAGTCTACGTTCATCGTTAACAGATCTCGTGTGGTTGATAGCGTACATTCGGCGTTTCAGCTTCAACGCCAAGGCTGCCAATCGCGGATGTCGAAAGCAAGGTCCTCTATAATAAGCGGGCGATCTCTAAGATCTGCGTACTGCCGATACCCGATAATTTACCATCGTTAACAGGGGAGAACTAGGACTCCTCCAGCGGTGGAGGTCGAAAGACCTCCGCACACCAGTTAAGTTTAGTTATGTTTTATATCTCAAAAAATTAACCGGCTCATTTTTCATTCGTAGCCACCATTCCCTTAAGTTTCAACTTCAGTCTGTTGAAAACTTGGATGTCACTTTACCGAATATATCCCCAAAAGTCGAGGTAACCTGTTTTGTTCTAGTGGTGGTATTTTGCATGAAGGGTGCATGAAACAGTCGAGCTGAACCCCGTTCAGCATATCCAACATTCATTCAGTGGCGGTAGTCGCCAGAGCAGTCAATCGGACTGCTTGCTAAGAAATTCAGCTAAACACATTCCCACGTTTGGTAATTTGAGGTACACGTTCTCGATACATCGGTGGAGGAAGAAGAGCGCTATTCATCCTTAAGGGTCTACACAGTGGTCGAAGACGAGTATGGCCAACTCATTCAACGGTCACAGCATTGTAGCAGCCCAGCCAAGGTCATCGTAGATCGTCAGCAAGTGCTAATGGATTACCATCGTAGGATTGGGTATATCATCGTTGCCGGTCAGGCGATCACGGAGGCCTGAAGGCCTCCGTTCCAGGCAAGTCTCTGTTTAATTCAGCAATTCAGTTTAAAAAGCACCCGTTCATTTGATTCATAGATCAGCCAGCCATCATCGAAGACATCGGACGATTGCATCAAATGCAACTACACAGCAACAATAGCAATATCTGTATACGTCGGATCCACTCAAGCAGAAGAATCGTCCTGAAACGAACCAACCGATTAGAAAGCAATCATGTCAACATCACTACAGCGAAGAACAATCCAGCGTAAATTTGAAACTCCACACCAATCGACATCAGCAGCAGCAGTGTTTACATCCGTAAATAGGTCAAGGTCGATCAACGGTCATCGGAGCAGCAGCAGCAACAACAGATCCAGTACTATTGAGAGAGTCGATAGAAAATATATAGGTCAACTCGGCGACTGATAGTGAAATCTAAACAAAGAAGTCTGTAGCGAACGGAATGCGTTTGTAGGAAAGAGTAGAAGATAGTAGAAATCCGGTAGATTTCAAGGCGGCCGGTATGGTCACGCGAGGGTAAACAGCGAGAGCAAACGTTATCCACAATTTGCTAGATGTAGTGTTCTCTGTCTGTTATAGCGAATTTCTGTATCTGTTTCGCAGTAGGAGATCTCTGATAATAGATATGAGATAAGGGCTACTGAGAATGGTCAGACTCTCAAGAGCCAGCTGACCATGTAGTTAGATAAATAAAGGTAGTTCAAATCAGACCGCCGGGGAAATAAAACCGTCTTTATCTAGAATAAAGTTTTTTCTTGTAAAGTTCAGTGCAGTTCAACGACAGATTTTTACAGTGTCCGAAATCGATCCAGTCCCAGTGCGTGCAAAAACAAACTCTTAAAAAAATAAATAGCTCATCCTCGTTATCTCTGATGGATCGAGCATTCCAATTCAAAATATTTAATGACTTAAAATCCATTACTGAACTTCAATGTCATGACAATATTATTGGCAAATTTAATACCAGTTAGGATAGCTTCAAACATGGAATTAGTTTTTAGCATATCGGCTATCATATCGATAAACGATTGCTGTAAAAATTATAATTTAGGAGCGGATATGTAACCTTAAGGTGACCGTTTCAGCGGGACGAAATCATAAGTCTTTAAATTATTTGTTGGGGAAAATCTGGGAAAACCAAAATTTCACACACGACAGTTTCTAGCTATTATCAATACCTTTCATTTGGTGTGAAATTTTTTTTTGAAATATTTTGTAAATTTCGAGTCTCATCAAATTTAGTGGTCGGACTTCACGTTTTTCCTTCCTCCCCAGACTCAAAGCAAAAATAATGTTAGCTCACTTTGTGAATTGCTTTCAAAGTCAGCGTGGTGTGCATCCAAACATTGAAAGTAAAAAGCAATTTTTGTTTGATCAACATTGAGAACCATGCTGGGAATCATCCGGAACGTCCGTAAAAGTGGCCAGTTCTAGGAATTAGTCTCAAAACGAAGACTTTTTTGCAATCAACATCTAGTTTGTGAAAGTAGAATGAACTTCAATTCGTGGACTGAAGATGTCCCTTCAGAGGTCGTATGGTGGCCACCCGGATAGTTTGGCCGACCAACTTGCCCCAGTGCCGTCCCATTGAGGATTGTTTCGGCTCCCTCAGTGCCGATTTACGTTTGAATCTTTGTTTCCCTCTTTGTTTACAAAATCGGATACGTCGTTTTGACTAAATTGCCGAGAAATAAAGTCTATTCGATTGTTATGTTGCAAATTCGGCCCTAAGCAAGGGAGTCATAACAGTTCGAAGAACGTCAAGACTTTTGGTATTCGTCTTCATCGCCATCTGAAAATTTGTGTCCGACAGCAATCGACAGACTTCAATTTTGAACACCTCAAGTCAAACAAAATTGTGCGATTCGCCCAAAGAGTGAACCAGTTTCTTGTCGGACGTCAACACCAAGCGCCGTTCATTTTTCTCCTCTCAGCAAGTTGTTCGGAACTTGGAAACGGGAAATTATGAGCCCGTTGAATCCCTTGATTGGAACCTAACATAGGGCACCATATCGGCAAAATGAAAAATGAGCAATTTATTCAAATTTACAATAAAAATTCGATCCCCACAACAATGGGTGCGGGGGAGTTATGGGTCTGCCTGCTGGAAAGAAAGCCCGGAACGAACCGACTGCCCTGTTGTTTGTTACTATTGTTGTTGTTGTTTTTGTTGTTGTTTTTGTATTGTATCATTTTCTCTCTATACTCTTTTCCGGACATTGCACCGGGATGAATGAATGAAGCGTTTGAAGCGTGTAGACCCGAATGAAAGCCCACGGAATAACAATGGTGTGAACGCGGAGGCTCAATTTTACCGAGTGGAAAGGGGGGTGGGGGGGAGTTCGATTCGATACGATGTCGAACAATCGAGGTGAGAAATGTATTATTTGATTTAATGACAACTGTTAAGCACTGTTCTTTATGCGATGCATAAACCCGTGGCAGCAGCAATGCTGGGATCATTCGAAAGGGCGAGGTGTGTTTCGGTTCACTTATTTTTTTCCGTAATTCAACGAATTAATGGACATTGCACTATTTGAATGTTTAATTTTTTTCCAGCAACAGTTCATTAGCTTACAAGAACCAGTCAATAAAAATGCAATATTGCTGACAGTAAGCAACCATAAGAGCATGAACAATTACAACCGCTGGCCGTTATCAATGCGAGGAACACTCGCCCAAGCAGGTCCTAATTTATAGCTTTCCCACTCGTTCCTCTCCCGTCGACCAAAAATGGTTCCACATCGATGGGCATTGCCGGCCACTTCTCCACTCTCACATTCATAGTAACAGAAATTGACCGAGGCGGGGGTGTTTGACGTCCCGGACGGGCCCAAAATTAAATTAAATTATTGTCCACATTGGTAATTTATTCGGTCCGGAGTGCCTCAGTGCCGCCGACAGACACCCGGTGTTTATTGCTGCGTGGAAATAAATTTCCCGCTCGGCGGCAACGAGGAAAATTTCATCTGTAATTCCGCGAGTCGGAGGGGTCCTAGGACGAAAAATTTCCACCTCATAAAACAAGTCCTGTGCAGTGCACCAGGCCTCCGAAAAGACCAACTAACCCGGACTCCACAACCTGACCGCACGCATAGACCACCGGCAACCGAATTTCTAGAGTGGGTTGGTTTGTCTGTGGGTGAGTGAGTGAGTGGGTGAAAGCAACAGCACATTACACAACCGATTAAATTAATTTAATTAAATATCCATCAGTGAAACCACGCGGAAGCGTTTCAGTACTCGCGTGATTGTGCTCAATTGTGCTGGTGGGCTTTTTTTTTCTATTGCCACGTGCAGGGATCACACGAGGGAATGCAGTTCTGATGCAATCTGATAAACTACGTGCTCATTGTGGGTTTGGAACATGAAAAATAAGTTCCGGAATGTATTCATTTATGGTGAGATTCGACCCCTCTTTGTTAAGTGATTCGCAGTCAGCAGTCCTCGATTTGACTAGGTGGATTGAACAAATGCAACCTGCGATCCCTCTGCAAACTGCGAGACTGGCAAATTACTGTCATGAACCGATTAAAACGAAGACGACTGCATTGTCCTCTGCTGCTTTAGTTTGACAAGTTAGGTACAGGCAAATTAAAAAAAAACACATAATCAGTAGCCAATATGATGTGATGATGATGATGATGTAATACTACCATCTATTGCAGCAAGGAAACTTTCCATAGCAGTGGAATAATCTGAAAAACGATTTGATCAGGATTCTATTATTGTTTGTGATCATCAAACTCCTGTATGAAGGGCCAAAAACGTTTGGGCGGGCCCGTAAGCAGAGACACTTACGCGAAACCCGCGAATATAGGGAAGAGAATCTCCTTCCAAAAGCAAGTTCACACTCACAGCACTAGAATCGAGCCCTCGATTGACAGAATAAACCCAATAGATGGGGTCGAAGAGCCCGCCCTCGTTCCACGAAATGTTAACAATAGGGAGGAGGCAGTCCCATGCTCCCTATCCAAATCGTTTTACTTGGGTGCCCTGATGGTCCCTCCCTTTCCCCGTTATATGTTATTTAATATATAATATATTTTGTACACAACATATTAAGATACCATTATAGACAAAACTGCTAATTTATTCAAATTTCAAACTTGAATGGATTGTTACTGAAAAATAAATAAAAGTTAGATATGTATCAATATCCTACTAGTCCTGGGAAAGCTGAAAACAGAATAGATCATTCGAAATATAAGAGATACAATTTCAATAAAAGATATTATTTTATAAAACATAGTAATATTTGTAATATTTTTCTTTATACTGTTCTAGCAACATTTCAAAGATAGAGTGAACGAAGAGTCCGGTGGGATAGTTTCTGAAAGAAATTGCTTATCTTACCATAATACCACAAACACAACATTAAAATATAATCCTACATTACGTATAAGCACATGCCAGCCTTTTATGAATATAATAGTTGAAGTTCAGAAGTGCAATTTTAAATTAAATGGTATGCTGAAATGCTGAGATACAAATTCCGCCTTTGATGCCTGGCATGTTGCTCCCGGCTCTTACATAGTTTTGGAATGCAAAGATGATTCCAAAGCGTGCTGAAATTATTAGTAAAATGAGAATAGAAAATATAGAATATGATTTAAAGGTATAAGATCTTCGGTCGCACCCCCTCACTTCACTATTGTCAGAATGACAACATTGCCCAGGCTACGCCAACCAGCGTCTCCATGTTTCAGCTGGCAGTCTTTTGTGATCATATGACTCGTGGAGGCGTGAGGTAGGAACTTGTGAGGACGAGAGGTCGGTCGCACCCTCCTTCGAAGTTGTCAACTCACCATTTGAAGCCCACACATAATCAGTAGCCAATATCCACCAAAAATTCACATAACCTTAATGTGATTTAGGTAGTTAAAAATGCTTTGCAAAATCAAGTAAATCTTATGTCTAGTGACATGTAAAGGGTGTAACGGTCAAAAATTGGCCAAACGTGATTAAGTGCACACTGATTAATTTATCATATAAATGGTCAATCTTTACTTCTTTTTGAAGTTCACCGTCTACATAACACAGGAAAATTATTCCAATTCCGATTTTCGAAATGCGAACATTCAAGATTTACGTTTCACACCTTCCATTCAAGTTTTGTACCGCTGTTATATCCACCCTATTTGATGCTGAACGCCAATTTACCTTGAACTGTTTTTCACTTTCAAGTGTTTTTTTAGTTCTCTTAAGGGGGAAGTTTGCTCATTTACACTTCCGGTCCGCTTCCTAGCATCTTGGTATAAAATACCTGATGGTCAGTCACCCACCGATTATCTGTAGATCTGTCAAATTTTGGTCAACCGACTGCTTAGAATTATCTCAAATTGTAATATTCCGCCCACTATATCACAAAATATTGCGAGTTGTTGAACGGATTGGAGATAAGGAAAGCATTGGGTATAGGACCAAGTCTCCCCCGGTTGGTACCAAATTAATGAGCGTAGGAATTAAAAGAATCAATATCAGTTACTAATGCTATGATGGGCCACCAATCGGAGAAGTTGCTCTTATCTCTATTTGCAGGATATCCACAGAAAAGAGGGCATGCCCCTGCTCATGCCTAACTATTAGCTACACAGACAGAAAGGGCGATCACCATTATTTACGAGTTTACGGTGATTAGGTCATGCCAGACTATTCGGGGTGCGGTGCAACTGGCGTTTGATGTTCTGTTGGTTGAAGGAGCGGTCCCATCCTTTTAATTAGTTACATACTTTCAGCGAACCCTGCTGCTGACCTTTTCCCAACTATCCAACATCCCAGTGATTTCTCGTGGAAGTGCAGAGGATTTATCGGCTTCCTTCAAAGCGAGTATCACGTCAACACGGTCCTTCCCATTCCCTACTTGACCAGTATTTGGGCACGGCCGGCGCCGGTATTGCTTCATAATGGGTCACCAGTTTTTACACATTGAGGATGTATTTTAGTCCCAAACATCATCTGTTGGCTCTTTGTGTAAATACAACTGATCTGGCAATAACAGAGTAGCATCCGTCCCTAGTAACACATTTTCATGTTTTATGTTAAGTAAGCTTCTTTATAACCAAATCTAGTCATATAAAAGTATTTTCAACCGTTATAAAACTTGTGTGTTGCTTGGAGTGGGTGGTCAGCCATGCTCATGCTCATGCTCACTGGTTTTTGAGTTCTCTTAGGGTTCCTCTTTACGATTGCCCAGTATTTTTCAATTGGGCGCAATTCCGGTGAGTTGGGGGGTTCCTGCGTCATTTTTCCGTAGTGGCAAGAAGTGAGGTCTGCCCAAAACAGCACGGGAAAATATCAAGAAAGGCAATAAGCGTTATTGCAAGAATTCATTTACAGCAATATCTTGGTTGACAGTGGCAGTTGTCACGACACTTTCGCTTTTTAGCCCACAGGTGCAAATCGCCTGCCAAGCCAAGTATTTTTTTCGGAAACTTTGACATTTTGTTTTGCTTTAACTTATCTTGAACCTTTCCTTTTCCGGTAGGCGCATACAACTCTTGACCTGAGAGCTGCTTGAAATCAGCCTTGACGTATGTTTCAACGTCCATAACGACGCAATCAAACTTGGACAACAAACTCGTGTACAACTTACGTGCTCTTCCTTTGGCTATTGTGTTTTGTGTATCATTGTAACCTTATATGTTGTCAGTCCGGCTCGTTTCTTTGCTCTTTGCACTGTTATGAGGGACTTTCCCAATTTGTTTTCGATATCTCTGATGGAAAGGTTGGGATTGCGTTTGAAAATACTGGCCACTATTCTTCCGGTCACTGCGGCTTCCTGGTTTCGGTTACCTCCTGATCTCAGCTTCCTGGCAGTCGTCAGACGTTCTCCGAACACTTATATAACATTCGTTATGGACGATTTGACTATATAAAGTGAATCCTGGAGAGTGAGCTGTTTAGTGGAATACCTGTAACTAGAAAATGAGAAGAATGATTAGTAATTTCCATTCAATTCCAACTACCTTTGTTCCTTATCTTGACAGATACGCGTATTTCGTCTACAATGTGCAGACTTCTTCAGTGTCGTGTACTAATAGTCGAGTATTAGTACTCGACACTGAAGAAGTCTGCACATTGTAGACAAAATACGCGTATCTTTCAAGATAAGCAAAAAAGGTAGTTGGAATTGAATGGAAATTACTAATCATTCTTCTCATTTTCTAGTTAAAATATCGGCGTGGGGAGTAATTTGGTTTTTTTTTTTGCCCGGGCATACTTTTTTTCGCTGCTCTTTTTTTTTCTCCGCCGCTTTGTCCCCACATTAGGAAAAGGCGAAAAAAAAAAAAGAGGCCAATTTCCCACTCGCGAAGTACATAGAATTTCGAATGTTAAGACTTTTGAACAAATGTCCAACAAAATAATTAATAATTTCAGACAAAAATCTTCGCAATCTTCTATTGCAATGATAGATTCCCTTAATGCTTAGTTAAAATCAATTTTAGTTTGTTTTAAGTTTAAGGATTATTATTGTTATTCTGACACGAAGGGATAAAAACCTGTTTAAAATACCGAACTGCTAAGGCATCAAGTTGCAGTAGTTGGAGCACCTAGATTAACATAAAATGTAAATATTGATACATTTGGGACAAATAAAGAAAAAAAACAAAGCGTGATTCACTTAATATCTGGAGCCAACATTCCGTACGAATACACCTACAAAATGAGGGGTGTTCAAGTTTATTAAATGCATGGACCAAGTTTTGAATGTTCCATCCTTAAAATGATAAGTCAAGTAAAATTATTTTGCTTAGTGATGTTCATGTAAAAAACACTCATTTTAGTATTCGAAAATATCAACATGTGGATGATACCCCGTTTGGCATATAGACGATAGGCATAAAGACGTTTGGCATACGGATGATTGGCCGAATGGACGTTTGGCCGAATGGACGTTTGGCCGAATGGACGTTTGGCCGAATGGACGTTTGGCCGAATGGACGTTTGGCATAAAGACGTTTGGCCGAATGTTTTCATGACAACTGTGAACTGTGTAGTGTTCGAGCTTGTAATTTTCTTGAAATGAATAATCCACTAGAGCAACTCTCAAAAATATATCGGGAAAATCAAAGTTCGACAGATATTCTATTCACAGTTCAAGATGTTTGCAGTCCAGCCTACAAGTGGTCGAAATATATCAAGAATATTATCGTACCTCGGACTTTTTGTTATGCGGCGAGAATCAAGCTAACAACCTTTTTTGGGGTCAACGGATACCGGGATTGTGACAATTGGCTCGAATTTTTGGTACGCTCGCATCAAAGGACCTTCTTTCAGTCGTTATGAACCAGAGCTGAGATCTTTTTCAGTTTACTATGCGCGAGGTGAAGTGCAGAAAACATATTTCTCGTTTTGTCTAATGCATGGCAGGTATGAGTTTTTAGATGGATCTGATCGTGATATTGAAAAAAATATAGGTCAATGTATATTTATGTGTATTCTTCATTCAAATTGTGAAATTCTCATATACATGTCCCATTTGTTTTGCTTTACTTTGATCATATTATCTCTCACCATGTTTTGATAATCGTCAGTCATTTTGAGGCTAGATTTTTCTGAGTAAGTTTATTGTAACTTGAACAATAGTTACGAATAAGGACGAATAACTCATTTGAGAAAAGTCTTAATTTAAGATCAGATTCTGCTGTGAAATGCCATGCCAAGTAATTTTAGGGTTCGAAGCCAGTTAGCCAAGTATCTTTTAATCATTTGATTCCAAACAACGTCTCAAAAGTAAAATAAGAAAAATGCAATTTTATTAAAGCTCAAAATTAGCAAATATAAGTTTCTCACATAATTCACCAGTCGGTTCAACATTTCTCAAATTAAATTGCAAGAAATCATGAGAATTACATTTGTTTGATCAGTGAAACTCCAAAGAACTGCTCATGTTTGAAAGAAGGAAAAATCTCACATAAGAGTTCTATACCGGGCAAGCGCTTGATTCAGAAGTTTGCTTTCGAATACCGGAATATGTATCGTCATAGAAGGCCCATGTGCAAAGAATCAAAAGAAGGTATCTCTCGGAGGAACTGCATATTTCTTCAAGATTATACAAAATAATGCCCCATTCTGTCTAGTTATTTAACATAATTCATGTATCCACCTAAAAACAGGAGTCTACGATTTTATCAAAACATATTCATTCTTCTCATGAATATGGGCAAATGGCCGAATATCATTTTTTGCATTTTTGAACACCAAAATTTCTTTTTTTTAGTGAATGGATGTAGATGAAACTGAATTAGAATGCTTATTGCTGCAAATGCGCACACAGTTTGATAAACTCTAAGTGTAATAAGTCTACACTCTAAAAAATTATGAATTTTCCGCGTGACGTAATCCATGTTACAAGTTATTGTTTTGAGACTTGAATTTCAATATGACCCAAATTCATGTGCATTTTGATGTATTCTGATTAGCTAATTCAAATAATTGAAAAACACATGCCAATTACCACTTACGTTCCATTATCTACTTTGACATCAACTTCTGAAATGTATGTCTTGACCATATATTTACATCCATCTAGCGGTGAAAATTTGACGCATGACTGAATATTGTGTTTTCAAAGACGGAATTTTACATGAATTTGGTGTTGCGTCTTGGAAATCATCGAGTCTTATTTTTATCGCAATCGGTTTCATAACATCAGTATGGAAAATGTAGTTGCCTTCAAAGTTTGTGACTCTTCATGCTTGCACCGATTCGTTATTCCTGCCTTCAAAAACATTGACAGTTTATTCGAACAAGGTACTTTCACTATTATTTAAGATAACATGCAAACAAACTATAATTTTAATCTTTATCACTTAGGATCAGACACACTTGGACATCAAGTTACTTGGATAGTGACTGAAAGCAATGGATGTTAATTGATGACAGACCTTGAATAAAACATTTTGAAGGATAAGATATTGATGCTACTTGGACCAAACGAAAATTGGGTTACGTTGGAGAATTTCAACTCATCATCGTCTTCTGGTTATCAACGAACATTACACGGTATGTATTTTCATAATATTATCTTTACTAGTTATAGTGTTGTTCAAGTTAACCTTAGCAGAAAACAGTTCACTGTCTGGTTCTGTACACGAAGTGTTGTAAATAGTGCGCTGTAATCGCGCCATGGCATACTGTACAGTCTTTTACTATAACGGAAAGATTGAGAGTTAAATTTATGTTCGTCTTTCGATCTTGGTAGATTTCAATTACAAGCAGTATTTTACGACATGTTTCTGAAAAACTGATTCATAAATTCGTGAATTCTGTATGACAGGAAACAGCAACCTTATTGCTGTAAGAAACATCATCCACATCTAATAAAATGGTGAATGAATATTATTGTATTATCAACAAAAAAAAATCATCAAATTTACTTATATAAGCCTCTGAACTGTCTTAAGTCTTATGCTATTCATTATGCATATTTTTAATCGAATAATAGATAGAATATGAATAAAAAACAGATACGAAAAAGATGATTACGGTCCACTGCAGATCACTCTTATATTGGAAATTCAATTCTCATCATATTCTAGAGCCAATACATAATTAACTGAGATCGTTTGAGCTGTCCCAGCTATTTTTATAATAAACATTATTTGGATTCACGGTTGACATTAAGTATTTCAGCTTCCGCATACATGATGAAAGCATTTTGACCAAAACTAATATCGGATTTCCCGGAATTCTTTTGCGACAAACTAATCCCTTCATAATTGGTCGTCTTGGCCCTCCTCCTACCTGTAGCTGCCAGCAGAACCGACTGCTAGAAATCGATTAATTTGAAGCTTGTTGAAGGAACTAATAAGCATGAATTGCTTCAACTTGCCGGCTGAAACAACCGATGCAGCTCGTCCGACTTGAATTCCCAATTTCCTTCTTTTGGTGGAGGTCATTGTGTTTCACTGGTGTTTTATTTTTATTTTTCTCCATACACTGCTTATTTTTGGATATAACATTTTTATTTTATTTTTTAAACCAGCGGTCAGACTGCACTAGAATTAACGTATTCAGCAAAGCAAACAATGACGAAGAAACCAAATGAAAATGTCAAAACTTAACGAATCATCGATAGGGCGGCGTGAAACACGGTCATTAAAAAATAATAAATGTTGACTAAAACTCTCCCTTATAAAGTAATCGAAAACCAGAAAAGCTCACTAGCACAAAAAGATTTGGCTTTCGTTCTATACGAATTCATAATTGCTTTTTTAGAGCTAAAGGGTCGCCATAACGTCATTTTGCACTGTTTGACACTATCTGAGGGCAATGTTCACGTTCCCTATTGACGCAACAATTTATAAAAGCAAAAATTTACTCATCTCTTTTCGTTGTTGCATTGTGCAATTTGTGCATTAAATTATCAGCAAATGTTAAATGCCGCATTACAATTACAATTTCACTGAGTGTTGATTTGAATTTTTGTAATGTATACAATGTTTACTGAACATTGCCCTTAGACAAAGCTGAAATTTTGAAAAGAAATAATATATGCTCCTGTCCTAATATGGAACGCGTTGGACTGTTGACTGATGTTTTTTCAACGAACGCCATAGGGGAGCATCCCAAGTAGCAATTCAAATGCAAATTGGTTTTATTCATGTTTTATGGTAGTTTTATCATAGCATTATGGAGTTCATCCGGTTTTATCGGGGCATTTTCCAAGTTAAGGTGGTTTTAATTCCTTAACAGTTCTCAAGAGTGATTAAAGAACACTTGAAGAAACCTCCATAAAACTACATCATTTATAAGTGTAATTCACCTTATCAGTAGTTTTATAAGTTACTTGATCCCCCTCTCAAGACATTGTTTCGCAACTTGCATAAAACCTGATAAAAGTTTTGTAAAAGTTTTATGACATTCTTCATTAAGATGAATGTATCTTGGAAATGCTGCCATAAAACTCTCTTAGAACCATTTGATTTTAAATAAGAGCACATATTCTTGAGAATGAACATTATGTGAAAAATAAACAAACTGTCACAATGGACGCCCACAGGTGGAACAAATTAAAAACCAGCGGATCGTTCAAGCGGAAATTCAATAAAAACCTATTCAATATATTAAACACTCCTTCATCTCAGCCACCAACGACCATTTTTTTTGACCATTCCATTGGATTCGCAGCCTACTGAGACTAACTTATCAAAAGGGTCTATGCGTTATGCGTAAAACGAATAAAGTAAAATGGTGCAATGTGTCGCCAGTTGAAAACCGAAATGCATAACTCGTGATATTTGATTTTATGCCAGTTGTGCAAGCTAAACCTAACGTCTCAGGTAGTGCGTTATATGGCGCACCACCGTGGAAATACAGCGCAGTACTTTTGACGTAAGGTTTAATGTGCACTTCGATTGTAAAATGTTATGTTAATGTTGAATTCTCCCGAGTCGTGCATTGCAGTTCCCAATAGGCTACACAATATTTACTCGTTGCAGGTAAAAATTAGTATATCATCTGAGCGAAAATCGATTTTTCCCATAATCCGCACTTTTTATCCAAAGTCGGAAGTAGTGCGCTGGAATCGCTCAGTGATCCACTACACAGTGCACTTCTTCCAACGTTAGGTTCGGCGTACAGATTAAGAGAAAAATCATCTTTCGCTCAACTGATGTTTCAGCCATCGACGCAATATTATTATCTATTCTTCTTCCCAAATCCATTGTTAGCATATTCAAGTTAGAGTTTTTTTTTAAATGTTTTAATCGACTTACGCTGGTGATTAAAAACATTCAAATTATAAGCTGTAATTATGAACAACAACTATGCATAGGCACTTTTGATTTGGACGTTCACATTTTCTTTGTTTATGATGTGCCTTCTCCACAATGATTTTATGGCTATCTTACGAAAGACTTGTTTACCTTGAGCAATTCAAACAAGTTTTATTCAAGCGTTACTCCTCTTTTTCAAGAATAGAACAAGTAAAGATGAACTTATCGCGCTCCTAAAAAAATCTTTTTAGTCTTGTGCAAGAAATATTAGTTTTATATGCGTTTTATGGTAGTTTTAGATAAAACCATTGAAAAAATGGCGAGCGTGGCTATTCTGGATTCCCTCCGAATGGTAGCCATTTTCATTTATATGCAGCAAAACTTTCGTTTTTCCAATGCTACGGACAATTTCTGCTGTTTAAAATACATTTTGAAACTTAAAATGGATTGTAGACACAATTTATTCAAGATCTAACAATTTATCAGCCTTGTCACCTAATTGTTGAATTGTCAAGTATTTTTTATTTTTCAAATAAATCAATGTTCTAGCAATGATTCCGTGGCGCATTAAAATTTTCGAACTTTTATGTTATAAAACACCAATAAACTGAACGTCGCATGAAAAATTTATCAATTGCAGGCAAAAAACTCATGCATTTATGGTCAATTTTACAATTAATTTACATACGTATCCACTTTGGAAAAGAAACATCATATGTATATCGATGTTTTCTTTTCTCCCCATTCAGCAGAACGAATCCAAAAATGGAATCTTCGAAACATATTTGTGACGGACTGGAAGTGTTCTTAAAGAGGAAAACCATAAAACTACCAAAACTTGTGGTAGTTTTATCATAGTTTTAAGCATGTCCTGCATGTCATTACAAGTATGTACCGATAAAACTATCAAGTTTTAAGCGAATCTTGGGAAATAGTCTTGAGAACCTCCTGTAGTATGGGCCTTTTTGAACTTATGAGGGTTTTATGGCTGTTTTATCGATGTCATGTAGAATATCTAGTTTTATGCGTGGTTTTATGAAATGAGTCTTGAGAACTTCTTCAAGTGTACCTTAAAATTGAATTTGTTACTTGGGATTGGTGGTAGAAACACTTTAATGTTTCGATTTTTATCGGATATCGTTTTGCGCCTTTTGAGTCTGCGTTACCTAATTTCATGAGTATTCGACTTTTTAATCATTAATGTATATTATCGGTTTTTCGTATCGATGAAAATTTCGTTACATATTTTACAGGCAGCACTGGCAACACCGTAGTTTGTTTTGACGTAGGACTACGTCTTTGTTTTTAATACAGGGGTACACGTTGCGAGTACAAATATTTGGAGCGTCACGAAATATGCTTAGGTTTTGAACGTTAATAAATAATTCATTTCATGACCGATTTACAAAATCTTTGCACCAATCTATCTGGAATATTTCTACGCATCAATTTTCAAATTGGAATTGATTGATTTTCAAAATAAGGCTATTGAAAATAACGTAAATACAAGGTGATGTCTTATAATGTCGATTTTTCAAGTTAAATTTACCAAATGCACAGTATAATCCTAGCATAGACTTCATATTTAAGTAAGGAACGTCCCCAAGGCAGTCAAGAATGTTATATAAGGGGTATACCTTGGCATTTTAATTCAGTCTTACGGCAGTCGTGAAGCTGTGCATAAATCTTCTAAAGGAACGCGGTTGGCAGCAACAGGCACATTGGAGGGTGCACTGACGAACATTCGTTACCCAGAGAGGCTTGTGTGCAGTTGGCTGTTGGTGCTGATGCTCCCGTCAACCTCGCTGCCGAAGCCTACGAGTTGGCGGGAAAAAGCCACCCTTGACATCCCACGTCACCTGCAGATGGTCACCCGCAACGACGAGGAGTTGAACCAAGAAGACCAAGAAGAAAACCCAAGTTCAATCGCGAACCATCTTTCTTCCCCGTCAAGTAAATCCGTCCTTTTCAGGACGACCAAATCAGTTAGCCAATTAAAGAGTTTGGTTGAAGTTTTCTCTTGTGTTGATTGAAATTGAATTACCACGCCCCGGCTGAACATAGCATTCATTGAACGCCACATCTTGGAGTAATTGACGAGCACGTTGAACAACCAACAAACGAAATTCTAGAACGGATAATTCGAGCCGAACTGCAACACGTCCGACCGACCATTTAGTAGAGTTCATTTTAGTTCCTAGTTGTGTATAGTGGATTAGTTGGTGGTGATGGCAAGAACATAAGCCATATTTCTGTTAAGAAAATCATCCGTCTAGCGTGCAGTAATTAAAACTAATTATTGTGGCACAATAACTGAATTTCGTCCCCTTTGGTGCAATTTGTATCACATTGCCTTCTTTGGTACCGCCTTCTTTCGTGCAAAAGTATCCGACGCCATTTCATAACAACTCTTAGCAGTACATTTTGATTCAGTCTTACGACAGTCGTGGAACTGCGCAGTGGCTGGTGGCTGTAGGATCGCAGTTGGCGGCAGCATGCACCATAGAGGGTGTACTGGCGAGCAGTCGTTGCTCTGAGAGGCGTTGGTGCTGATGCACCCGTCAACCTTGCTGCTGAAGCCTACGAGTTGGCGGGAAAAAGCCACCCGTGACAAAGAGACAAAGATCATCCCACGTCACCTGCAAATGGTCACCCGCACGAAGAGGAGTTGAACCAAGAAGACCAAGAAGAAAACCCAAGTTCAATCGCGAACCATCTTTCTCCCCCGTCAAGTAAATCCGTCCTTTTCAGGACGACCAAATCAGTTTGCCAATTAAAGAGTTTGGTTGAATTTTTCTCTTGTGTTTGAAATTTCAATTACCGCGCCTCAGCTGCAAATAGCATTGCTTTAAACGCCGCGTACCGGAGTAAATGAACAAGCACCGAACGAAATTCTAACATGGATAATGCGAGCCGAACTGCAACACGTCCGACCGACCATTTAGTAGAGTTCATTTTAATTCCTAGTTGTGCATAGCGGATTAGTTGCTGGTGATAGCAAGTAATTAAGGGATATTTCTGTTAAGAAAATCATCCGTCTAGCGTGCAGTAATTAAAACTAATTATTGTCGCGCAATAACTGAATTTCGTCCCCTTTGGTGCAATTTGTATCACATTGCCTTCGTTGGTACCGCCTTCTTTTGTGCACTAGCATCCGACCCCTTTACCTAATAGCTCTTAGCGGAACATTTTGATTCAGTCTTACGACAGTCGTTAAGCTGTGCAGTGGTCTTAAGATCGCAGTTGGCGGCGGCAAGCAGTCGTTGCCCAGAGAGGCGTTGTGCAGTTGGCTGTTGTTGCCGATGCTCCCGTCAACCTCACTGTGAGAAACATGGCTGCTGAAGCCTACGATTTGGCGGGAAAAAGCCGCCTATGATAACGAGACAAGAATCAATCATCCCACGAGATGAACCAAGAAAGAAAGTCCAAGTTCAATCGCGAACTGTTTCTTCCCCGTCATCTAAATACGTCCTTTTCAGGACGACCCAAATAAGTTTGCCAACTGAAGAGTTCGTTTGGATGAATTTTTCTCTTGTGCTGTTTGAAATTTCCATTACCGCGCCCCGGCTGAACATGGCATTGCTTTAAAAGCCGCGTCCCGGAGTTAATGGCAAAGCGCGTTGAACAACCAATGAACCAACAGATCCATAACTATCTTCTACGCGTTAGAGATAGTGGCCCTCTCAACCATCGTAGAAAATACAACCGGGCCGTATCATAATTAAGAGCCACCAAATGCTTTCGAAAGAGTGTACAATAGATTTTTCTTGGCCCTTTTCAGGACTGACTTAAATCAATTAGCGGATGGCCCTGACGTGTATGGGAATTCGATTGCTGCGTAGTCCTACGTCAACTTTGCGTACAACCCCATTGGGCTGTCCCTTATAGTTTTTATTTTTTTTTTTGTTTTTTTTTTTTTTTTTTTTTTTTCACCCCAAAATAATATACGAAAAAAATATTTTATAAAAAAAAAAAAAAAAATTTTTTTTTTTTTCTTTTTTTCGCGCAAGAAATATAATTCTCCCTTTTTTTTTTTTTTTTTCTCCGCTCTAAATTAAAAAAAAAATTACAAAAACAAAAACAAAAAATAAAAAAATTGGAATCATGGCGACTAGATACTATGTTCTACTGGACAGCTGAAGTCAGTACCTAATACATTGTTCAGACTCCGCAGTTGTATCATGATACAAGTCTGTTATCAAGTAAGAAGGAGAACTCCATCGAAATTTGTCTTAGTACTCTGCAGTTTTTTTTTTATGTTTAAGTATTTCTTGAAGCATAATTTAAAAACGTTTGTACTTGTGATTTGGAAATCATCTCTCAGGGCCCCCTAGTGGCCTTCCAAAACAACCATAAAAGTGGTAAATTTATGAAGGAAGCTCTGCTCTCAAAATTTTCTAAAAGCATCATATGAATAATTTTGAAATGAAACATTTAGAATACTTAGGGAAAAAATAAATTTCATGAATTAACCATTTCTATGCTTGTTCCGGTTCTGCCGGAGGTTCAGTTGCTGCCCTACTGGAAACTTTATGCCATAAGAAGATGGCAAATTATCTAATGAACAACTTTCCGAAGGACACCAGGAGTCTCATATTCTCTTATCTCTTCAAACAACCCCAGTATCAGAGTTGGCCCCAATCAACTCAATTCCCATATGTTACGTATATTCATTTATACCGATTCTTGACTGTTGGTAGTTTTAAGTCAATTCTTTGCATAATCGCATATGACTATTTCAATGTAAAATGTTTAGAAATGCAAGTTTTCAGTGTTAGTTCTTTCTGTTTTCTTATTTTCAGGTTTTAATCAACAGTGTCTGTCCGGTAATAATTCAAGCAACGCTGACAATCACCAAAATTCTACGTTGTTTCAATCTACTGAAACGATACGGAAATTATTGCTGTCAAATGTCTCATAAGAATTGGTTTCAAGGTATCAGACTGACATTGATGATTCTTCGATCTTACAGTCTTTTCCGCACACACCAGAAATAATCAATATTATGTTGGATGAAGAGAACTAATGGTAATAGAAATACGAAGCAAGAAACATACATTGGCTGTAAAATCTACGTCGAATCTGGAGTCTAAGGTTGTGCTAGTTCAAGGGTCATTCGCGGAGATAGATGAGGACAATTTTTCTATGACTGGGGATGAAAATACATCTCCGAACATAGCAAGGAAAAGGTCAGAGCATAGAAGAAGTTAAATTGGTGAAAAGCAAGAAGCAATATGCGTCGACGGATATGAAATTCTGGACATTTAATATAAACTGGTCTAAGGTCACCGACAACATCCTTGAACGTTTGAATCATTTACAAGACTACCGTGACAAAAATCCTGAAAAAAGTATTCCGCTTACTGTACAGCTGCTAAAACGGATATGCCGAACTTGATGAACGTAATCGTTGATCAGCTAAGGTGCATTGCTACTGAAATTCCTGCTAGTACTATGTCTGTAACACGGCAGGTTTATTCCAAGGATTCCGGCCTCCAATTCATAGATGACGACGGCTATGTTAACCTACAAAGCTACATAGCATTAAAACACAAATTGATAAATCGTAATTCATACTTGAATCGATGCAAGAATCCGCTGAACCAAAAATAACGGCCGCTGAGGTTCATCGGAAAAGAAATGTACAGGCCGGGACATTGGCAGAGTATTGGAAGTCATCGTCGGAAAAATGGTCGATTTCCATTTTGAAAAGGCAACTGGTAGATTTTTTGAAAAGTCGCCCCAAAAAATACACTAAGTTTTTTGCTGAGAGAACGTGCAACGGAACTCATCGTCCAAAAAGATGTAAACCATTTAGTTTTTTTTATATCAAAGATTAAAAAGATTAAACATTTTTTCTATTGCAGCTTGGAACTAAATCAATGGAAATCATCACGGAAAATGCTGGTCCGGCGATAGTGGCTGTCGGTATGTATTTTATTAATTAAATTCATAATGTAGTTCGAATGTCGTTTCCACTAACACTTCTGCAAATTCGGCAAAATTCAGTTAATTGATCATTCTATATTTGCAATATTTTCAGATCTGGGAAACAGTAATCACGTTTTATACGTTATTGCGGAGCAAATTCAACTCACAGAAGGGACTGAAGATGTTGTCATTGCAATTTCGGAATTACTGGCCGTGCACTACATTTATAACTTCATGTATACAAGCATCTCGAAAGTTTCTGTAAGTCTCTTTTTGCAAATAATTCCGATGACTGGGTCGAAATCGATGGCAACGAAGAAGAACAACAAACTTTGGTTCAGATTGTTATAGAAGCAATTTCAAATCATGAACCCACGACTAGACAACAAGTAAATCATGATCCAATTCAATTATCATATTCAAGAAAAATAACCCTATTATATACGAATTTCGACGTGTTTCCGAAAATTAACTTGAACATGTGAACATTATTTTTGACTATTTAAGTCATTTAAGAATTATTGATGTGTAATTTAACGTTACTGGTTAACTTCAACCATATGTTAACCATTTTTTTGATTGCAATTTTGCAATGTTATTTTGTTCAAATAAATCAACGAAAAATAAAACTTAAATTTTTTTGTTTACAGATTTTCCGAAACCATTGCTTCATTTTATTTTCAAACTGCATTAAAACAGTTAAAATGCCAGTAAACTTTGATTAAATATATCACAACAAATTCTTCAAATACTGATCGGAGTTATTAGTGGCAGCAATAATTTTTGTTATTTATTCAATTTTAATGCTTTATCTTGTTTTTTTTTTACGGTTAGTAGAACTCGATCATGAAGGATAAAAAATAGCATCAAATAGTATCTAAAATAAAATCCACGTTTAAGGCATTCAAAAATGTTATTTTAGGTTTCATACATTACTTTTAAGTTATGGCATGTAAATTTTCATTTTGTGTTTTTATTGTCATGTAATTATAAAAGCAGATGTAAATTTCTGTCCAACGGGCCGCTCCCTTTATGTGCATCCAAGTAGCTTTAAATTTACACGTTTTTTTTCAAGTGTGTAGAATATCGGGATGTTATCTAATGCGTTCGAGAATGTTTTTTTGGTTCCTTATTTCCTTTTTTAGATCCAATGCGTTTCAAAATACTTTTTTAGATTCTTATTTCCTTTTCTCTGCAATACATTTATGCTAACAGACAATTTTCGGCCAAACGTCCATTCGGCCAAATGTCTATTCGGCCAAATATCCATTCGGCCAAACGTCCATTCGACCAAAAATCCACGTACCAATGATCCACATGCCAAATGTCCCACCCCCCTACATGTGCTTCCTAGGTGATATATTTTTTCCTAAGTGTAAGTTAGTCGATATACACTTCCTGTCAATAGTATCGACTTACTTCAAAAAGTATTGCAACACAAGCTTGATTATTATTGCATCATCCCTATATAGTATCGACTCACCTAAATCGAGAATAATTCATTATATTATATCTCTAAATGCTGATAACCTAGATAGTTCGAACCTTCAGCCAACTTGTTCAAAATGTCAAGGGCTTCCGGAAGATGAAGAATATGTTTCGTCACTCTTCGTGGCGCTAGTGTACATGTTAAGTAGAGCATTTGTGAAGGATTTAAATCGTGATTCCGACCACCTGGATAGCTCAAACCTTCAACAAAGTTGTTCAGAAGGTCAACGGCTTTCGGAAGGTGAAGAATTTGGTTTGGAGTACGATCACTACCTGGTGCTAATGGGCAAGTAAAAGAGAGCATTTTCAACAATTTTATATCGTGATCCCCGACCACCTAGAAAGTTCGAACCTTCGGGAAAGTCGTTCATAAAGTCAAGAACTTTCAGAAGGTGGACAGTATGGTTTGGAAATTGATCACAACGTGGTGCTAGTGGGCATAAAAAAAGGAACTTTTTATTGAGTTCATATAGTGGCACTAACCACCTAAAAAGTTGCATTGGTCTTTGTATTTATATTGCGCAATTACTTTGAGAGATCTGAAGAATATGTATCATGGTTAGCCTTGTTTTGGGTTTGCACGCCATTTTCAGCTAGCAATAAGCGCCTTATCATCCTGAAAAGTTTTAAATCACTTAAAAGCTGTGTGAATCAAGGCCTTAAAGTTTAGAACCAATTAGATAGCAAGTTACCCATGTAATACTGCTACCCTAGTAGCACACTTGTTGCAAATCAGTTAAAGTAACTGCTTTGCAACTGATTTGAGTCACATTCAAGTCGTTGCAAATTATTTTACCGGATGTGTGTTGCTTGGGTAACACCCTCCTGCTTTATTAAGTTTATTAAAGTTTTATGAAAGCCACTTGAAATCAATTTGGTTTTATTATGGCACCAAGAGGTGCCACTAGGTTTCATATTTTAGTCAGGCCTATGAGAAGCTACACTACGAGTTTTTATCCGATAAATTTAAAAATAAATAGTTTCAGCATCATTCATTTAATGTATTTCGCCTTTGTATCCGAATGCGCGAACCTTGGCCTTAACCCCAGCCATTTGCTTCTGCACGACCTCAGATCTCAGACTTTCGACTGTTTTTTTTTTTTAATATTAACCCCTGCTTTCTGCATTTCTTCTAGATTCTTCACCACTTTAGGTCATTTTAGAAGGTGCTCCTTCATATTGGCGAAGTATTTTTCTATTGGGCGCAGTTCCGGAGTGTTTGGGAGGTTCAGATCTTTCGGCACGAAATCGTCACCATTCGCCTTCTACCACTCTAGCATGTCCTTCGCGTAGTAACATAATGCCAAATCCGGCCAGACGATCTTCGGACCGTCGTGAGCCTTCAGGGGAGGGAGAAGCCGCTTTTGGAGACACTCTCCCAAACACACCTGTCGATTCATGGTGCTTGCGGTAACGAAAGGTGTGGTTCGCTTTCCGCAGGTACAAATCGCTTGCCAAATTAAGAACTTCTTGGCGAACTTCGACTTCTTCTGTGTCCGGAGGTTCTCGGGAACATCACACTTATTCTTGGCAGTCACATACAGCTTTCCTGGAATCTGGTTGACGTCCGCCTTCACATATGTCTCGTCATTCATTTCGCGGCAGTGTGGTTTCGTTAACGTCTGGTTGTACAGCTTACGGGCACGGCTTTTTGCGGCCGTGTTCTGTTTCTCGTCACGGTTTGAGGACTTCTGAACCTTAAACGTACGTCTTGCTCACATGCAACTTTTTAGCCACCTCTCGAAATGAGGCGTTCGGTTTCCGTTATCATTGAGATCATCTTGGTAACAAATCCTGTAAAGTGAGCCATATAATTGCAATAGTTGCAAATTAGGTTTTCAATTTGATATCAAATTCTCAAAATATTAGGTGTATTCTTAGAAAATGTCTTTTTTTTTTTTTGCAAATTTGATGCTTTATTGTGAAAAAATGGTTATACATTTATTGTTCAAAGTATTGGCCATCGCTAGCTATAACTTTTTCCCATCTTTGTGGTAGTTGACGGATACCCTCTCGGAAAAATGATGCTGGTTTGGCGGCTATCCACGAATCGATCCATTTTTTGACTTCGTCATAATTACGGAAGTGCTGGTCAGCCAGGCCATGTTGCATCGATCGGAAGAGATGGTAATCGGCTGGCGCAATGTCCGGACTATATGGCGGGTGGGGTAGGACATCCCACTTGAGCGTTTTCAAGTATGTTTTCACCGGCTGTGCAACATGTGGCCGAGCATTGTCATGTTGCAAAATGACTTTGTTGTGTTTTTTAGCGTATTGCGGCCGATTTTCACGCAATGCACGGCTCAAACGCATCAGTTGTCGCCGGTAGACTTCGCCCGTGATGGTTTCTTTTGGTTGCAACAGCTCATAGTAGACCACACCCAGCTGGTCCCACCAAATACACAGCATGATTTTCTGGCCATGAATATTGGGATTGGCCGTCGATGTTGTGGCATGACCGGGGTATCCATACGTTGCCTTACGTTTTGGATTGTCGTAATGGATCCACTTTTCGTCACCAGTCACAATTCGATCCAAAAAACCCTTCCGTATGTGCCGTTTAAGCAGCTCTTCGCATGTGAAAAAACGGCGCTCAACGTCTCTCGGCCGCAATTCGTATGGCACCCAATGACCGACCTTTCGAATCATTCCCAATGCTTTCAAACGCTTACTAATGGCTGGTTGGTTAACTCTCAATGCTGCTGCAAGTTCTTTTTGCGTTTGTGAGGGGTCTTGGTCGAGCAAAGTTTCCAATTCGACGTCTTCAAACTTTTTGACCGGGCCGGGGCGTTCCTTGTCTTCAGTGACAAAATCACCACTTTTAAAGCGTGCAAACCAACGTTGACACATTCGAACGTCGATTTTGTAGTCCGGGTATGTTTCGGAGAGCAATTCACATGCTTGAGATGCATTTTTCTTCGAATTAAACAGGAAAATTAAAACTTCCCGCAAATGCTGCTTTGATGGCTCGAATTTCGACATTTTTCGGCTTCACAAAAACTTGTTTACTTTCACTAATGATGCGTAACTTACACTGAAATAACTAGAGAATAGAATGAAGTTTCGGATGTGATAGCTGTCAATGTCAAAATTCATGTCCGAACAATAGATATGAAGTTGTCTGCAAATACGACATTTTCTAGGAATACCCCTAATAGTATTTTGAAGTAATAACATATGATAACAAAATTACCGAATGACGATAACTTAATTTGTTAAACGATAAACGCTGATATTAAAATGATACCTGGGATAACAGAACTTGTTACTTAGATGATATCAGTTTGTTATTTTTCTTTGCTAGGGATACTCTCTACCTTCTGGAAGCCTTTAACCTTCTGAACAACTTTGCCAAGAGTTCTAACCAGGTGGGCGAGCACTCGTTAATAAAGGGTGATACGGTCAAAATTTGGTCAAGGGAAAACGCGTGTAAATCGGTGAAATCGTTTATTTAAAAAATCAAATTAAATTTCTTTTTCAAGTTCAATTAGTATAAAATTCAGGAAAAATATTCAGTTAGGCTTCCGCTTTTCCAAATCCGAATTGCCGGGCCTTACGCTTGACCCCTGCCATCAGATTTTGTACAGCCACCTTGTCCACCTTCTTCGCCGCAGAAAGCCAGTTTGCCTTGAACTGCTTCTCGTCCTTAGCAGTTTCTTTGGTCTTCTTTAGGTTCCGCTTGACAATAGCCCAGTATTTCTCAATTGGGCGGAGTTCTGGCGTGTTGGGAGGGTTCTTGTCCTTGGGAACCACCTGCACGTTGTTGGCGGCGTACCACTCCATGGCCTTTTTACCGTAATGGCAAGATGCCAAATCCGGCCAAAACAGTACGGAACAACCGTGTTTCTTCAGGAAAGGCAGCAGACGTTTATTCAAACACTCTTTCACGTAAATTTCTTGGTTGACAGTCCCGGAAGCTATGAAAATGCTGCTTTTCAAGCCACAGGTACAGATGGCTTGCCAAACCAGATATTTCTTTGCGAACTTTGACAGTTTCGTGTGCTTGAAAATATCTGCTACCTTTCCCCTTCCTTTTGCCGTATAAAACTCCTGTCCCGGAAGCTGCTTGTAGTCGGCTTTGACGTAGGTTTCGTCGTCCATTACCACGCAGTCAAACTTCGTCAGCATCGTCGTGTACAGCCTCCGGGATCGCGCTTTGGCCGTCGTATTTTGTTTATCATCGCGATTTGGAGTCACTACCTTCTTGTAAGTCGATAGTCCGGCTCGTTTTTTGGCTCGATGCACGGTTGTAGACGATACACCCAGCTTATTTGCGGCATCTCGGAGAGATAGGTTAGGGTTTCGCTTGAAACTACCGGCAACTCTCTTTATCGTCTCAGCGGCTTCCGGTTTTCGATTTCCCCCCGATCCAGACTTCCTGGCTGTCGACAAACGTTCCCCAAACACTTTAATTACATTTGTAACGGTTGATTTGGCAACTTTTAGCGATTTTGCCAACTTTGCGTGCGAGTAGCTCGGATTTTCGCGATGCGCGAGCAAAATTTTGATACGCTGCTCTTCTTGCTTGGAGTGAATTCCAAAATCAAAATAGGAGCAACATTCTACACACACACACCTTCAAAATGAGGGGTGTTCAGGTTTTTTAAATGCAAAATTGAAAGAAATACGTCAAGTTGATATTGACCAAATTTTGACCGTATCGCCCTTTAATAGCACTTTTTTACATGCGCAATAGCGCCTCGCAGTGACCAAATTTCAAACCATACTCTCCACCTTCCGAAAGCTCTTGATCTTGTGGACAACTTTGCCCAAGTCAAAATGTTTGCAGGTAATCAAGGTTTCAAGATATAGTATCAGAAATTCTTCTGTTCCAGGTGAGTCGATACTCTTGTGGGTGAAACAATATTCTAGTGTGTTTTGCAAAACTGTTTAAAGTGAGCCAATACTTTTTTATGGTAGTGTATGTAGAATATAACTCCGCAAGGAGCCAAATAAAGAGAACGCAATTGAAAGAAGCTCATAGAATTATAACTTCAATTCAGTGAGATAATGATCTTGATCGACTTCCCAAGACAAAGAACTAATGTGGATTCGCGGCCACCAATTTTAAGTCGTTTTTGACTCATTTTTGCCAAAAGTGGAGTCACTTATAAATGAGTAAATGTTACTGACATATCTAAGACATCGACTTAAATCCGATGGACATTTACATTTACTCATATTTCAGTGACTCCAGTTTTGACGAAAATGAGTCAAATATGACACAACATTTAGTAAAAGGAGAAGGAGTGAGAAAACCAAATCGATGTTGATGAACCTACAAACCAAGCGAAAGTGGTAAGCGTTAAAGAAGTCCTGAATCAAATTGAACCCGAATTTTCAAACTCCTACAATAAGTGTACAACATTTTCTTCTGATGACGTCTCATTTTAAATCGAACAGAATATTCGATATATCGTAGAATATATTCGAATGGATGCGTACCGATTCATAATTGGCAGAGCTTTAGGTTCCTCTTTCTGTTTGATTCTACATATTGGCTTTTACGGCGACCTTCATCGGACATGATTTAGTTATTTAGAGTACATTCCAGACAGGGCCCTGATCTCTCGGCAACTCGGCAGCAGCATTGGAATCCACACAGGCTAGCTGTAGGACTGCATATCAGTGATCGAAAATTCTCTTTTAAGGAATGTATCGTAAATAAGCTAGCCACATGCTACTTGCCATGTATACATGTAATTTTTATGGCTATTATGTGCTTATTACAGCATAATGTGCGTTAGTCTGTCATCTTTCGTTTGGTTAATTGTATGCATGGTTTTAATTCTCTGTTTCCAAACTACTACGCATTGAAAACGAAGTAATAATTAATGTTTTGGGCACATGGTTTAATGAAAAGGGTGTAACTATGCAACCATTGACGAATTGATTTCACGTGACTTATCCACCAAACAAAATTTTAGGACTACTATTCTTTGGATGAACAACTAAAAAGAATTTAGGAAAAAAAATCAGTGGGGTTGTGTACAATACACGACCAGTTGACGTAGACTACGTTAAACCAAGTGATGCATTATAATGTCAGGGAAATTCTGTGTGGCTGTGTGTGGGACCCAGATCATCTGGGTCACCCAGAGATAGATCATCGACACCCAGTCGACACCCATTCTGATAGATTATCGCGATGTAAAGACTGTATTCGATGAAATTTGGACACACAAAATAGGTCACTAAAAATTTCCCTTGAGCCCGGTTCTTTTCAAACTTTCTGGATTTCAAGCACTACTAAATGGTTAAGTTTTGACATCATTGGTTTATTGAACCTCTTCTCTCAACCCAAATGCCCGCACCTTTGCCTTGACCCCTTTCATCAAATTTTGGGCAATGATAGGGCCGACTTGCTTACTTGCTTTTAATCACACTTTCTTTAGTTCAAGTTCATTTTCTATCAGTTTTGGAGTTTTAACGAGCTTTGTTTTCATGATTGCCAACAATTTTTCAATTGGGCGAAGTTCCGGAGTGTTTGGAGGGTTGACGTCTTTTGGTACAAAAACTACATTATTATCTTTGTACCAGTCTAAGACGGGCCGGGCATAGTGGCAAGATGCCAAATCCGGCCAAAACAGTGTCGGGCCACCGTGAGATCTCAAGAAGGGCAGAAGTCGTTTTTGGAGGCATTCGTCCTTGTAGATTTGTCCGTTGACGGTCCCAGAGGTGATGAAGGGCTGACTCATTTTGCCACATCCGCAGATCGCTTGCCAGACAAGGAAGTTTGTGCTTTTCTGAACTTTAAATACTATATTCATAAAGGACTGGCATGCAAATATAAGCCGTATGGGATCTTATTTAAATTAATTTGTTTAGTGGTATTATGGTGAGATAGCATGAGCATTAGCATTGACGTTTGCACACCTCGTGGATGGAGCTACGATGAGGAATAATTCGTGAAGACATTGCATGCCACCATGAAACGAGACCAGTTACTGATACGTTTTTCTCACACAATAATCTCCACGAAGACACTCCTCGATCGCTCACCTGGCCACGTCCATGCAACCGTTGGTGATAGGAAGGATTTGGAATCAACGTTAAGAAGAGACGGGGAACCCACGTAGCCTTCAGTAGATATCAAAGGAAAATGGAAATGAATAGTCGGAGAGAATAGTTGAACAGAATGCCCTGTTTGGTGTTCAGAACAAAACATATTCAAAAAAGGTCGTTGGGAGCATCTAGTCTAAGAAGGTTAAGTGATGCTCCATTTCTCTTCAAACGGTTGGGAGTTTAGCATTAACTATAGTCCTCGCTCCCTATAGCTTATGGTTATAGCGCCATTGCTCGCTCTCTGAAAAGAGAAGAATGTCTGAAAATATAAGAACGGGTAGTGAATGAGAACTTGTCAGAATGAAGCCAAAAAAAAAAAATATTGTCAAACCCAAAATCACGTCTGAATTCTTCAATTACAACAGCTTCTTGGATAATATTTGGTTATCTAAATCCTAAACCGTAATTTGCATTGATAATTAGCCACACGACTGAATACTGGGATTTGAAAGCCTTAAGGTTACATGATCTTCGTCTTTTGTGTAATAATAACATCCGACATATATTTAACGCAATCGGTTCCACCCGTCACGACAGATGACAAGTTCAAATTTGTTCTCTTTCATGAAAGATTATAACATGATAACTTTTAGCTATGCTCGAATATTGATGGAATACGTTTTTTGTCAGTGATACACGGCTACACAACGTTAAGCACATAGTTCAATCGCGTGTAATACTATTAAATCCGAACATGGTAACAGCTAAGCATCCTCAAAATATTTTAAGACGAACGTCCGGATTTAGCATTATTTAATTTCATATGTTCTCAAAAATTGGAGTATGAAGGGACAAAATGAATCCTACAGGATAAAATTATGCTAAATTTTACTACTACAACCCATGACATTCTGGACCTTTTTTATTTATTAAATTTTATTGCCGCATTCTGATTTTTTCCGATGGTTATTAAAGCTAGATCTTTGGAATCTAAACGGGCATCAAAAAGCATTTGAATTTGCATTTACAGTAGCAGCATTTGGAAACATCATTTTATGTTGCCCAACCTATCTTTACGTCATGTCGTGTAAGTGATCATTTAAATGTTTGTGGTCATGTAACTTTAAGAACAGAGGCAAATTTCAATCAAACGGGCCACTCCTTTTATGTGCATCCAAATAGACTTAAATTTACACGATTTTTCTAAGAGTGTAGCGTTGAGGTAGTTAGCGAGATAAGCCTATCCACTTCCACTAAACATTTCGTCAACAATGTGTCGTAGATCCACTTCTCTCTGCGCGCCACGTCTTTGCAACTGTTTGAAAAAATTATGATTGTCTTAACATCTATTGAAGAAAGAGGTGAAAACCCAAACAACCTTCATATACGTTCAAAGAATTGGCGAGTTTCAATATTTGTGGAATGGTTATATATGTTCAATATAGTTTACCTTTGATTAAAATTGAATGACTGGAAGTATTACTTACCAATATCGAGCCGGAGTTGGAAAATCACGTTCATCCTCTCATTCATTCATAAATACTTACACATATACGCACATGCACGCATACTTATATACATACAGCGAGCGAAGTTGACCAGATAGCAGCTCGATCCTTGCACGGCACCCGCCACCGAGATCAGCCAAGGGTAGCTCTCCTCCAGCAGTTGATCCTCGGCAACAGTCATCACGGTGTCCAGAGCTTGGCACTAGTGGGCATCGCTAACGCACTCCGTGAATTCTTTGTCCGTGAGTCCGATAACCTCGAACATATCGCCCAGCAACTGCGACAGTTTTTTGTTCTGCTCGCAAAATTCACGGATCACGACTATTTTTTTATGGCACATCATGCACGAATATGGATTTCCGGAAAAACTGACGCGGTTGATCAAAGCAACGATGGATCGAGTGATGTGTGTCGTCCGAGTATCAGGGACGGTCTCGAGTCCCTTCGAATCTCGGAGAGGGTTTACGGCAAGGTGATGGATTGTCGTGTTTGTTGTTTAACATTGCATTGGAGGGTGTGATTCGAAGAGCTGGGATAGACACGAGTGGCACGATGTTCAGGAAGCCTATCTAACTATTTGGCTTCGCCGACGACGTTGATATCGTAGCACGTAACTTTGAGACGATGGCGGAAACGTACATCAGACTTAAGGCTGAAGCTGGTAGGATTGGGCTTGTGATTAATGCGTTAAAAACAAAATACATGAAGGGAAGAGGCTCACGAGAAGACAATGTTAGCCTCCTAGCACGAGTTCAGATCGACGGTGATGAAATCGTGGTAGTAGACGAATTTGTGTATCTGGGCTCATTGGTGACCGCCGATAACGACAACAGCGGAGAAACACAAAGGCGCATTATGGCTAGCAATCGTGCCTACTTTGGACTCCAAAGGACGCTAAGATCGAACAAAGTTCGCCGAACCACAAAGTTGACCATCTACAAGACATTAATTAGACCGGTAATTCTCTACGGCCACGAAACATGGACATTGCTAGTGGAGGACCAACGCGCCCTTGGAGTCTTTGAACGGAAGGTGCTGCGTACGATCTACGGTGGAGTGCAGATGGAAGACGGAACGTGGAGGAGGCGAATGAACCACGAATTGCACCAGTTGCTGGGAGAACCTACCATCGTACACATCGCAAAAATCGGTCGACTACGATGGGCTGGGCATGTCGTAAGAATGTCGGACGACAGCCCTGTGAAAATGGATCTCGAAAACGAACCTACGAACAAGGTGGATCGATCAAGTAGAAGGCGACCTGAGGACCCTCCGCAGACAGCGAGGCTGGCGAGGAACAGCCATGGACCGATCACAATGGAAACAACTTCTGTGTACAGCAGAGGCCACACCGGCCTTAGTCTGATTGGTAAGGTAAGTAAGACTATTTTTTTAACGATCAGAAAACGCGACTGGCTTGGCTGACTTCCAAAACCCTACTTCATCACAGTTAATTTCAAATACTTGACGAGATTCGCAAAACGTGTTTCGAATACTACTATTAGATAATACATCATTATTAGTAATAATTTTCAATCGCAGCGAAAAAACAAACGTCACGTTCCATGAAAAGGGCACTTTTTGTCGTTTCCCAAAATTATTTGATATCAGGTATTTGTAGATTGTTCCTAGCTTCGTCTAAGAGTGAATTGCGGTTAAACCCGTCAGTATCGCATCTGTTTCCGTGCCTTTAAATAAACGTACTACGACGTGGCAATTTAAAGAAAACATAGTGTGATACTATCACTGCTGATCATGTTCTTGGTCTCCCATGCTGGCCTTTTGCATGCGATTAGCCCTCTCACCTATGACAAGGTGACAACCATGATCTTCGACAGGGTTAAGTGGTATTATGGTGAGATAAGCCATTTATTCCAGAAATCATCAAATCGGGCTCTTCAGTAACTCTAACTGCTATCTTTGGAATGTAACTAGAAGAGTATAAAGACGAGTTTTTAAAAGATTTCTTCTAGAATAATCAGTTACTTTTCATGAAAAAACATCATACATCTTTGCACTAAAATTTTAAGGAGTGTATCGCATATAAGCTATCCACATACATTTGCGTTGTACGCATGTATTTTTGATGGTTTTTTATGCTCTGAACACAGCATGCTGTGCGTTTGACTGTCAGCTTTCTTTTGTTTACTTGTTTGTGCGGTTCAAATTCTGTGTTTTCAAAATGTCGCGTATTGAAAAGGAAGTGAAAATTAAGGTTCTGGACACATGGCTAAGTGAGAAGGATATTACTATGCGAAAATTGGTGAAGCGGTTTGGAATTCATCATGCGAGTGTTAAAACCATCATTAATAAGCTTGGGGAACACTATTCTTTGGATGAGCTACCAGGAAGAGGCAGAAAACCCGGTTCTTCCTACCCGAAACTGGAGCAGAAAGTGGTATCTCTAATCATGAATACGTGATTTGGCCAAAAAAGCAGGAACGAGTGTCGGAATGATCCAGCGTATCAAGAGGCGAAACCACCTGAAGACCTACAAGAAGCAGAAAATCTCGAAACAAAGTGCAGAACAGAAGAAGCGAGCAGCAACAAGGGCCCGGAAATTGTATTCGCGTCTTTTGCAGCGTCCGGATGCATGCGTTTTGATGGACGATGAGACCTATGTAAAGGAGGACTCAAAAACCCTTCCAGGTCCACAATACTTTACTGCCGTCGTTGGGGAGGATGTGAGCGATTCGGACAGGACGATTCAAGTGGAGAAATTCGGTCGAAAGGTACTGGTATGGCAAGCAATATGTTCCTGTGGTTTGAAGTCAACCATTGTTTACACTACCGGAACTATAAATGCGGAAATCTATCGATCTGAGTGGCTCCAGAAGAGATTGTTGCCTTTATATAAGAAGCATAGTACACCTCCACTGTTTTGGCCGGATTTGGCGTCGGCTCACTATGCCAAAACCACTCTCAATTGGCTTGCGGAAAAGGGTATAGATTTCGTTGAGAAAAATATCAATCCACCAAATTGCCCTCAGCTTCGACCCATCGAACGTTACTGGGCAATCGTGAAGAGGGTCTTCAAGAAGAATGGTAAGGCAGCTGGGAACAGGCAGGAGTTCAAAAAAAATTGGGCTCAAGCGTCCAAAAAATGCGATGCAACACTTGTCCGGAACTTGATGAAGAGCATTCGATCCAAAGTTCGAAAATTCGTGAAGGAATAACTTAAATTTCATCCGGTCTTCTTCATGTTCAAGTCGAACCTCGTACAATAAAGGATCAATTTTTTGTATGAATAAAATATCGGTTTTCAACATAATTTGAAAGAAAGTTTGTGGATAGCTTATTGTCGATACACTCCTTATTTTTTTTTATTTTTTTTATTTTTTTTCTTTTTTTTTTTTTTTTTTCTTTCCATACCACACCAACACACACAACCACACAAAAAAAAAAATATTTTTTATATTTTTTCAAAAAAAAAAAATATATATTCTTAATATTATTTTTTTTTTTCTCTCACACAACACACACACGCGCGCCAAAAAAAAAAATATAAAAAAAAAAAAAATTTCTCCCCCCCTCTTATTATAATATTTTTTTTTTTTTTTTATTTTTGCTCTTTTTTTTTTTTTTGTTTTTTTTTTTTTTATAGTGGTGGAGGATGTTTTTTTTTTTTTTTTTTTTTTTTTTTTTTTTTTTTTTTTTTTTTTTTTTTGTGTGTTTTTTATACAACCGTAATTTTTTCTTCCGAAGCGCATGTAACATGGTAGGCAAATAGCCACGTATTTTTATTTCTCGAAAAAAGCAGCCCAAGGCCGATTATTCCTTAAGAAAATATGTACAAAAAACTTGTGCTGCATTCCTTTGTCGCCTTTCCCGGTATCAAGCTATTGTCAAAATTTAGTTACGTCAAAAAATAGTTTGTTTCATCCATATTTTGATCCCGGTTGTACTACCTTGAACGTTATCGTATTGGTTCTATTTTGACTATTCAAAAGAAAAAATTGATGAAAACATCCTAACGAAGTTTTCCAAGTTTTTAATTTTCGAGTTATGCACAAATTTGTGTTTCATTAGTATGAAAGCCCCCCTCTTACAGAAGGCGGAGGGGTCTCGAGTTACCTTAGAAACATTTCTTGACTTCAAAAACCTCTACATGTCCTATTTGGTTCCATTTACTTGATTAGTTCTAGAGTTCTGCAGAAACTTGTGTTTCATTTGTATGGGAGACCACCCCCCCCCACCTCCAGAGAGAGAGGAGGGGTCTCAAGCTACTGTATAAATATGTATTGCCTTTAAAATCCCCTCAAGCCACATTTGGTTCCATTTGCTTTATTAGATCTAGAGTTATGAAGAAATTTCAGTTTCATTTGTATGACAGCACCCCTTCTAGGAGAAGGGAGGGGTCTCAAACTACCATAGAAACATTTTTCGCCACCATAAAACCTCACATGCAAACTTTGGTTTCATTTGCTTGATTAGTTCTTGAGATATGCAGAAACTTCTGTTTCATTTGTATGGGAGCCTCCCTTTCTAGAGAGAGAAGGGGTCTCAAACTACCATAGGAACATTTCTTGCCTCCAAAAACTTACGCATGCTAAATTTGGTTTCCTTTGCTTGATCAGTTCTCGAGTTATGCAGAAATATGTGTTTCATTTGTATGGGAGCCCCCCTTTTCAGAGGAGGGGGGGTCTCTTACTATCTTAAGAACCTTCCCCGGCCCCAAGAAACCCTGCATACAAATTTTCACGCCGATCGGCTCAGCAGTCTCCGAGTTAAATCGTGACAAAGGAAACCCCAACTCATTTTTATTTATATAGATTTATAACTTAAAAAGCCACCCTTATGCAAAATCAGGTGATCGCCGTAATGAAATATCACATTTGAAATATTAACAATGATCTACGATGACGCAGGAGATGTGTAAATACTATTGTCTTCACTATTCCATTCGAATTCTCAATTATTTTTCAAAGCATCACCTTAATGGAATAAAAGTGAGCAAACCCAAATGAAATATCACGAATCTAATATAGACAATGGCCTACGATTATGAAAGATGTGTTAAAATAATATTGCCTTAAATTGGAATTCAAATTCTGATATTTTTTTAGATTTTTTTTTTTTTAATTTTTTCGACGTACGAGACTCATGAAAAATAAGTGGGCCACTTTAACGAAATATTACAAATTACTTGTTGACAAGTCCCAGAAAGTCGTTTTTTTTCAATTTTTTTTCTTTTTGAGCTAACACCAGTTCTCGACGTATCATGCATTTTTAAGACATTTGGCATCAAAAAAAAATTCGATTTCGGATTTTTCATGTAAATGTAAATTTACATTTCATGTAAATTTTTCACGGGTCAAAAACGTCAAACTTTGACTTTGAGCTTTGGGGGTCCACTTAACGAAGTCCGATTGACCTCAAATTTTGCATGGGGACTTCTTTTGAGGAGACAACACTTTTGAGCACTACTGTTTTTTTAATTTTGAAAAGTCGGTTTTCGCTGACATTCTTTGGTAAAATTGTAACCAAGCTAATTTTAAGCAACGCTGCCAACAAAATATTTTCAAAGCTTTTGAATATAAGAATATAGCAGCTTCAGAAACGACATCTTCAAGGCACGGTGAAGCATAGGGGAGGTAACGTTATGGATTGGGGGTGTTTTGCTCGGGCTGGAGTCAGGGCTCTTGTGAAAATCTACGGGATTATGACTGCAAACTCCTACATCAACATTCTGCGAGCAAATCTCGAGGTATCGTAGATTGAAACATGTCTTAAAAATCAGTTCGTTTTCCAGCAGGACAACGACCCGACCGCAAAGCAAACTAAGTCTTTCTTTCGTTCATGCCGCATCAATTATTTGCAAGAAAAATATGCGGATAACTTATTTCCGATACAGTCCTTATCACATGGCGTTGTCTGATGAAGCGCGAATTGAATTTGATCCTACTTATCGCTTCCAACGACAACGACGACGGTGACGGCCGGTCAGTATGTGCGTTCTCCAGGCCGAATCGGAAGCCACTTTGCCGTTTTCGAAAATCCATCGAACGAGAGGGACGAGCCAACCAACCGGTGAGAATATTAGCATACTTGATTCGCAATGTATCTCATCCCGTCGGACAGTGCGTAGTCGGTGTACCTGCATCCGGATGTTGCTGGCGATTCGTTCGAAGGATACGGACAATTCAATTTGGCACACACTCAATTCATATTCCCCGTGGAGCCATCGAGTGAACGGGTGAGTTTCGAAATTCACGTATGCAGGCTGGAGCAGTCAGACAAAATCTACCGCTAGGATGCGCAGTTAATTGAGTTTGCAGTCTTCGGCTGGCGTCGTCATGAATCGAGAATAGGAAGATTCATCCGTCAGTTCGATTTCACGCCGACTCATTGTGAGGGTAAAATGGAACATGATGAATGCGAAAGTTTCGTTTTAATAAAAGTGACGAAGATAGAAGTTACACAACGATACACTTTTTCGGGGGACAGTTTGAAAACATGTATCTTCGCCGTAGAATCTTAAACGCTCAGCTCACTCCTCGAGCCGAAATGGAAAACAATCCCATCACTGTCAAGCGGGAATAATTTATTACTCTCAAAGTGGGATGACGTATACCGACTGTCTGTTGAATCTCGTGCTTGAAATCCGAGGAACGTGCGTGCTTAAAACCGCCACCCTCGCGTAGAAATTTACTGCTCGGGATCACTTTGTTTGAAATTTATACCTTCTGTTCAGTTTCGAAAATATAACCGTATAAATTTTCACCCAAAAACAAGTGGACACAGCGATGAGCAAGTGGTTAAATATTCGTAGAATGCTACCGATCTGCCAGAGTGCGAATTGAGGACGTCGTCAGTTACCTCGGACAAGTGGGTCGTTCGGCGATCCGTTCGAGTTAATCGAAAATCGGAGGAAAAACTCAGTGCAGTGAAGTGACAGGAATTTCACACTCGCCCGGGTGAGATATGCGACGCGACGCTGATTAGTGCAGAAAGGTCAGTGAATAGGCGAATGAGAGGAAAGCAGTAATGAATGATATCGACACACATTGGCCATAAATTAGGGGAGAATAAAAATGGAATAAATGTCGTCATTAAAATAATATTTATAAACCATTTCGATTGCGCTGATGGGTGTGGGAAGAATGCGGCGTTGTCAGTTTGAGACATTAACCCTTTCGGAATCAGCTGGCCATGAAGGTTATTGTTTACATAATTTTCTATTACGACCGCACCCGATTGAAGTTTACATCCCACGCACCCCCCCTCCCAAGCATGGTTGCCAATCAAACAGCCGTCGTAATTAGCATTTTCCATTTTCCAATTCTTCGCATTCTAGACCACGAAGTCGATCGCCAATCGCAGCCATCATCGACAGAAACTTCATCAATTTATGAGTGACTAACTGACAGATGGTAGAATCCGAACAAACTCCGCGGGACTCCCGTAGGTTTTGGTCCGGCATGGATTCCGGAGATTCAATCGTTTGTCGTCGTCGTCGTCATTCGATATTTATATGTAATCTATATCCATCTATCTCAATAAAAGCCATAAAAAGCTCAAAGTGATTGACTCCGGTGGGAATCCCTTTGGTAGCGGTCGGTATGTGAGGAACGATCTCAGTGCTCTTTTCTCGTTCTTCGGAAACGAACACGGAAAGGGAATATAAATTAAACTTTCAGCAGCGGATTCTTGAGCATGATACCTGTCTTCTTCCCTAAAGTTGGTTCGTCAGAAGATCCCATTTCAGTGATAAGAAGTCTTCCCCCCCATTCTATGTAGGGCTACGAGCGAAGCGGAATGAAGCGATTGAACATTTTCGAAATGCCCAAAACCGCCTACTACATACGTCATACGCAACCACCATTCCCCGTCCACAGCACAGAGCAACATCAGCGAGCAATCAACTCGGACTCCATCCGAACCATTTATCGCACCTCGCCGATCTAATCTGGACCATAAAATCGCGCTTTATCTAAACTCGCGGCCACGGCTTCCAAAAATTGATTACAGGTTTTGGGCTTCTGGCAGTATCGAAAGGTTTCACAGATTCGCACTCCCGCGGCGGGAGAGAGCGAGGGAGAAGGAGATGTAGAGCGATAAAGCTGCCAGCATTTGGGGGAGAAAGGCCCCAGTCGGCGGCGATTTCATGCAAAATCATTAATTACAGCTCTAATTTTGATGGATTCAGATTCGTTCGAGTTCCGGGGACTCCGCTCCGCTCAGCCGCCAATTCAATTTCGACGGAACAAGCGCCGACATCTGCTTGTAGTGGTGCCTCCGATGGGCAGCTCGACATTGTAAATCCACTGGAAAACGGGCCGAGCAGCGAGAGGTAAGCAAAATAAATAGATCTAAATTAATTACAAGCTTATTTTCAAATTATTTCAACTATCAAATCAATCACGGTGCGGCGTTAATCAATTATGTTTGCTTTCTCCTTGGAGCTTGTAGTTAGTTCGGTAGCCGCCCCGGGGGGAGAGTGCTTTCTACGACGCATTCACATATCTGCTTCGGACCGTTCCACGGGCTCCCGCTGTTGGTTCGCATTGCCCTTCTGCACAACTCCAATGCGTGTCGGTAAATGGCAATCCAATGAGAATCAGAGTCCTGCTGGGTGGATTTAAAGGCGAGCGGTATGAGCTTTTCGCTAGACCTACAAGCTTCCCAATTGTTGGTCAAGCTGAATTCTCTGTTTGGAAGAGAAATTACTATTGGGTGTCAGAACATGTATTTTAACATGACGTGACGTGAATAGAAGTCATACTTGTTACAGATGCTGCTGATGATAATGATGACGATGTCATACAACTATCTATAGACAGTTCCGATAATTATAAATACACTAATGGTTAACCGTCATTTCAAAATTCGTGCAGTATTCAACCAACTTTTGGCTGCGGCCTGTTGTTTGTATCCAAATTAAACTCCCGAGCGGATTGTTCGCAAACGGTGCACCGTCAATGGTCTTTCGATCAGGAAACTGTCTAAGGAAGAAGGTGTGAGCGTCGGAGCAGTTCAAACCACATTACGGACGTATCAACAACAGTGCTCTGTCGTAGATTCCCTGAGACGGGATGGAAAACCCGGTCCCGGTGGAAGGTAAGGGACTATTTCAAGCGCCATCCTTCAGCATCAGCCCGAGATGTGTCGAAAAAGCTAAGTACTTCGGCGACTACACTGAACCCAAACTTCATCCCAAGATCGTCTGAAAAGTAGATTGATTGCGCTCTTTAACGAAAAGCATTCGGAAATCGGATGATTGTCTTATGGTTAGATCCGTATGACGATCAGCCATGTTTCGTTTGACAATCAACCAAATTTAAAATGAAGTTTGTTTCAAATCTGTGTGGATCATTAGCAATTTATGAATGATTTGAAAAAAATCAACGGCCTTCAATTGTTTCTCATTTTACTTCCCCAACCGTTGAGCTAGGATTGCAACGGGAGTACAAAAATTGAAGGAGTTGACGGAAATAGCGTGTTTCGATCCTTCAGTTAGCTCTCAACTTCCGAGCCATACAGATGCGCGCATCGGTATTGTTAGCGGAAGCCAATTGCCAGCTATTTGTGCAGGTATTGTCTAAAACAGCCGTGGCAATAACAATAACGAACCGCCAAGTGGCCATCATCCACCCTCCAATTGCTAAGCAGCCCAGGACTGCTAAATGTTATATCGATGATCGATTCCGCTCCGTTTCTATGATAGGTACTCTTGGTACCCACGTTGGCTAGTTCCACATTGAGCCTAGCCAAGGCCTCCAGAAGAATCTGGCCCCTAGGGTTGGTAAGGCGGCTCTCCCACTCGAGCGCCCAAGCGTTGAAGTCCCCCGCTATTACCAACGGGTTCAGGCCAGTTAGCTCCGTTGTCATCCGATCGAGCATATTGGAAAACTGTACGGTCGACCATCTTGGCGGTGCGTAGCAGCTGCAGAAAAACGCTCCATTCACTTTTACAACCACGAAACCTTCGTTTGTGTTGGACACAACCTCCTGAACCGGGTACTTGCCCGTCGTCCATAATGCCGCCATATTAGACCTGTCCGCAAACCAGTTCCCGTTGCCGGATGGGATGCAGTATGGGTCGGAAATTATGGCGATATCCGATGCCGACTCGCTAAATGTCTGACACAGCAGTTGCTGGGCTGCCTCACAATGGGTCAGGTTTAGTTGGGTTACCTGCATTACGGTTGGCTCGTTGGAATACCCTTAGCGGCCGGGCACTTTGGAAGGGAATTTCTTCAGTGAAATTCAGAGAAGTGCTTCAGAAAACTTCAGGAAAGTTTTTCAGAGCACTTCACGGAATTTCTGCTGAGAATTGCAGGGAAATTCTTCTGAGAACTTCAGGTAATTTCTTCAGAGAACTTCAGTGAAGTTTTTCAGAGAACTTCAGAGAAATTCTACAGAGAACTTTGGGGAAGTACTTCAGAGAACTTCAGGGAAGTTCTTCAGTGAAGTTCAGAGAGGTTCTTCAGAGAATTTTAGGGAAGTTCTTCAGAGAACTTCAGGAAAGTGTTTCAGAAAACTTCAGGGAAGTTTTTCAGAAAACTTCAGGGAAGTTTTGCAAAAAACTTCAGGGAAGTACTGCAGAGAACTTCAGGAAAGTTCTTCAAAGAACTTCATGGATGTTCTGCAGAGAACTTCATGGATGTTCTGCAGAGAACTTCAGGGAAATTCCACAGAGAACTTCAGGGAAGTTGTGCAGATAACTTCAGGAATGTGTTGCAGAGAACTCTAGGGAGTTTTGTTGAGAACCTTTTGGGAAATTCAGTGAAGTTCTGCAGAAAACTTAAGCGAAGTTATGCAGAGAACTTGAGAAAAGTTCTTCAGATATCTTCAGAAAAGTTCTGCAGAGAACTTCAGAGAAGTCTTTCAGAGATCTTCAGAGATGTTCTTCAGAGAACTGCAGAGAAGTCTTTCAGAGAACTTCAGGGCAGTTCTACTGAGAACTTCCGGGAAGTTCTTCAGCGAATTTCGGGTTAGGATGTTATCTGATATTTATATACAAGGAATAAATCAATCATTTAAACCAGTTTAATGTTAACATTTGTGTTTGTTATGTTTCGCTGCAGCACCTATTTGCTTTTCATAGATTCTACAAAATAATATCGTTTGCCAAATATTGCTCACCGTTTTATGTAAAACATGCAAAATTTACATGGCTTAGCCTGAAGACCCATGAGAAAAGCGATCATTTGAAAAACTTTATTCACTTTCCAACAATATTTTGAATAACACAAGGAATCCAGTAACAGTTTAGTACTGCCATAATTTTCTTTCAGCAATTCGGAATGTGCTACTGGAATAAAGGGATGCTTATCTCCATTATGCAGCACACTAGCTTTTAAACTTTTGGACGAGCTATTGGTAAATATTCACCACTCTTTCGCTTCGTGTTTAAGGCCCATTTCGTCAAAGAAGCCACCGGCATCTTGGCAAAAGCAAAGTCCATCCTATGTAACAAATTATGAAAAGGACGCATGCCACTTTCATTGTGTAGTATTTTAACGTCAGCATCGAGAAGCTCCCATTCTTTGAGACGTGAAACTTCCCTGAAGTTCGCTGCTGAACATCCCAGAAGTTCACTGTAGAATTTCTCTGAAGTTCTCTGAAGAATTTTCCTGAAGTTCTCTGAAGAACTTCCTTGAAGTTCTCTGAAGAACATTTTTGAAGTTCTCTGAAAGACTTCCCCGCAGTGCTCTGCTGAACTTCTCTGAAGTTCTCTGAAGAACTTCCATTACGTTCTCTGAGGGACTTACCCAAAGTATTGTGAAGAACTTCTCTAAATTTCTCTCAAAAACTTCCCTGTAGTTCTATGAAGAACTTTCTTGAAATGCTCTGATGAACTTCCATTAAATTCTCTGACTGAAGTTCTCGGCAGAACTTCCCTCAAGTTCTCTTAGAAACTTCCCTGCAGTTCTCTGAAAGACATCCCAGAAGTTTTCTGAAGAACTACCTTGAAGTTCTCTGAAGAACTTCCCTGAAGTTCTCTGATTAACTTTCAAGAAGTTCTCTGCAGAACTTGCCAGACTTTCTCTGCAGAACTTTGCTGTAGTTCTCTGCAGAACTTCCCTGAAGTTGTCTGTAGAACTTCCATGAAATTCTCTGAAGAACTTCCATGTAGTTCTCTGTAGAATTTCTCTGAAGTTCTCTGCAGAACTTCCATGAAGTTCTCTGCAGAACTTCCATGAAGTTCTTTGAAGGACTTACCAGAAGTTTTGTGAAGAACTTCTCTGAAGGACTATCCCGAAGTTGTTTGAAGATGGGACCAAAAATACCCGTATTGGGGATATCAGCTTGTTATGTGCACTAGCGATAACCATTCATTACATTGTTCAAAGGCAGACTTACGCCACGCAGTGGAATAATTCTGAACTATGAAGTCGACCGGCTGGAAGATCAAGCATACTCGAATAAATTTCCTGAAAACAATGAGTTCATACATAATCAAGATATCAAAATACAGATATTACAAAAAGTTCACATGAACAATAGCGCCGCACAGCGGATGAATTCTGATCTAATGTGTACACCATTCAAACATCTCTGACCCTTAGAATATCTTTTTTTGAAGATGCAATTTGTCAATAATCTCGAGATCCAGATTATACGTAAAGTTTATATGCACAATAGCGTCACGGAGTGAGATAATTCTGAACTGTTGAGCCAAGCGTCTGGAAGCTCATAATTTTACAACTAACTTTCCTGAAATCACAAAACCTATTCACGATCTAGATCTCAAAATACAGGTAATACACAAAGTTCGCATGTACACTAGTGCCACGTAGTGGACGAGTTGTGAACTAATGTTAACTAATGTTAACACCATCCTTAAGGCCTCAATCAACCAAACATCTTTGTCGAAGACGCCAACTTGCTGTATGTCAAGGATCTCGAGATTTAGGTTATAAAGTAAGTTTTTATGCACACTATGCCATGTAGTGAGATAATTCTGAGCTTTTAAGTTTACCATCCTGAAGGTCTTGATCTATTGAACAACTTTGCTCAAGGAAGTAATTTCCTATATACAAGGGATCACGAGATGTTTTCTGATGAAACAACAAAGGTCAATGCCCATATATCAATTGAGACCACCATCAAGGGAATCCGCGCATGTCGGGGGTTCACTGTACTATGCTGTTTTTTTTTTGCCAACATATGCGGCCTTTCAACGGTCATAACTTCTTCTGGTAAAGTTGGATCGACACGCTTTCTTCTGCAGAGTTGTTTGTTAAAGTCTGAGAAATTTACATTTAAGCTGAGGCAGTTATTTGAGTGGTTCTCAAAATATATCAAAATTTCGATTTTTGATGCCAATTTGCGAAGAAAAATGCAAATCGAATGAGGTCAAAATACGATTTTCGGCGGTTTTTGGTCCCAAGCTAACAAACCTCGGCAATTTCAATTCGAATTCAAACTCAATTGATCACATACGTCAAGATGATTTGCTAAGCTTTCATCGCTATTGTTTTTCTTGACAAAAATTTATGCGTTTTTTGCTTGTAGTTTATCAGATTTTTTATGTGTCTCTTGTTCAAATTTGGATATTTAGTATTTCTTTGATATTTTCTTCTCTTTTGATGAGTAGCAATGATCGCTCCGGTTACGGTCGACGGAGGCCTGTGCAGCCAGATCTACTGCTGCTTCAACAACAACTAGTGTTACTGATGCAAGTCGAAGCATGTCTAAACGCTATAGAGATTTTAAGCTTTAAGGCACGAAAATTTATATGAAAAGATAAGTTTTCCAGCCGATGAAGTGATATCAAATCATGAGAGTGATAAGAAATGTTGAAGATTGTGAAGTTTATATGGCAGAGATTTCAATAACATAGAAAAAATCATAGTCGATAATATTGATAGCTTCCTTAGTGTATTAAAATCATAAAATCAAAAAGAAGTTCTAAATTCATTTCAATACCCTACCTTACTTCTACATAGAGGCCCAAGTAACATTGCTAACACCATCCTGCTTTATTGAATTTTATTAAAGTTTTATTAAAGCCACTTTAAATCAATTTGGTTTTATTATGGCTCTAGGAGGTGCCAATAGATTTCATATTTTAGTCAGCTTTATGAGAACCTACACAGCTTGTTAACAACGATCTTAAAACCTTGCTTCTCAAATTCCTTTTACTCCTATCAAAGGTTTTATTTCGACTTTATGAACTCGTAAAATGCTGTATTGAAATGCCGTTTTAGGACTCATTGATATTATCTTATTATGGTCAGTTGAAAAAGCATTTTAAAACCATTTTGCCTCCAGTAAATGCATTAAACGGCAAATTGGCATTGAAGGAAGTCACCATAAGACCAAATAGTTTTATAATAGTCATTGCGAAGAAAAGTTGGCTTTATGGCAAAACTGTGATTATTTTCCAATCGCCATATTGAAATACAGTCATACCTGGATATGGACTCAATTTTTATTTTCGTTACGTTATATCGAAGTTACGTGATATCGAAGCGAAATTTTGTTCCCAGTATTTTTTTTATCTCTTTTTCTATAAAAGAATTAACGTAAAATTAATGTCATTCACCCAGCAGGATGTTCCAGCCCTTCTTACCTAATTTTTTTCATTTTTTTTTAAAAAAATTATATTCTTTTATTTATTTGTTTATTGATCCTTCATTTTTTGAAATATTTTTTTTCTTATATTTTTTTATCTTAGAAAATTACTTTTAGCAGTATTCTTTAAATAATGTTTAAATAAAAATGCACCAAAATTTGATTACAACTTATTCCATGCTACCCAGGGGGTAATTAACTCCGCCACCATCTGTTAACACCTTCAAAAACACAATCCGACACACTTCAAACTCACTCCTCACCACATGGAAGATACATTTATTTCTGGCATCACTTACGCGAATTGATTATTTGTTTTTGCATTGTTTGTTTCCCTCTCGCTTGCACTGATGTGATTCAGATGATGTCTGAATGTGGGTGAATTAAAAGTCAAAATGGTCCATGGTTGCCAGTAAGGATAAATTTTCGATTGTAGTTATGACACCTTCCGACACCCTGAAACACAAACACAACGTTGCAGAGTGACTAATCTCCTGATATTACCATTCTTTATACATAAAACTAGAACTCAAATTCACAACAATTCACAAACCAGTACAAAATAGCAAAACAATATTCCTACACTGAAGCCTTCTTACTGCTGTTTGTGAATTACGATTTCCATGACATTAGTACGTATCTGGCGCAGCGAGAACTGTGTAGTCAGTGGCCAATTGTTCTCTTCCGCGTATCGAATTACCAGATCGAACCCATTTAAGTCTGCTTCATCCAACACGTTTACATATTCGTTATCATCTCCAAAACTCGCAGATTGTGATGCTTCTTCCTGCGTTGACATTGACTGCATTGTGTCGTCACCGGCATAGGAATGTCTTCGTCAGCATCTTTGTGAAGAACACTTGCGATGATCTCATCATCGTCCAGCTTTTCGAATCCGGCATCCTCCTCGTCGATTTCTTCGGTCTGTGCTTTCTTCTCACCAATGCTTCTCGGCGTGTCTTTTATGACGGACAGCGATACATCATCCTCATCCTCGATTTCACGGGTATTGTAAAGTATGTTCCAAGATTTGCGATTCGAGTCAGCTGGAACTACCTCCCTCGCTTGAGCAACCCAAAAAGATGACGTCCTTTATGTTGTTCTTCTTCACGCACTAGTTAAACTCTCCTCCACGAATTTGAATTTCCTGCATCATCAGATTTCTGAAGCGCGTCTTAATCATCTGAATGATATTCTGATCCATCGGTTAAAGAATGGCGGTGGTGTTTGCAGGGAGAAAGATGGTAAAAATTGATCCATCGACAGTTCTTAGCTCATCTGCATTGTAATGAGCTGTGCAATTGTCCAACAAAAGGGCGGCTCTTAGAGGAAATCCTTTTGACTTGAGGTAGGCGATCACTTTCAGGACGGATTCCCAAAAAAAAAACACTCTTTAAAGATCTCCTTTTCCATCGTCCAAGCGCTCTTGGATGCCCTGTGGTATACAGGCAACTCCTTAAGATTTTTGAGTGCTCGAGGTCTGTGAGACTTTCCAATCAACATTAACGGTAATTTGAGCGACCCATACATGGTGCATCAAGGCATGAACGTGATCCGATCTTTTTTGATTTGGTGTCTCTCTCAACATATGTTCATGTTGGAGATTTCTTGAAAAAGAGCCCACTTTCGTCAGCATTGAAGCTTTTTTGCAAAAACCAGATGTAGAGAGCTTTGTCAACCTGTGGGTATCGAGGATTCCTGAAACGCTTTCGTTTTGCTATAAATTAAAAACAAAACATGTTAAATTGTTTTCACGGAATATCATTTAAGTTTCTTACACATGTCCTTTGCATATTTCATGGCATAGATGGTAGATGCAGACCGAACTTTGTACTTCTTCATTATTTCATTCATCGAAACACCATTTCCAAGATTTTGAATAATTTTTATTTTATCCGCTAGTAGTAAACCAACACGGTTATGTTTTTTGTCTTGTTTACGCGACACACGATCCATTTTTCCAAAAACCTGCGACCTAGTCGACCTTCTTGAATTATGAGTTGTGCAATAATAAAAAAGTTTAACAGCTAGCTTCCTACTACATACACAAAAACAAACAATCCACAGAAAACAGATGTTTGACGGCATATACAGACCATGTTGAAGCATTGCACACAACATCGCTAGCAACTTTACACTAAACCTTCCCAGATAGCGGAGCTTAGTACAATTGAATCAGCCAAGTCCCTTTTCCTACTTCAATCGTACTCCCCGTCCTAGTACAAACGTTTGAAGTACGTTTGCACTTCAGAAGTACGACCTTTTTTTTACTGCTAAATGAATCAGAAGAGCAGAGAATCGAACAAAGCAGAGAACCTTCATAAAACCTATTGGCTGTCATAAAAATCAGAATGTGGCCAAGTGGCCACAGCTGTCAAGCTTCTCTGTGAAGTTGAGGTTGGTTTTTGTTGTTCTGCTTTGTTCGATTCTTTGCTCTTCTGATTCATTTAGCAGTAAAAAAAAGGTCTAATGTTGCAGGAAATTTTGTTTGATAGCAAAATATCCAAAACAAATTGTGTTTTCCATAGCGTATTATGCTAGAAATTCTATGCGCATTTATTTTTTTGGTGAACATTGGCACGATAAGAGCCGAAAATTAATGCGCCTCGGAAACTATGCGAATTTACAACAACATAAATCAAATTAAAACAAATATATTCGATAAATTAATAGTGAGCTTCCTGAAAAGTGCTTGGAATTGGATGAGATTATCTAAAAGAATGCCGAAATCAGTCTCCGATCTACAGTTTGTTTGCATTCCATTGACAATTTGATGCATTTATTTTTCCACTTTTCATTATCTCTTTCATTTCAATATGGCGATTGGAAAAAATCACATTTTTGCCATAATGCCAATTTGCATTCGCAATGACTATTATAAAACTATTTGGTCTTATGTTGACTTCGTTCAATGCCAATTTGCCGTTTAATGCATTTACTGGAGGCAAAATGGTTTTATAATGCCTTTTCAACTGACCATAATAAGATAATATGAATGAGTCCTAAAACGGCATTTCAATACAGCATTTTACGAGTTCATATAAAGTCGAAATAAAACCTTTGATAGGAGTAAAAGGAATTTGAGAAACAAGGTTTTAAGATCGTTGTAAACAAGCTGTGTAGGTTCTCATAAGACAGACTAAAATATGAAACCTATTGGCACCTCTTAGTGCCATAATAAAACCAAATTGATTTCAAGTGGCTTTCATAAACCTCAAATAAAATTCAATAAAGCAGGATGGTGTTAGCAATATTACTTGAGTTATCAACAAAGCCGGGAGGAATGCCATACAGCTGGAATAAAACTTAAATTGTTACTTGGGGGGTTAGCAAGTAAACAATAACACCTGGGTCATCCTTGGTAATTTATGTGGCAGGATTAAATATTCAAGAAGGTATCTGATTCGGAAAATTCAAGCACCAGATTATGATATATGACCCTAAGTTGAAAATGCATAAAAATTCACCTTGATTGATTGCCCGACCTACAACTATTGCAAGAATGATTAGCATAATCCCAAATTCTAGCAAATGATGAATGAACTTGAATAATTAGGCAAAGCCCTCCCCCCGTGCTTCACATCGAGCCAAGCCCAATTGCCACTTAACCCTGCTGAGGATCAACCTCCTCGAGAGCAAACCATGTAGCTAATTAAAAAAAAGTCCAACTCTAAAAAAAATGGGCAACGAGCAGCAGCAACAAGACCATCAATCATCGATTGCTGGGACGAACCGAACGGACGAGAATCAAGAGCACCGGATCGACGGGACGCCAACGGACCTCAACGTCGCCCGCCGTTCTATTATTTCGGGGTCAAGTCACGATCCGCACGCGCAAACATCCCAGAAACAAATAACAAAAAAAAAAACGAAAACGAAAACGAACGCACCAGCGAAACCTCATTAGAATTTAGATGAATTCTTTAAAAATTAATTACGAACTAATTTCCAGCTCGGTGAGCAACGGACGAACATGCGAAATGAACTCACACACCCGCGAAGGAGGCAGAAAAAAGGCATCACTAGTGAGGGTGGCCAACGCGCGACGGTGGAAACGGCGGTGGCGCCGCTTGATGAGACCCCCAAAATGCCATAAAAACTCGAATGTTAACAACCTGTCTATCGTTAAAAACACAAAAACTGTCGTCGTTGTTGTTTTCGATTGATGCCGAAGAAGGTGGGACAGGACAGCATCATGGGAATCCAATTCGAGCCGAAACGAAAATAAAAAGGGCACGGGAAGTATCGTTTAGTAGCGTTTCGATTCGATGTTGTGTGGAGCTCACTCCGATAATGGCCAATAAATTGTCGTTTTGTCGTCTATTAATTTGGTTCTCGTGGGAGATCGAATCGGGGCAGTGCTGTCTCGGAAATTCAATATACAGCAATGTCGATTCACACACTCCCTGTTATCAAACCATGATGATCATCGTAATCATCATTGTGTGTCTCCGCTCGCGCGTACCTGAATCTCTTTTCCATCAATGAAATGTACGCCATGCATGCTAGCGAATATGAACTCACTGCTCGGCTGAATGGCTTTCCTTTCGAAACCGACAAGATTGGATCTCTTTTCAATTTTCCAGCGCACGAATTTCAATAGAATTTTGATAAGCCAAGCACCACCAGCTTTGCCGAAATGTTCACGTTTGCCGCACACATCCACACAATGTGCTCAGCCAACTCTCGTCCCTACATATTCGTCTACCTACTTCAATTATTTTTTTTTTTTTTTTATTAATGACACTTTACACCAGAAGGGTGCATTCGTGTCTTACGAAATTCTGATATTCACATATAATATTTATCCATTAATACGTTTCCCAGTTCACTTCATTCTGCCCTTCTCAACCCTTATTAATCTATTCTACTTATCCTTCTGTTCCTTCGCTGATATGCTCCGAATTTTTCCTGCTTCTTGCGATTGTTCTGCTTTTCTTATCTGTGTTATTTTTCCTTCCTTTTTTGATTTTTTCCTTCCACGTTTCTTCTTTTGCTTCGCTTATCGTCTTCTTCAGTTGTGTTACGTTTCTCGCATTCATGTTTTCTTCTTCCATTTCACTTTTTAATTTGGCTTCTTTACAGTATATTGCTTCTTCCATTGTGTCTCCTTTAATTTCCTCTGCATTTCCTTTTTTCCTCCATCCGATTCGGTTTCCTTCTTCCATTGGTTCCGATACGCTTCTTTTTCTGCTTCCATTTTTCTTCTTCTGCTTATCTTCTTCCAGTTTTTTTTTCTTTGGTTTCTTTACGTCTTCCACTTCTTGTGCTGCTGCTCTTCCATTTCTCTTCTTCGACTTCTATTCGTCCACTTTGTTCGCTTCGCTTCCTCTTCAGTTGTGTAACGTTTCCCTCATTCACGTTGTCTTCTTCTATTTCATTTTTCTATTTCGCTTCTTTCCACTGCTTTGCTTCTTCCGTTTCTTTCCATTTCTTCTGCTTTTTATTTTCTTCTCCATCCGCTTTGTTTATCTTCTTCCGCTGATTCCGTTACGTTTCGTTTTCTCCTTCCACTTTTCTTCATCTGCTTATCTTCATCAATTTTTTTTTCACCGCTTCGGTTTCCTTCGTCCATTGATTCCGATACGCTTCTTTTTTTTCTTCCACTTTTCTTCTTCTGCTTCCGTTTTTCTTCAATTTCTTGTGCTTCTGCTCTTCCATTTCTTTTCTTCGACATCTATTCGTCCACTTTGCCAGCTTCGCTTTGCTTCTTCATCGATTGTGTTACGTTTCTTTCATTCACGTTGTCTTCTTTTATTTCACGTTTCATTTTTTCCTCCATCCGCTTCGGTTTTCTTCTTCCGCTGATTCCGTTACGCTTCTCTTCTTCGGCTTCTATTGCTCCGTTGGTTTGCTTCAATTTTTCCTGCTTCTTGCATTTTTCTTATCGCTGTTATTTTATCCTTCTTTGTTGATTTTCTCCTTTCACTTTTCTTCTTCTGCTTATCTTCTTCCGATTTTATCCTTGTTTCTCTACGCCTTCAACTTCTTGTGCTTCTGCTCTTCCGTTTTTCTTCTTCGACTTCTATTCGTCCACTTTCTCCTCTTCGCTTTTCTTCTTCTTCGATTGTGTTACGTTTCTTTTTCTTCATCGACTTCTGTTTGTTCATTCGGCTTAGCATCGGACACGTTTCACCTTTTTTTGTTTTCGTTTTCTTTTTCAGCTTCTTCTATTTTCTGGTTTCACTAAAGTTTGGAGAACAGTCTTGTTTCCCTTAGAAAGTCCAGCATTCGTGTTACTTGCTCCTCGGTATTTCCTAGGGCGTCGCGTAGGCTGGTCCCAATGCTATTTTGCTGCCTTTCGGTTACAAATTTCCGACATTCGAGAATTAAATGCCGGACATCCATCACCGTCCCGCAACATTCACAATTGGGCGGCGGTTCCTTCTTTAACAGGTATGTGTGTGTTAGACGTGTGTGTCCAATCCTTAAACGTGTAAGAACACGCTGTTCGGCCGTGCTCCCGCGTTCCGCCCATCTGCTGGTATCTTCCTTTATTTCTCTCAACTTTGACTCCCTATTCTCGTACCACTGGCTATCCCACCGATGACGTATCAGTTGTTTAGTTTCTCTCAGCGCATCTTCTCCTGGAATTGGGATATCGATCGCCTGTTCCCTCCTGGCTTCATTGGCTAGTTTGTCGGCTTCGGAATTACCACTGATTCCGGCGTGCCCAGGAATCCAGCAGAATCGAATAGGTTTGTTCCGCGCTATTTCTTCTATTTCTTGGATCCACGGATGTCGAGATTTTCCCGCCTCCAGTGCCAATAGGCAGCTAGCAGAATCTGATAGTACAACCAACTCGGTATTCTGATTCGGGATCGTGACAGCCATCTTTATGGCGTATGCCTCCGCAGAGAAGACGCTGCATGCTTTTGGGAGACTGTAGGTGCCAGAAATTCCTCCATTGAAGAAAGCGGCCCCTACCGTACCTTCACCCTTAGAGCCATCGGTGTAGACGACAGTCGATCGATGAAAGCGGGTGTTCAGCAAATGTTGCACGATTGGGCGGACTTTCTCCGGAGGGTCACCGGCTCGTACGCATTTCTTTACGTCCCACACAATCGTAGGCTTTCGTGCGTGCCATATACGATCACTCTGCCTCACAAGTTGACCGACAGCGGGGAGCGCTGTACCTGTCAATTCTTCGAGGCGGTTCGAGGCTCGTTGAATCAAAGGAAGGGTGATGTTGCCACGATTCTTCACAGCTATTCGGATGGCAGTCCGCGCTATAGACTGTGCTGCCAGCAGTTCGAACGGTAGGGTTCCCGCTTCGGCCATAATCGAAAGTATCGGACTGGTCACGAAAGCTCCGGAGGCATACCGAACCATTGAATTGTAGCAAGGAGCAAGAGTCTGCAAAGTTGCTGGCCCTCCTCGGCTCACCAAGCCTATACCGTAGGTCAGCTTTGCGGTTACTATGGCCGATCCCACTTGCAGCAACGATGTTCGATTGCCACGTGGAAGCTTGGCACCGATCATCTTCAAAATCCGCAATCGAGACTCACACGATTTCTTCACCATCTGGCAGTGAGGTTTGAATGTTAGGGTTCGATCCAGGGTAACACCCAGAACCCTCAGCCGGTTGGTCCTTGGAACGGCGACTCGCTCGATGGTTATGTCCTGTGCAGGTTCCCGACGTGCATTCGGACTGCAGTAAAATACGTGCGACTTTGTTGCTGACATGGAGAATCCCACGCTCTTCGCCCATTTGTCTACGGCCTTGACGGCGGTCTGCAGCTTGCGATGGAGGCCTTCACTTTTTGCTCCTCGTACTACGAGAAGGATGTCGTCCGCGTACAACAATACACTAACTCCACGCGGTACTACCCGAAAGATGGGCTGCATCGCGACTAGGAACAGTGTCACTGACAAAACCGAGCCTTGTGGCACACCATTTTCCAGCTCATATTCACGGGACACGTGTCCTTCTACAGACACCTGAAACGTTCGTTCCGAGAGGAAACTCCGCAACATGTTTATCATGCGACCACGTATCCGCCAAGTCTTCAACGTGCGCAGAATACCATGTCGCCAAGTGGTATCGTATGCTTTCGCCAAATCTAAGGACGCTATCAGTGAGTGTTCGTCTCCGGTTGGTAGATATCTCTCCAGTTCTGCAAAGTATGTTTCGGTACCTCGTCCTGCTCGAAACGCGTGTTGGCGTTTGTCAAGCCGTCCATTCGACTCCAGCTCGGCAATCAATCGACGATTGATGATTCGTTCAAACAGCTTCGCCATGCAGCTAGTGAGCGAGATCGGTCGGAAGGCATCAGGTCCAGAATCGTGGCTGTTCGGTTTCGGAATGGGAACGACAATTGCATTCCGCCAGCTGGAGGGGAATTCACCACTTTGCCAAATTTTATTCAGCAGTTCAAGGAGCGTAACTTTCACAGACAGAGGAAGACGTTGAAGCAATGGATACCCTATCATGTCCGCACCTGTCGAAGCACCTCGCCCTTTGTCGAGAGCCCACAGAAGTTCATTCAGGGTAATGTCGATGTTGTATACATCCTCAGTATTGGGCGAAACATCTATGGACTCTCGTTCAGCTGCTGCCTTCACCATCTGGAACGATGGGGCGTAGCTAGAGGTCGCTGATCTCGCGCTGTAGAATTGAGCCAGTTCTTCCGCTGCTTCTTCGGGGTTGTCTGTAAAACCGTCCGTTCGCTTGAGTACCACCGTTCGCTGTCGTCTGCTGCCACGCAGAGTATTCACCGTCTGCCACAGTTCGGTAGTCGTGCTGTTCGGAGAGATAGTCGCCACGAAGTTCTCCCACGATTGCTCCTTTGCTTGCTGAATAGCTTTTCGTGCTGCCGATCTGGCTTCCTGGAATCTCGCTAATGCATCGGGTTGTTCAGGATCAGATTGCTGTAATCGTCGAAGGGTCCTCAGGCACTTTCGTCGCAGTCGGATTGCCGCCTTCGCTTCGGGACACCACCAGGGTACCGATCTTGGTCCAACACGTCCGCTGGTCCGCGGTATGGATTTCGTTGCTGCTGCTATTAGCTTCTCAGTGAAGCTGTTAACGTCCCAGTCGACATCTGAACGAATGGTTTCGGCGGTGATGCGTTCATACAACGGCCAGTCAGCACGATCGTAGAGCCATCTTCGCCGTACCGTCCGCGAGTCCGACCACCCGGGTAGAGACAGCGTTATCGGAAAGTGGTCGCTGTTGTGCGTGTCTGCGAGGGTTCGCCAAATGAACTTACTGGCTAGATTTTCGGAACAGATCGTCAAATCGATGGCCGAGGTATTTCCGGTAGCTGGATCGATGCGGGTAGCTGCGCCATCATTCAGGATCACAAGCTGTTTATCCAAGGTAGTTTCGGCGATGAATCGACCAAGCGTGTCCGACGTTCGTGACCCCCACGCGAGATGATGCGCGTTGAAATCACCCAAGAATAACACTGGACCTTCCAGTTGCTCGAGCAAACTACTCAATGCGGCCTGACACTCAACGGAACTCGGTGGAACATAAATTGACACTACCGTTACCTGGATTGGTGCGTGGATACGTGCTGCGACGATGTGGAGAGTTGTGTCGATTCGTACTTGCTCGAAAGGTAAGCCTTCCCGGATGGCAAGGCCTACCCCGTGTTGCCAGTAGTGTACGCTGTTCGACTCCAGAAGCAACGTGTAGTTTCTGCCAACGAAATCTGATGGGGCGACGGTTTGATTTACCTTGGTCTCCTGGAGTGCGACGACGCAAGGTTCTAGGTCAGCGATGAGAAGCTTCAATTCGCTGATGTTGGCCCGGAGTCCACGCAGGTTCCATTGCAGGGCGAAGCAGCCACCGGGGCGGCCATTATCGATCGTTCGTGAGGTGGAAGATGACGATGCGGTTGATTCTCTTCGTACTGTAACGGAAGAACGTGCCGCGTTGGGCATCATCGTTGCGGTATTGATAAGCGTGGTTTCTGGTGTAGGGCGGCGGCCAGGGCGTAGAAGGGATACACCTTCCCCCTGCCGTCTATCCCAAGTTTCCGGTGTCATGGTGCTATTCTCAAAAGTTTCATCGGCTACAGAGGTGAATTCACCATCAACGGGTTGGGGTATGACGTCCCGGATGGTTCCTTCAACCTGCTGCACTTGCGTCGGAAGGGGTACTACACATTCCCCACTTCCGAACCGATTTGTCTCGTTGTCCGTATTCGTGCTTATGTCTTCATTGTTTTCCATGCGTTGCTGGGGAGTAGAGCTATCTATGACGTTTATTTTGCGGGGTCTCAGATGCATCAGATTCTTCGTCGGAGTACTCCATTTGGGTGAGGTCGTGTGTTTTGGTGGCAGTTTTCTTCGGTGGCGGGCTTATGTCCGGTGATGTGGCGGGTTTTCCGTGAATATGCTTTGGCGGACGACCGCGCTTCGTTTCCAAAACAGCTGGAGAATTATTCCTCGATCGAGTTACGGGAGCTGTCGTCGTATGCGTTATTTGTTGTTCTTTACGCTGGTGTGGTTTTGCGATGCTGGCGATTGGTTCCTTGCTGTGTTGCGGTTTTTCTTGGCTGGCGATTTGATGCTTCAGCTGGTTGATGATGTTGGCCATTATTTTGATTTTTTCGTCCTTTCGCTTGCTCTCATCCCGCATGCTGGCTAGTTCTGCGTCTTTTCCCTTCATGGCCGCTTCAAGATCGTTCATTTTTTCCTCAAAAACGCTTTGTTGTGCTACTACCTGAGCGTAGCTGCCTCCATACTGTAGAGCAGCACGTTTTCTTGCCTCTGGAAATGTCAGATTGTCACGTACTTTAATTTTTATAATTTCCATCTCATTTTTATACACCGGACACTGGCGGTTGGTAGGTCGGTGGTCACCCCTGCAATTCCGGCAGAGTGATTTCTCACTGCTTTCCTCTTCTCCATGATGATCTCCAGAACAATTAAAACACCGTTGCGGTCCAGGGCATCGGGCGCGGGTGTGACCATAGCTGAAGCAGCCATAGCACTGCATGGGATTTGGGAAGTACGGACGGGTGGGAATATTGAGCAGACCGACTTTAAGGCTATCCGGAAACGTGGTTTTGCAGAGTGTCACTATCAACGCGGGTGTATTCACCTTCTTACCACCTTCGTTTCTGGTGATTCGCTGCACGTGGATACCTTTTTGGCCAATTATCTCCTGTAAAACCTCTTTTTCCTCCAAATCGATTAAGTCCCAGCTGGAAATGATACATTTGCAAACGTTAAGGTTCGGATGGGGAGCAACTTCAACCTCAGTGCCATCAATAAGCTTATTCAGCTTGAGTAGCTTGGTGACTTGGGCTGGATCACGAACTTTCAGAGTGTATTTACTAGCTCGTGCTTCGGAGTTTGCGCCTTCAATCGTTCCACCAGCACATGCTTCTAAGGATTTACCGATGATGATTGGATTTCTCGCGAGTGGAGCACCATCCTTTCCAGTCAACTGGAGGAACGTCAGCTCACCGAATTGGTTCATAGGGTCCATATACGTTGGTAGCCTACGTTTTGCTGATCCTCCCGGGTCGCCGTTACTAGTGGCCACCATGTTGTTCTACGTGCGAAAGCGCGCAGATGGCAACGGTCACCCGTTACCTACCCCAAATGAACAAAAAAGATAAAGACAAAAAGAATCCTACCTTTTTTGCCCCTTCAACGTGTAAATTTCGGTTGGTGTTCACAAAATTGTGCCCCTCACTGTGGGCATACACTTTTGCGATGCACTGTAGTACTCCTCGAAAGCCTAACACGCACTTTCGGATTTACTGTAAATATCAGTTTTTCCAAAACTTTTCACCACTTTTTTTATTCCCGCAAAATTTTTCTTCCAACGCACCGCAACCCACACTGATAGCGAACTGAATGGTGGGTGAATGAAAACGGACGGCAGCCGGACGACGATTGTTTGTTTACCACTTTCGAAGCACGTGGAGCACAAATAAAATCACTTTTTTCGGCCGTTATACCACCGATTTTCCTCAAACCTTCACTGTTTGGGCCTACCTTTTCACCTCACTCACTGTTTTTTGTACGATTCGACCGCGGCGATCGCGAAAAACTCGGAAAAAACACCTTTAGCAATTCGGGAGCGCGCACTGTACCGACCTTACGTGACGGCGTGTCGAACTCAGATGAATAATAATAATAATAATAATAATAATAATAATAATAATAATAATAATAATAATAATAATAATAATAATAATAATAATAATAATAATAATAATAATAATAATAATAATAATAATAATAATAATAATAATAATAATAATAATAATAATAATAATAATAATAATAATAATAATAATAATAATAATAATAATAATAATAATAATAATTATTATTATTATTATTATAATAATAACTGTGTGATTAAATAACCGGGTTTTTCTTCTCCAACCCCCAACTACCCCTAGGAACCACCTCCCCACCGTTTCTTCTTCGCTAAAAGCACTCGTTATCTTCCGGCAAAAAGGCACCGGTTAGACAACCGGAGGGGCCCTCCCGGTTCAGCTGCGGATATGACCCCGGGGGTACCCGGTGGGTGGGGGGTTTCTTCTTCTCCCCCACCCCCCCAACGCCGCAGCGCCCCCCCCTATAGGGAACCCCCCCCCCCCCCCGGTTTTCGCCCCCCCCCCAAACCCTCGTTTCTCCCAAAGCACCGGTTAGACATCGTCATAAGTCCCCAACATGGAGTTGAGAAATAGAAGAATAAGACCAATGCGATTGCCCGAGAAGGGAGCCCCTACTGGAGCTGGTCCTGGCTCAGCCCGTAACTCATACGCAAAACAGACCACGCAGCAGTAGACAACACCAAGGCAATGCTGCACCTGCCAACGATGCTGCGGCTGACCGACGTCAATCGCTCACTTTGGCAGGCCGCCAAAGGCAACGGATCATGTGGACGACGGAGATGAACAAGTACGTGATCCGGTGCTACTACGTTTGAACGAGGTTGGAAACGGATATGTCTGGCAGACCTAGTATGCTGGAGATGTTCAACGAGCGGTTGACCAGCTTGACCGGAACAAATTGTATACCAGACAGCGAGTAATTATGTCCCATAACTTGCTTACACCTGCCGAGGTACAGTGCATCAAGCTGGAAGTGCAAAGGGAGCTGTGGAGGGAAGGGAATGGATCAAGCAATATGTCGAGAACGAGTTCTGTTGGGCTGGATGCATCACTTGCGAGTGAGAGGCGTGAGTCGATTGTAGCGGTAAACGTTTCAACGGACGAGCAGACCGCTCCAGGATCAACAGTGGACCAACAACGACAGCAACTATTGGGCGAAATAGCTTTCAACATGAACGCAGCAGTAACACAATTCCAAGGGACAGACCCCACGTCCCGACACAGGATACCAAAACTGCAGTATTCCTACCGGTTAACAAGTGCAGTAAGCATTCTCAACGAGGATATCCTGCCACAGTACTTGGAAGCCGTTGAGAACCTTGAGGACCTGCAGTTCATAAGAACGCTGGGATTACGGACGTACCCATAAGGAAACGACGGAGGGCACGTACGACCCGCACAAAAACCCGCATGGATGATGCGGTTGGAGAGCCGAATCACCATACTACGGACCAAAATTGATCGGTTAACGCAATACAAGAGGGGAAACCGATCAGCGAGGCTAGTTCGTCATGTTGCTGAAATTGGCAAGCCCGCAGAGCTCCGTGACCTCACTGAAACTAATATTACTGAGGTCCTCGACACCCATGTACAGTGATTGAGTGTTCTTTCAAAACGGATGCGTCGTTATGGAGAAAGTTCGAAGTGGAAGGAGGAAAACCGAATTTTCAACATTAACTAAACGGAGTTTTACAACCGCATCCGAAACAACGAAATAGACTACAACGAAGGACTTCCGGAGATTAGCGCAGTGACACAGTTTTGGGCTAATCTATGGGAGAATCCCGTTCAACATACCAGTGATGGGATGTGGTTGCAAGAGGAAGAGGATAGGAGTAATGGAATTGGAAGCATGGTCGCCACCGTAATTACCGCCCAGGATATTCGCGGGGCTACCCGGTATACCAGGAATTGGGCTGCACCAGGACCAGATTTTGTGCACAACTACTGGTATAAGAAGTTCTCCTCAATCCATGGACGAATGGCAGAGTGCTTCAATATGGTACTAGAGGACCCCCAGCGGCTGCCACAATTCATTACTAGTGGGGTAACCTATATTCTTCCCAAGGATCAGAACACGGCTAATCCAGCCAAGTACAGGCCAATAACATGCCTTTCAAGCCTGTACAAAGTGCTCTCGTCAGTAATCAACCGAAAGGTACAAAACCATTGCGATGCGAACAATGTCATGACTGAAGAACAGAAGGGCTGCTGGTAAAACACGCAAGGCTGCAAAGATCCGGTCATCATCGATGCAGTTATTGTAGGTCAGGCTAGCCAAAAGAGGAGAAACCTGAGCATGGCATACATCGACTACAAGAAGGCGTACGACTCAGTTGCTCACACGTACCTTACCAAGGCACTGTAGCTGTACAAGGTAGATGGTGGAATCATCAGGCTATTACAGCATGCAATGGGCATGTGGAGTACATGTCTTCATATTACTGACGGAGCAACGGTGCTAAGATCTAGAACTCTCAGCATAAGAAAGGGAATTTTCCAAGGCGATACCTTTAGCCCGCTGTGGTTTTGCCTTGCGATGAATCCCCTTAGCAGAACACTCAATCAATGAAACTATCGCTACCATTTGCAAAGTGGAGGAAGAGCTACCAATGTTACCCACACCTTCTACATGGACGACTTAAAGCTGTTTGTGGAAACAGTTGGAAAGCTGCACCGACTCTTGCAGCTTGTAACGGTGTTCAGTAACGATATTCGGATGGAGTTTGGAATCGATAAATGTCGAACAGTCAATCTTCTTCGGGGTAAAGTGTCGGATACCGGTAGTTTTCGCATCAACGAACAGGAGGAAATTCGGAATATGGTTGAAGGTGAGTCTTACAAGTACCTTGAATTCCTGCAATTGAACGGGATCCGCCATACAACGATCAAGAAAGAGTTGCAGGAAAAGTTCCTGTATCGAGTCAACCGTGTTCTGAGGTCATACCTGTCGGCCGGCAGCAAGATAAAGGCGATTAACACGTTTGCCGTGCCCCTGTTGACCTACAGCTTTGGAGTGATAAAGTGGACCAAAACTGACTTGGAGGCGATATAACGAGCAGTACGAGTGGCGTTCACTAAGCATCGCATGCATCACCCAAAGTCGGCTATCGAGAGAGTCACCCTACAACGTACTGAAGGAGGAAGAGGCGTTACCGATATTCAAGCGCTATGTGTTTCCCAGATTCAGCAGTTGCGGATGTACTTCATTGAAAGCCAGACCCGTCACGAAGTCTACCGTGCTGTTTGTGAAGCAGACCATGGGTTCAGCGCCCTCCATCTGACGCAGGAGGACTATCAGCTGGGCTGCAACCTAAAAACTATCGACGATAAAGTTGCACCGTGGAAGCTGAAGGAGCTGCATGGGACGCATCCCCATCAGTTGGAACAAGCGCTTGTCGACAAAGTAGCGTCGAATACGTGGCTGGTGCGAGGTGACCTCTTCTCAGAGACTGAAGGCTTCATGGTAGCTATCCAAGACCGGGTCATTGCGACGAAGAACTATCGCTGGTACATATTACACGAAGAAGTAGAAGACCGTTGTAGATAGTGCAACGCAGTAGGAGAGACGATCGAACATGTTGTTGCTGGCTGCCAAGCATTGGCAGAAGTAGCGTATCTCGGTCGTCACAACGATGTCACCAAGATTGTGCACCAACAACTTGCACTGAAGCACAATTTGGTAAACCATTACGTGTCCTACTACAAGTACCTGCCTGATCCGGTTATGGAAAATAGTTGCGTAAAGCTGTACTGGGATCGCGAGATCCTAACGGATGTACTAATCCGTGCCAATCGCCCTGACATTGTGATCTACGACAAAAGGAAGAAGAGTGTAACTCTCATCGATGTCGCTGTACCGCTGGATCGCAACGTCCATTCAACGTTCTCCACCAAGATTACGAAATACCACGATTTGGCGGAGGAGTTGAGGCATATGTGGCATTTGGAGGAGGTCCGTATAGTTCCGGTAATAATCTCGGCGACCGGAATTGTTCCCCGTACCCTTATGCGTTCCTTTGAAGAGTTGGAGCTACGAAAGGAATTGAGCAGCATTCAGAGAGCAGTGATTCTTGAAACCTGTAGTATTGTCCGGCGGTTCCTGAATCACCATAACTAAAGATTGGACTCGGCAAAAATGCGACACTTTGTTTTGGGTTTAACTTTTTATCGCGTGGGAAAAAAATAATGAAATTTTGGGTAATACTAGAGTGTTATGTTTATGTATGCAAAATTTTATCGCGATTTGTTTAGTAGTTTTCAAGATGCATTCGAAACAAAAGAGCTACGCCAGCAAATCTTGGGCGAGGTGATCGATAATCCTGGTCAGTCGCACAGAGGGATCGGCAAAAGGCTTGGAATCCACCATTCCACCGTGTCCCGCGTTGTGAAGATGTTCCAGGAGACGAAGATCATCGAGCGTCACCCGGAATACCCAGAAAAGGCGCGGAAGATAAGGCAGTACTTTGAGAATAACCCGAACCTATCCACCCGAGACGTGGCCAAAAAGATCGATTCGTCGAAGTGGTTCGTCCAGCAGACCATGAAGCGGGCTGGGCTACGTGTTTTTAAGGTCAGGAAGGCGCCAAACCGGACTGACAAGCAAAATACGGTGGCCAAATTGCGTGCGCGGAAGCTGTACCGTGAGTGGCTGGTTAAGCCAGGCTGTCTCGTCATGGACGACGAGACATATATCAAGGCGGACACCAAACAAATCCCCGGCCTCGAGTTTTTTGTCGGTACGTCCCGCATGGAGGTTCCGGAAGAGAAAGATGGACAAATTCGCGAAGAAGTACCTGTTGTGGCAGGCGATCTGCGAGTGCGGACGGTACAGGAAGCCGTTCTATATAACCGGCACCATAAACGGGCAGATTTATCGAGAGGAAGGCTTGCAGAAGCGCTTGCTGCCCTTTCTCCGCTCTCACCGTGGTCCCACGTTGTTCTGGCCGGATCTCGCTTCGTGCCATTACGCCAAGCCTGTAATGGATTGGTACGAAGCGAAGGGCGTTAATGTGGTCCCGAAGGAGGCGAACCCGCCAAATACAACAGAACTTCGTCCGATCGAAAAGTTTTGGGTGAAAATGAAGAAGAAGTAGAAGAAAAGCGGGAAAACATTCAAAACCGATGAAGCTTTGAAGAAAAACTGGGAGAAATTGTGTAAGGAAGATGGACAAAGCCTCGCCCAAGATCTCATGAGCAGTGTTAAGAGAAATGTACGAGCATTCAGCTTGGGGGAGGAAATTCAATAAATAAATTATGCCAACACATAGTTTATATATAGTTATTTAATCCCTGGAAATTTGAGAAGTATCCGATTTAAAATGAATTTTTGGTGATCATTTTTGTGTGTCTCAATTTTTTCGAGTCCAGTCTTTAATCCAACCGAAGCAAACAAATTAGGATGTAAGTTTACAAAACTGACGAATGTATCCACCGAGCCTAACCCCCTTAGGCCCCACGCCCGGGGGTAGGTGAAAGTTTCCAGCTACATGCTGAGAAGTGAGATGAAATCGGATAATAATAATAATAATAATAATAATAATAATAATAATAATAATATCAAATAATACAGAAATCATTCCTTCACCAAGTTCTAATGTACGATAAATTTCTCATACACTTGTTTATTTATAGAAGCAGTTATGCTCAAATCACGAAGTATTTCAGAATTGTCATAACTCGCGCATTAAGACAAGTGCCGGGCAATCCGAACTACTCAGACGTTTTCGTTGAATGACACTGTGATCATTGATCATTTTCAAAGTTAAGGTATGTATACAAAAATGAGTACAAAAGTAAGTGCGGCTGCCTTAGTCAATCTAAACTTTTGTCATAACAATTTGTAATTGTTACCAAATATGTATTGTTTTGAATTAGGTAAAAAAGTGTACTGACAATTAGAAACCAATCAACTGAATTGTGCAATGGATGGGTGCCAAATCGTCATGCTGAAGAGAGTGCAAATATATGCATGTATTTGATAAGCTTATTGTAGCTATCATCATCTTAAAACAATATCGTGAAAAATCTGTCGATGGGAAAAACTTCTGGTTTTAGTTTTTGAAATGAAGTGTTCCAATATAGTGTTTACACACATTCTTGCAGTATTTGGACGAGTGAGTTGAAAATACGATTAAGATTCAGTGAAAAATTATTAAAAGAAAGCTTGAAAAAAAAAAACATAACAGACGACATTTAAACCTGCTAAGTTTGTATCAGCTTCTTATTCAACTGGTAAGGAATCTTTCATGTCATACGGTGTTAGTGTGTGTGCTTGCGCGTGTTTCATGATTATGCGTAGAGTTTTTATGGATAACCTTGTTAAAAAAATTATGCATGAAAATATTATAGAAAGGTTTTGTAAGTTCCAAGTGCAGATAAGAAAATAAAGTAAAACAACAACGCATGTATAAAAATTACTCATTTATAGCCTCTTTGAAGTTCGAGCTCCACCGCCAGTTGAACTATGAAGTAAACGAATAATAAAAACAACTTTTTGTGATTGCATACAGGATTCAATGATTTGATTACGTATATATAATTTTTTTTAATTATTCTAACATTTTAATCATTGTTATGTTGTTTAAAGGAGCATTATTTTATTGTTTCAATAGGCTCGACGTCAATTTAAAAATAAATGTTGTTACTTCAAAAAACGATTTCTCAGGATATTTCAGGAAATATGGAAGTACTGGGTGTTTTGGGAAAGAAAACAAGTCAAATTTGGTAACATCCCAAAAAATACATAAACACAAAACATTTATTATCTTTCAATCAATAAATTCCATCGTCTAGACTTTGATGCTTTTTAAACTCATGAGCCTTATCATTCGAAGATAAAAAAAACATGGCATTTAACGGAAAACCACCAGCATAGTGTAATCTCTTTGAAAGAGACTGCTCAATTTTATTTTGACATGCTTTATACACAAAAACACCTTGCAAAACTCCAATAATTTAGAAGTTAACAAATTATAAGTTAAAACATGTTCAATTAAAAGGATACGTAATAATCAAGACGAACATACAGTTGAAATTATACATTTATTAAGAATTGAATTGATTGATTTACCAAGGCTCCTGTTACTAATGTCAGCCTAAGTGTCTCTTACATCGGGGCTTTACATACATGCTTTAAAAAAGCAAAGTTTGTGACCAACTTTCAGAGAAGGTTATTTAATCGTCCAAATAATACTCGGTTTAAAAAAATGTTATTCTCAGCAATATAACTTTCTTTCGTTCAACCGTGTGGCTTGAAAAACTTACGCAATATTTCATGATAATTAAAATGAGATATCTTTGTAGTTTGCGAGCTGGCGAACCATTTCGTTGATCATGTATTTTTAAATTGTTATTGATCACTCAGTATTTGTTCTTATCAATTTATTTTGAATGATATTTCCAATTGAGTAATAATAAAATGCATTTCGCTCTTGATCATAAAATAACAACCCAAATTTACGATTTTAAACCTCATTTGATAGGTTAAAACCTACTCTTTTTCTTTATGTATTATTTGTTCTGTTTTATCATTCCGTGATTAAAAATTGAGCATTTAAAACAACTGTTTAATTTGTTTAAGCAATATGTTACATTTATTTTACGTGGTTATCTTAATTGAAGAAGTCAACTTAACCAAGGCATTTTATCGGTCCGCTGTGACCTTCATGTGAACGGACCAAACTAGTTTTGTAAGATGCTCATGTCAGGTCACACAGACTTTGAAATGAACCAACATGATCTCGACATTGGATCGCATCAAATTAGCCTGACATTGATCCAACTTCGTATTTACATGTCAGTCTGCTATCTTATTTTTTTTCTATAGTTCTCTGCCGTATATCAATTGATAGTAAATCGAAAGACCGTTTTGTTCATTTGAAAAGGAGCATTTTCAAATAGTTTACAAGTCAGCAAAGATTTTTCATTAGAGCCTAACTGACAAACGTAAACAAATGGCTTCTTTCGTTAGTTTCTCGTGGCAAAGAGGCTACCCATTTCAGCCTCAAATTCCGAGAAATTCGCGGAAAAAGCCATCGTTTACGTTTGTCAGTTAGGCCCTAATGAAACATCTTTAGCGAAGTGAAAAATGTGATGCCCAGAACTGATTGAATGGTAAGACTAGACCAATTAAATTGAATGATATGAAAATCTGAGGTGCTGAGTTTCAGCGAGACACCCGTTACAAACATTGATATGGAATGACTTCTTTATATGTATTATGTAACATGATAAATAGGCTGAACTTTATTTTATTCAACTGTGAATTGAAAACAGCTGAGAATGTTAAAATGTACTGATCGAGGAGCACGAAATAAGCTTCAAAAATCAGAAAATAATTTAAAGAACTAAAGTATTATAAACACGAAATAATTACAATGAGTACAGATTTAAGTACAAAGAACTTTTATTTTTTGATGTGGCGTAGAACCATTGCAGTCCACTGAATTGAACTTTTGTGGTGTAACTTTTACTCAATTTATTTTAGTCACTATTTTTAAACGCCTCATCACAATTTGCAACAAATCAAATTGGTCTAAACATTCTTTTCCTATCCTGCATAATACTGAAATAAAAAAATCCAACATCGCGTATAAACAAGATTATGTGAATATTAATTAAACTTTACTTGTCTGATCTCAGTCGAAAATTTGTGGTTAAAGTACATTTATAACGTTTTCAGCACCACTCATTATATTGTCAGTACTGTTCAGTAAAGTATGAGATTTTTAACTACCATATTCCATTTTCCAATCTTTTCAGTTTACTCTTTATACATTTTACAATACATTGAAAAAAAATGGAGTTGCGGGTAATTTAGGAATTTAGGAATTTTATTTTTCTCAAAGTCGTCTACTCCATTATCGTGATACTACTGATGCGCATTCATACTATAGTGGTAACTCACCAAATCTGGAAGAAAATGATCCGGCCGCGATGCGACCTAATGAATGGCAGTTCAGGCATTTATTGATGTAGATATATTTGCTGTTGTGATGAAAATCGAAGTCAGTCTTGCGGCCACAGATTTACCGTCTAGGGAATAAACGTACCTGAAAACTTGTCCGCAAATTTTTTTTAAATTTCTTTGGACATCTCCTTTACTCCTGGCAGTATAAAACGTTTTTCCCGGAAGCTGTTTGAAGTCAACTTTTTACGCTCCATGTCCATAAGGATGCATCTGTTGAATATGGCCAACATCTGGTTAAACAGCAGGGTCCACCTTTTTATGAGTATTTCCTCATCGTCGTGCACACTCCTGATGTTTTGGTTTGTTTTCATTCATTTGATCCTTGCTCCTCTATCTATTACAAGTGAATTATCCAGAATTCTTTTTGTAAAGCGCCTAAGTTCTCAAGTGAAAATGTCGGCGTTTTTCTAGCGTAGGCAATCCGATAACAATAGCATTTTAGAGTATAGCTCATTGTTTGAGGTATTCAAATTAAAGCCAAATAACCAAGTTTTCATGTCAACAGAATTAGTAAAGTCTTTTGATGGAAGAATGAACTGAATTACAGGATTGAAAATTGATTGCCGATAATTGTCAACACTAGTCAACATCGTACTGTCTGCAAATGTATTTTACCAAAATCACCAATTATTCTTATTTTGTTTTCTATTAATTATTTTTTCCGGTACACTACAAAATAATACTATCTTCAATATGGTATCTTCAAAAATGAAAATTTCAAGTGCAGTTCCATCGCGTATGATAGATTATTAAAAAAGAAAGATTTCATTATATTTTTTTAGTTGAACGCGATTATATGGGGTTGAAATATTTATTATACACTTCAAAATAATGGAAATTACACGAGATGTTATTTACAAAAGATTTAAGATTCTTGTCATATAATCAAAAAATTACTGAAATTTATGTACAAAAAGATGCAAATACAACAATAATTGTTCTCACTCGATGGTGACCACAATATAATGTCTTGTGATGCAATATCATATCACAAGCTGAAAAAAAGTCATGCGGATTTAATTAAGGCTTTAATCTCGACCGTGAACTAGAATATAAATGCACGGCTCATTCATATGCCTTCTACTGGCAGTATAGAAGTTTTCAACAGCACACAGTCATACATAGGCTGGTATTGACAATGCACGTAACAGTGTATCTCTCTTATCATCCGATGATTATTTCAGTGACTGTAGTTACTGAATTATTATTTTATCATTAGTTTGAAACATTGATTTTTTTCATTCATAGATTTTTTATTAACAAAATATAATCACGCATGCTTTCAAGTTCACAATAGGAAAAATCTCGCGTTGCATTGCAACTGAAATTTACGTCATGGCATGTAAACTAAGGTGTTCAGGGTTTGGTTCATATGATTTTGAAAGAGGACACAAGTTTAAGTCTTACTAGCCGCTTCGTTGGGGTGCATCTAAAAACACCTAATATAACATGACATTGTCTAAGTGTGTACTGTGTATTGATTAATTTGAATTAGTTTCAATTAATTTGGGTCAAGTATACATGATTTTAAGGTGCCGTAGTTGTTTCGCGAGAAAACTTTTTTGTCAAAATCAAAACACTTTTCATGACAACACTTTTCATGACAACAAGTGCATTGTTTTCCACTCAACTACCAATGCTCATTTTCAAACAGAGTAATCTGATTTTGATTTTAAAAACTGCTTTTTTGATTTTGCAAGCTGCATTCAACTATGATAATATCGCTCTTTTGAGAGATAATGACGGCTGTTTTAACCTTAAACAATTTAATAATATTCATAATGGGCATCCTTTGATGACTTTAAAGCCAATGATTATGAAAGGGATGAAATAGTTTACTGAAAACACATCAAACCGAATACACCAATCCATAAAATATAACAGCAGACAAAGTCACCTAATCAACCTAATGAAATATCTACTCATCAGTGAGGTCAAGCGTAATAATAGTCAGTAAAACCAGAAGAATAAACAAATAAACAATCAAATGAATCGGTAAAGCATCATTACACAACGAATATACGAAAATAAACATTAATACTAGAAAAGAAGTAGTTTGCTTGCTGCATATTTCCAAAACTAAAATCTATTAAATTTTATCAAAATCATCAAAGTCATCAGATTTGTTGATGATGTGGGATTGAATCATGTTGTTTTCTACATTATGATGAATGATTCTAATTGATGGAATTAATTAATATCGTGATTACATGGGATGCTGTACGTAAATTACAAGAAGAACATAAACTGGTTCAAAACACATTGAAGAACATAAATTGCATACCATTGTCTTTTTAGCAATAACGAAGCCACCCGATAGGCTGTAAACAGTAGATGGTTAGTTATTCCGGGTTCGCCGTTTTTAGTGAAAAACCGTGTTTCGTATTGATATTTCGTCATTCCAATGCCATTAAGTATGATTGTGCTTGTAGCGGAAAATATAAAAATAGTGACATCTTACAAAACTTTCAATTGACTGTTATACAAAGCAAGTAAGCAAATTTTAAAAAAGTCTAATTTAATGATCAGCCTCGACAAGCAAAATTATATCTTTTTTTCCTCATTCTTTTGATCTATGAAAAGAAAATTTTTAAACGCTTGCATAGTTCTGTAAGTTTTTCAAAATTAAATCCTTCGTTTCTATGTTGAAATTTTTATCGGTAGTCTTCCCAATGTAATGAGAGATCTTAGGGTTCTTTATGACGGGCCAACAATGTGTGAAAAAGCCAATGTAGCTCTCTACTTTTGTATTTTTTCTTTCTGTAATAATTTTAGGGTTCATGCCTGACTCCAAGTTATTTTCATACAATGGATTGCCATCTGCAGGATTGCAGGATGTCAACTAAACCGTGATGATATCTAGAACGAATAAGTGATAAGTGACGCTAGGGAAGTTTGTTGAAATCACACTTTTAGTTATTATACTTCTTATCGAAGTAGCGTTATAGAAACATGAAAAATTGAAATTAATAGCTGAAAACTTGAATTCTCTTCAAATTTTTGGATGAGTGAAGCTAGGCTTCAAGTTAAAATGAATTAAAAAATTTGTGATGTGGGTTCACTGATCTAACTTATAACGAGTATAGTCGACTATAATAACATTCAGATTTGGCTTGCTGTGCAATATATTTATCCTGGCCAGTTCCTACACCTCTTGATGTTTGTAGGAAATATGAAAAAGTAAAATCAAATTATATTACTTCTTCTAGTTTTAAGAAATCCGGAATTCTTGTGATATTCAACAAATAGGATTTCTATTGATATTTTCTTCAAGCAAATTCTATGACATTCAGAATTTACTCATGTTTTTTTTTTATTTTGCGATTTCTTCTAGGAAATTCTTCAATAAATTACCGTGATTATGGGTTAAATTGTTCCCTTTACTTCGATTATAACTTCATTTTTCGAAATTGTTAGTAATGTAAGCCAAATGTGAGCATTAGAAGAAGTACGCCGAGAAGCCACATCATGAGCATGATTGACCGCTCAAGGTTGCTACTTCGTCATTGCCGGATCAGCTGTAATCACACAGAGAACCAACCAATGATGCTTGGGACGAACATACATCCACAATGTGTAAATATTGAAGATCCAAAACTAAGGTAATACCGGTGCCGACACCGCCCAAATCCCCGTAAAATAAGGAAAGGGTAGGGACGTATTAACGTGATACTTACTTTATTGGAAGCTGAAAAATCATCTGCACTTCCACGAAAAATCATATGGATGTTGGATAAAATGGTTGAGTTAAATCAAAACTGAGAATGCTGTAGGGCCACTAACCGATTCACAACAAAAGTAAGGATTCTGTTGGGACTACTCACTTTTGTAATCAAGTAAATCATTATCATTATGGTTTACTTGTTCCAATATATAGTGGTACGGCGGCGAGTATGGTAGGCAAATCATTATTTATTATTACACCACAACCCATCACACCTTTAAACCACCACATCTCACGGGGAAGCGGCTTAATTGTTCTTTTTTCTGTGCTCACTGGATCACTCGTGCCACAGAAACATAGTTGACCGGAACAAAAGATAACGCGCTATGTCCGATAATAAATCAGTGCGCAACAAAGCATCGACGCAGACGTTCACAGCCGATGCTCGAAGCAGACATCTCGGTACAGCAAAGAGCCATATCAAGCTATAAACTCGTCTTTTGTATTAAATGTTATTAATTCACTAAATAATACTGCAAACCTTAAATTTATATTTGTCCTGAGTAACATTGCCAGTTTTATAAATTATTTTTGTCAGCATTATGCAGCAAAATAGCTTAAAAAAACTAAAAATAAAACAAATTAACAAAACAGAACAAATTAAAACTGTATCGAAAAACGTTTACTCAAAAATTTTTCTACCACTATCCATTTTGCCATCTACGCAGCCCATAAACGCTTCTGTACAGACAATTTGTACAGTTCAATTATTATATTTTGACTGCCAGCAAAAAAGCAAAACTGATTAGGAAAGTATGCTACTCATTTGGTTACAGAACCAGAAATGCTTGCAAAATACCTTAACGCATAAACTATAATTTCTCAGCTACTAGACAATCTGTACTCCACTATTAGCGCCTCTTCGAAAGCGTTTATTCAGTTAAGATGGTCAACGTTGAGATGCGTGTTTTGTTCAGCTATTTCTCTCGTGTTTTAATAAACGCTGAATAAATGAATGGGGACAACCGTTTCATGAACGGATTTTCCAACAAACATTTTTAGCTTATGAAGGTCAAAATTAGTGGCATTCACCAAATTTTTGCTGTATAAGCTTATCTGAAGATAAAAATGGTTGTTGAATTTTGAAATAATTTCTCAGCGAGCTTGGATCATCCCCTTGAAATAATATTTGTATGTATTGGGAAATGTTTGCTTACTAAATGAACTGTCTCAATAACCCAAGCAACACGCATGTTTTATAACCGTTGAAAATACTTTTATGTGACTAGATTTGGTTATATAGAAGCTTACTCAACAAAAAATCATGAAGATGTGTTACTCGGGAATGTTCACGAAAACTTAACAATTGCATCTATGTCATTCTAATTAATAAACTAATATTCTACCAGTCTTGAAAAACTCCGGGATTGCATCCAACCCTCATAAAATTCAAAACATTGGAATGAAACTTGGCTCCACCAGTCTGTCCAATTTCGGCCAAGTTCGAAAATAAAAGAGAGCTGAACTTTTGACAAAGTCTTTCTTTCTTCAGTTCATCTAAAAACGTACGTATGTAAAGTTAATTTAATTTTTAAGTGATCTGAAGTTGAAGCTACTCATTTTGTATTGAAATCTGTTCAAGAAAGAGGGGCAATATGTGACTTGTATTAATATCTCAAGAATGAGCTTCAAAACACTACTATGATCATTTTTCTCGCTAAGCCAAGTAAACAATTACGAAAGATAACCAATCCATTTGCTCTCCAATCTTCTGCTTCAGCGCAGAATAAATAAAGATAAACTAATATACCAATTAGAACATTTACCTTACCACCATTTATTTGTATTTCAACACTCCAGTAAAGGACGAACACGAAATTATGACTATGCTTTGCGGCTTCCAATTTATTTTTGCTTTGAACGTGGCACCACACTATCACCAAGTGATCCGATCGGAAGTTGCGAGCCTAGCACTCAATCGAATCAGGAAACGAAAATGCATCACCAACAGAAGCCAACGAATGAATCAATAAATTGTACAAGCAAGCAGTGATGAACACGTATAAAATTTACAGGTGACGAAGTTCACGCTGTTGTCATTCAATGTTTAACTTGATTCATCAGTTTTAGGTTTGAGAGGTGAAGCAGAACTTCTCATTGGGGCGTTTATTGAATCGAAAAAGAGCGTGCAACGAATGATTTTTTATACGATTGGAACCACCTTTGCTTCCAACAAATGCCTGGACAGGAGTTTTACACTGGAAAACATATAAACAAAGTGAAGGATCGTTTCAACAGGAACCATCAATGGTGAAATTTACAAGAATGTTATAGGCCATTTTTGGAGTAACACGTTGGAAAACCACTATTTTGGCCGGATTCAGCTTCATGCCACTATTCTAAAAGCGTGCTGACATGGTGTGAGACTAATTCGATGCATTTTGTCCCCAAGGACACGAGTCCACCGAACTGCCCTGAACTACGTGAAATCGAAAATTATTGGGCCATGATGAAGCGGGTACTCAAAAAAAAAGGTACTGGATACTACTGTACAAGCTCTTATGGATGGCTTGATGCGAAAATGTCGACAATTTCACCAAACAACCTCCAATAATTGACCCAATGTTTGTAAACTGAGCTTAATATAATGTTATATAATTGTAGCTTAATATAATATAATTAATGTGTTAAACTGCCTGCAAATTTGGCATTTATCCGAAACATAGATGAGATTTTATACTAATTTAACTGTGTTGTAGTAATTTCGTATTCGCCCTTTAAAGACGGAATATCTCCAAATATTTTCGAATAGAAAACCGTGATAACCCTCTCAAAGTTGCTGGCATTAGCTACTGCCATACATTTATTGCTCTGATTCTTTTCTATAAATATCAACACCACCATAATGTCTAGAATCTAATAAACAAGAAGCTACTTTATTTGTTTATAATCATTACATCCAACCTGTAATCGACAACTAACGACACTGAACTTTTAGCAGTGTCCACGAACACAAAATTACGTCGGACATCGATTTTTGTCTTCTTCATATTATTCTCATGGAATGTTTGGTGAATGGTTGAGTTACTGTCTTTGCTTCAATACAAATATTTGCATCGCCATTTAACATTTTTAAAGCCACAAACCTAAGATAATAACATCAATGATTTTATATGCCTAACTTTGATAGAATACTTGCTGCACTGTGGAATACAAGTCATTGCAGTGTGGCATATGAATTATTTTGCAATTTGTACCTTTAAAGTGGAGTTGCAAATCAACTATGACGGCAGTCGTTTCCATCTTCCAGTGACCTTCACCATAATCTATGTAACTCTTGTGAGTATCGCTCGCAGCTAATTTCAGTTTCCTTAGACAGTTTTCTATATTCAAATCTGACGGGGTAGAAAGTGACACCAAATACGTTAGAAGTCGCATTAATAGTTGCCGCAGTAAATTTCGTGCAGTATGCTGCCATTGAGTTGATACGATCCGGAAACATTTGCTCTAGTTCTATTTCGTAGTTTTGACACTTAAATTATTTATCATCGCGATTTGAAGTTCGGGATACTACCTTCTTGTAAGTCGAAAGTTCGGCTCGTTTTTTGGCTCGATGTCACGTAGTTGTAATGACGATATATCCAGTTTATTTGCGAAGTTCCATAAACTTATAACAAAACCTGAAGAATAGCCCGATAATGATTGTTTATTTTTTCTTAAAGTAATAGCAATTTAATTACAGCATTAAGAATCATTTTACGCGTTTTGGAGAACTTTGAGATGACTTTAATTTATTAAATTTTAAATTAGAGTGTATTATTGAACCTGGCAAGTTTAATCATCTCAAATTTTTCCAGACGAAGAAATTCAATAAATTTTAACATTTATAGCAGAAGTAAGTAGAAAAATCATGTTAAACTTACTTTATTAGGATTAGGATGACCTTCTGAAGACCTCATAGACTCTTCCACCAGGGATGGTTCTGGAAGAGGCAATCGTTGTTCTTGTACGCTTGCAAGCCTGAAAACATTGTATTTAATACAAAGCCCATTTCAATCCAGAAAAATTCTCTAACCTTTTCAATGTTACTAATGTCCCGGTAAGCTTCTTACACCTTCTCAATGCTGATTCTAATCGTTCTGGTTCTTCTTTTAAAAAATTCTCCTCGCGGCAAAGTCTATCCATGTCAAGTGATAAAAACGTACGCAAATCTTGTTGCAACATGGGGAACCGTAATTTCAATTCGGCAACAGTTTTACTGAAAATAAACGCAGCATGCATATCATATATAATAAACAACTTGATGTAGGTACATCCAAAATAGAAAATAAAGAGAGACTGATTTCAAACCAAACACTCATAGTTTAAGTATTACATACCTTGCCCGACTCAAAACAAGAGCCATATCTTCAACAGCCGTCATATTAACACGCGTGCGACGATTGATAACCTCTCCACGCAATCCTTCCACTGATGATTCTAAATCACTCAAGTCCTTTTCTAATCGTATTACTTCTTGCTTGTATATTTCCTCTTCTCTAGTCATTTTTGTCTGCGAATAAAAGATTAATCAATTACATTAATCACAGCTTTAGGCAATTTTATAACATTGTACTTATAGTCAAATCCATTAATTACAGTCGAAAAATTGTTATTAAAGAACATTTATTATACTTCATAATATTGTCATTACTTTTAAATACGTTCCGTATAAGTAGTAACATAATTTGCATTACTATTATTGCAACTTTGAAGTTCATTAGTTATGTTACATTAGGACCATTCGGTTGTACTTTCAATCCAATGGACCTATTTATAATCACTCAGTGATCCGTACATCGAAAGCTGATCGGTGGTTAAGTATTAACAAACCGAAGAAGACAGCAGTGTTCATTTTGGTTATTGCATGATCCGTTCAGTATCTCTCGTATCTCCGAAGTCATAGATTTTTAATGACTATATTCTAATTTTAAGAACAGGATTCACAATACATCCATCTAAATGTTGGTGGACATGTTTTTACAGCATTTAGCTCAAATTTTTCTTTTTTTTTATTAATCATTTATTTGTACAGGCTCAGGCGGTTGGTACAAGACGACGTGGGGCGCAACGAGCAAGATGGTCAGACCAGGTGGAGCAAGACCTAGGGGGTACAAGGTGCCCAAAGGATTGGAGAGGAGCAGCCACGAATCGGGCATTATGGAGGGATATTGTGTATCAGGCTTTGTTATAGTATTGTGACGTTATGCCATGTAAATAAAAAATAAATAATTGTACAGGCTCAACCGAATATACTATACAGAGCCAAGTTTTCATATTTTTATACATCATTTAGCTTAAAACTAAAGTTAGGGGGATAGAACCGATTACTCACGGCCGTCTCGAGGTTAATAGGAATTACAATTTACGAATGGGAAGATGGGTGGGAATTTAAAGTATGGTTTACATAACACATTAATTTTAAATTCTAAATTGTCAAAACACTTATAACTATACAATTTATGGTTATCTTTTGACTTGAACATTTTATGAAAAAGAAAAAAAAACACACACGCACACACACACACACACAGATTAAAAAAACTTATTATAAACATACAGGTTAAACTAATTCCAATCCTAGGCTAATGTTAGTTAAAAACACATAAATGTTCGAAGTTTCATGTACTCCAAATCACGCACAGCCAATATATCTCGAATTGGCACATTGGATTGTCTACCTCGAGCCCGAAGGGAATCATAAAGCTCAGATCTGACTCCACGATGCTCAGTATAAGACCAAATAAAGTGATCTGCGTCCTGATAACCTTGTCCACACTCACAAAGATTGCTGTCGCTCAGCCCAACTCAGTATAAATGAGCGTTTAAAGAATAATGATTGGACATGAGGCTAGACATCACACGAATGAAGTGTCGACCTACATCCATCCTTCCAAACAAAGATTTCTTCGACACTTTTGGGATGATAGAATGTTGCCATCGCCCCAAATTTCTTGTACTCCATTTATTCTGCCAGCTGACGAGCGACTGTTGACGAAAAATAGGAAAAAAAATCATTGAAGGCGATTTGTCGATCATAATATCGCCTCCTATAGCGCTCACCTTTGCAAGCGAGTCCGCTTTCTCATTGCCTGGAATTGAACAATGAGATGGGACCCATACAAAGGTGATGATAAAATAACGCGAAGATAAGGCACTTAGAAGCTCCTGTATCTTCATGAGAAAACACGAGGAGTGCTTTACCGGCCTCAATGAGCGAATAGCCTCTATAGAACTGAGACTATCCGTGAAAATGAAGTACTGATCCGGTGTTAATGAAGCAACAATTTCTAGCGTAAGGTGTATTGCCGCTAATTCAGCGACATATACGGAACAAGGAGCTGGGCTTCAAATGGTGAGTTGACAAATTTGAAGGAGGGTGGTCCTCACAAGTTCCTACTTCACGCCTCCACGAGTCATATGATCACAAAAGACTGCCAGCTGAAACATGGAGACGCTGGTTGGCGCAGCCTGGGCAATGTTGTCATTTTGACAATACTGAAGTGAGGGGGCGCGACCTGTTAATCATATAATATAATTTTCCATTCTGATATCAATAAATAATTTCAGCAGGCTTTGGAATCATCTCTGCATTCGAAAACCATTTATCTCAAGAGCCTGGGGCAACATGACATGGATGAAAGGCTCAATTTATTTTTCAGCATTTCAGCAAAACATTTACTCTAAATTTGCACTTCTAAATATTAACTACTATATTCATAAAAGACTGGCATGCGCTTATAAGCAGTATAGAATTATATTTTAATATTTTGTTTAGTGGTATGATGATTGCCATTCATTTCAGAAACCACACTGGGCTCACTCCAATTGCTATCTTTGAAATGCAACTAGAACAGTAAAAAGACATGTTTAAACAACATTTCTTTTAAAATAATATCTTTCATTCAAATTATATTTTTGATATTTGGAATGATGTTTTCTGTTTTTCGCTTTTCCAGGACTAGTAGGATATTAATTCCAATCTAATTATATTTTTTCAGTAACAATCCAGTGGATGTCAGATATGTTTTGTACATGCTCATATTATGTTCTCGTATTGACTTACTGTAGCCGCTTTTTACATGGTCAAGTAATTTAATTTGTGTCTTATAATTCCATGTACATCATTCAACTTGGAAATTTGTATTAATAGCATGATCTTGTATGATATCTCGATCTTTTATGTGAGGAAAGTAAGACTTTGTAAAGAACGAGCAAAGAATATGTATTTCAGTTTTGATTCCTTTCATATTGGATCAGCTGAAGGAGTGTATCGAATATAAGCTATTCACATACATTTGCGTTGTACGCATGTATTTGTGATGGTTTTTTATGCTCTGAACACTGCATGCTGTGCTTTTGACTGTCAGCTTTCTTTTGTTTACTTGTTTGTGCGGTTCAAGTTCTGCGTTTTCAAAATGTCGCGTATTGAAAAGGAAGTGAAAATTAAGGTTCTGGACACATGGCTAAGTGAGAAGGGTATTACTATGCGAAAATTGGCGAAGCGGTTTGGAATTCATCATGCGAGTGTTAAAACCATCATTAATAAGTTTGGGGAACACTATTCTTTGGAGGGGGTAGCCTAAGCAGTCGAAGGATTTGTTGACTGGACAAGGGTTCGTGGAGTCGCCAGTCCCTTGTCATGTGAAGACACGCGGCCTTCCTGCCGTGGTCTTCCGAAGGTCCTCATTGAGATTGGCTGGCCCTGCTACAACAAGCCATCTCGTAGGTTATTCTCTCGGGGCAACCTGCTGAGGATAGTCCTGCAGACATAGGTAATCCTTGCACTGATGGTGAAGACTTATCACATCACATCACATATACGGAACAAGGAGCTTGAAGTTTACGATTGGCGCTATAAATTTCATTAACTATACCAAAGCCTGCTGACTCCTCTATCAAAGATCCGTCAGTGAAGAACGATTAAGTGGAATCAACTTGGCCAAACTTTGCATCGGACAATGATGCTTTGGGATTCCATGAAGCTTCTGCTTCATGGATAAATCAAAACGAACCGAACTGCCAAAGTCGGAGCAGCGAACACTATTGGGAATATTCGGCGAAGGGCTGACATCCTGTTTTATGTACAAATGGTACAAAGACATGCAGCGAGTTTGAGGATTCAACTCGAAAAGCTCCTCAAAGTTTTCGATTACCTGGGGGTTCATAACTTCACACCTGGTGAGGAACTGGAGAGACAGTTCTGTAAACCGATCCGAGAGTGGCAACATGTCAGCCAGCCCGTCAAGACTCATGGTGTGAGTCAAATGCATGCAACCTAACGCGATACTAAGACACCGATATTGAATACTCTCCAATTTGATGATGCGCGACCGAGCCGCTGACTGAAAACAAAAACTACCGTATTCCATAACCGACAAAATCGTTGTCCGGTACAACGTTAGAAGATCTTGTGGATGTGCTCCCCACCAGGTCCCGGTAATTGTTCGAAGAAAGTTGATCCTTTGTTGACATTTTCGCTTCAGATACTGAATATGAGATCTCCAGGTGCACTTTGAAACGAACCAGACCCCAAGATATTTAAATGACATAGAATGAGTTATCGGCTTACCCCTTATTTGAAGCTTCGGTTGTGCTGGGTTATGCTTCCTTGAAAAAACTACCAACTCAGTTTTCTCCGTATAAAATTCGATACCTAGCTCGAGAGCCCACGTAGACAAATTGTCTAAGGTATCCTGTAAGGGTCCTTGCAGATCGACCCCATTGGGTCCCGTGACAAACACTACGCCGTCATCTGCAAGTTGTTTCAACGTAAAGTTGTCACTTAGACAACCGTTAATGTCTTTGACATAAAAATTATACAAAAGAGGGCTTAAACATGATCCCTGGGGGAGACCCATGAAGCTAAATCGTGAAGCTGTAGAGGTTCCATGAGGAAAGCTCATATGTTTCTCTGGCAGCAAATTGTACAAAAAAATATTCATTAATGGTGAAAAGCGTGGAGTTCATCTGAGAGAACCTCAACAGATACTAAATCAAAAGCCCCCTTTATGTCCAAGAATACAGAAGCCATTTGCACTTATTTAGCAAAAGCTAACTGAATATCTGTGGAAAGTAACGCGAGACAGTCGTTCGTTCCCTTACCCCTACGGAAACCATATTGAGTGTCTGAAAGCAGTTGTTCGTCTCGACCCATTTGTTCAGACGGAAGAGGATCATTTTCTCCAACAACTATAGAATACAAGATAACATCGCGATGGGTCGATAGGAGTTGTGGTCGGACGGGGGCTTATCAGGTTTTTGAATGGCAATAACTCTCACCCGTCTCCAATCATCCGGTACTACGTTGAGTTCCAGAAACTCATTAAACAAGTTCAACATGCGCCTCTTAGCGACGTCTGGGAGATTCTTTAGCAAGCTGAATTTGATCCTATCAGCTCTTGGAGCCGTATTGCCACACGAAAGGAGTGCGAGAGAGAACTCTACCATTGAAAAAGGTTGGCTGATCTCGTCTATCGAATTCTAGGATTCTCGGATTCTCGAGGAATGATCCGTGCCGGCACCGAATCTGGACAAATTTTTCGCGTGAACTTGAGGATCCATTGGTGCGAGTACTCTTCACTCTCGTTGTTCGTAGTTCGGTTACGCAATCTTCGTGCCGTATTCCAAAGAGTACTCATCGACGTCTCGCGCAATAGCCCGTCCACGAATCTTCGCCAGTAACCGCGTTTCTTGGCCTTGATGAGGCTCTTGAGTTCTCGTTCGAGAGCCGTGTATACTTCGAAGTGCTCAGGTGTTCCACGACTACGGAAAACTTTAAACGCGTCGGACTTTTTACGGTAAACCTCGGTGCATTGCTGGGATCCATGGAGAAGGAGGTTTCCTGCGAAATGACGTTCCTGGAACTGGTCGAGTTTGAGCTTGAAGCGCGCTATCCAAGATCAGGTTGGAGAGGAAGTTATATTCTTTCAACGGTGAAAGCCCTTCTACCGTCGTTATGGCGTCATCTACTGTTGTCCTGAACTTTGTCCAATCAATATGACGAGATCATTCGCGATGTTGATAGATTCCGACGGATTGAACCCGGTGGCAATCGAAATTTGATACAGTTCTCCCCAGCCTGTACCGTAAGAGTTAAAATCTCTCATGGTCAACCGCGGAGCAGGAAGAACCGAACAAACATCTGAAAGTTGTTTTTGGTTTATTGAGGCTCTAGGAGGAATATACACAGAAGCAATGCAAAGGCTTTAATTTTTAATAACAGCCTGACATGCGACACCTTGACTACCTGGAATAGGAGGAAAATTCACTCTATAGAAGGAGTAGCACTTTTTGATCCCCAAAAGTACTCCTCCTCCACGCGAATCCTCCCGGTCAAGACGAATAATATTGAAATCATGAAACGGAAGATCAATTTCGGAAGAGAGCCATGTTTCACACTACCGGTATTGCGAGCAAACTATTTGAAAGATTCCAATTTAGGAATAAGACTTCTACAATTCCACTGCAGAACAGTGATCAAATCCACGGAAAATTATCTATTGAAGGAACTGATTTCTGCAAGGAGGGGCCACTTGATTGTCAATTGCTTCAAAAACGTTTTCACTGTGGGAAGCATTGCAAGAACAATGTTTTTAAGAGGGTCAGACATTTCGAGGTAACAATAACATCGAATGAGAACAGCCCAGTTAAAGAGGGGGCTTCTGTTCTTAAAGTCGGGGCATCAGGATTTTTTTTTTTTTTTTTTTTTTTTTTTTTTTTTTTTAACTCTTTATTTATTCCAAATTTTACATTATTTTACATTCATATATTAACCTAGGTGATCCTGCTAAGTAATTAACATTTCAACCTTATATGCTATCATTTATATCTAATTGTGTTAATATTATTTTTACTTTGTCTATTCAGTATTTTTAACAGGGTTCCTTTTGCCTGCGTGTAAGAATAATTATTGATTTCTTAAAACTAGTTCTTATCTATAGAGAGAATTGATCATTGCAATTGAAGACTGCAATGATTTTTGTCTAAAATTATGAATTATTTTGCTGGACATTTCTTCTAGAGTCTCAACGTTTGAAATTCTATGTAATTCAATAGTACTGAACCAGGGAGGCAGCTTCAAAATCATTTTCAGAACTTTGTTCTGAATCCTTTGAAGTGTTTTTTTCCTAGTAGCACAACAACTAGACCATATGGCACAGCAAAAGCATGGCCGGTCTAAAGATTTGTTTAAATATTAGAAGTTTGTTCTTCAAACAAAGTTTGGATTTTCTGTTTATAAGAGGATATAAACATTTTATATATTTATTACATTTGGCTTGAATGCCCTCAATGTGATCTTTAAAAGTTAATTTTTGATCAAGTATCAGTCCAAGATATTTTACTTGATTTGACCAAGAAATTGGAACTCCGTTCATAGTGACCATATGACTATTACTTGGTTTCAAAAATGCAGCTCTAGGCTTGTGTGGGAATATTATAAGTTGAGTTTTGGAAGCATTAGGAGAAATCTTCCATTTTTGAAAATATTTAAAATTTCCAAGTTTTTTGGTCCTCCCGGATTTTACACCAATTTTTCCGTACGGAAATCCTGTGTCATCAGCAAGCAAGATTTTTGACAGCCCTGAGGTAAATCAGGGAGATCTGAAGTGAAAATGTTATAAAGTATTGGCCCAAGAATGCTACCTTGAGGAACACCAGCTCTGACAGGCAATTGATCAGATTTAGAATTCTGATAATTTACTTGCAAAGTTCTATCAGTTAAGTAGTTTTGAATTAATTTCATGATATAAAGCGGAAAATTGAACTTTTTCAGTTTCGCAATCAAACCTTCATGCCAAACACTGTCGAATGCTTTTTCTATGTCTAGAAGAGCAACTCCAGTGGAGCAGCCTTCAGCTTTGTTTGAAATGGGCAGTCTGATTTTGGGCTCCGACTCATCAACTTTCCGTGGTCGGACGCGTCTTCGCTTCCTTGAAGCACCTTCCGGAAAACTGACTGATGTTCCCTCTTCAGCCAAATCAAAGTCAGATTCGTCATCGGAAAGAGGAGCAAAGGGATTTGTATTGGCACTGGGTGATGGTGAAGCTTTTTTCACCATTTCGGCAAAAGATTGCCTGGAACACTGTTTAAGCGAGCGTTCTAATTTTTCCCCGCGTTGTTTGTACGCCGGGCACGATGAGAGAGCATGAGAATTTGGTGTGCTACCTCATCATTTTGCGCCATAGATGATTCATCTTCCGATAAATCATTCATGGCTCGTTCGTGGGAGCTTATGACGCTCAACCACTGACGCAATTATATATAATTAAACACAGAAAAATAAACTAAAGCTAAGCACACTCTCTCACTCTGTACCGGCTAGGCGTGGAGCTAAACGATGATGATGATGTTGCTGGTTGGTGGTAGTTGGCAGATAGATGAATGCACGCTATACACGATGAACTGCTGGTGTGCGTGCAGAGCGGAGATGCGATGCGAAATGGCTGATCACTTGTCGATGGATAAATAACTATTTCTCGTAAATGCACTGTTTAAACTGCGCGTTTTCTTCAGAAACAAAAAAAAAACGATCACCATTGCGGCGAAAATAATGGCGAGGAGGAATTTTTTTTAGTAAACTCTAGTGTATCAAACGGTTAGAAAGCCAAAACTGTGGAGCGCGGAAATAAGAACTTCACCGTTTGCTAGTACTCTTTGGAATGTGACATTTTTTTCTGTAATATTACTAATTTTAAGCAATATAGCAACTATACGTGCCTTGGATAGCTCACCCGAGCGTCAAAGACACTTAAAAGAAAAGAAGTGTTTTCTCCAAAGCCAAAATATATTTCATTGATTGGATGTGAATCGGCCATACTTTTTGATGATCTGTGTCCTGTAATGAGACGGCGTTCCACTGAGACCATTCGCTGTAGCGTGTTCAGGGATGCCAGATATTTTTTTCAAATTTCTGCGATAAAAATTTGAAATGTCTGGGAATGTCTAAAAAAGTCTGTAAATAATTTTTTTTTGCAACATTAGACTTCTTTCAACGAAAAGACGTAATAAAAGTACGAGTTATGTAATTTTCGCTATATGTGTGATTATGTAAACATTCCTGCACACATTTCTTGGATTGTATGTAATCTTACACATTGTTTCATATTTTTGAAGCATTCGTATGGATGTCACAATTTTCTACAGTTTTTGTTTCCCTTAAATGGTCCTTCAAGTTTTGTATTATAATATCAAAATTTAGTTTTCATTTGATAAATTCAACACATTTTATTTTTTTATCCTTAAATATCCCTTGAATTACAACGAATAACAGAATCAATTTTCCGTTACATTAATTAAAAACTTGAACATAAAACTTTTATTACTATTTCATTAATAAAAAAACACTACAATGAAACTTATTGTTATGAAATTATTTTTTTTTTTGTTGTTAAAGCCAAGGGGCTGTCAACTTGCATATCTTCAATTTTTCTCTCGGCATTAAGGACATACGGTATCAAGCCCCTATCATTTCGAAGTTTTCTGAGCACAAACCTCAAATACTATTAAGACTTAAGACGCGAAATTTTCGAGAATTATTTGCTCCACTGGAGCATCCATTGGTTTGCAATATGAGTGTTGTTTGGTTTGTTTTGTTTGTGATTTTAAGTCTCAAAAATCGTGAAGTGATAATTTACCTAACCTATAAATCATATGGAAAAAAGAATCGCTCCAGTTTCACCTTGAAAAGATGCATTTTATATTTTTGTTTAAATAACTTTGTCATATCATGTTCGTGAATTTAATGGAGTATTGAGTGTTATTTTGCGTATTACTTATTTAACGCAGTATGACAATCTAGTATAAGAAACAAGATTTTGTTTCAAACCCACCCACTTTGGACTTATCTAGCTGTACCTTATAAGTGAGTTTTTTCGTATTTTGATACGGAGGTATACATTTTTCAAACCTTGTATTTATAGTTTAGTTGATAGATCAAGTTGATTGGCGATAATTGCATTTATAAACCCCATCTCTTAGGCATGGCATCGAACACTACCATAGGTAAGGACTCCATGTTATCCTCGGAAAGGACTCATACGCTGCTTATCTCCGGGTCCATTGTGTCTCCAAGTGGCCTACCGCTTACGTTTCCTCGAGGATTGCTACTTTAAAAATATATTATACCAACGCTATTTTAATATATTTCAACTAAGCTTCTTATCGCATCTACTATACTGTTCAGATCCTCGTACGTTTTAAATTTGAACTTCAGAGAATACTTTTATTTGAAATTTAGAAAATATTGCAAATGGCTGTAAAAGTTTGCAACAAAAATAAAATGTCTTCTAAATGTCTGCATCATTAAAAAAAGTCTGCAACAAAAATGAAAAGTCTGCATATATACAGAAATGTCTGTAAATATGGCATCCCTGATCGTGTTGCATATGAACAATGCGAAGGATTTCGATCAATTTTGCAACACGCTCATCACGTCATTTGGCCGATTTGACATTCAAGTTGAAAGAAAGATAAGTTTATATTGCTAAATTCAGCAGCTTAGCATTTTCTATGAAGCTGATTCATTTCGATTTGCAGCTAATTGAAGTTGATTCAGTTGCTTTCAGGAATTTAAATTGATTTCATCATATAAAATTAATTGAATCTATGTGAGACTTGCTTCTGTGGTGCTGCCCAAGAGGGCATGTTTCTGTCCAATATCATGCACATAAATGGAGCGTCACAAACCATATGTTTCGTCGAGGGTTTAAACAGGCCCTACGTTGTGATTTTTCTTTGCTGGGTGGATACGATTAGAGGCGAGGCAAACAAACGATGATAATTTATTACTACCGAGAGGCAGCGTGCCAGCAAGAAGACAACAAGACGATATAACACCACTAAAACTATATAAAGCAATGTGTCCCTTTTATAGGGGACACGAAGTACGGATAAATAGTGACGTGCGCACCGCATCATTACAATGGTGCATAGATACGGCGCATCGACAGTGATGTTCCACGCTGCCCACTTTAGCTGATGCTAGCCGCTCTCGAAGGGTAGAAACATTACACGCTCCTTGGGTGACGCGTGTTTGGTGCTTGAGTTTGAGATCGAACGCCAAACAAGTTTATATTCTGAATCGTGTAAAGTGCTGAGGCATTTCATACCTTGCCTAAAATATTGTACACCAGTATTTCTAGTAACATTTCATGCAAGTTGCTGCTTCGTGTGGATATAATGCAGTTTTAGAAGCATTGATATTTACATCACAATGAAAATTCTGATATTTTATTATGTGACGAGGTAATATTTTCTCCCAAGCAATCGAGTTTTGATTGCATTGATGTCTTTCTTTCCATACAGATGTTTGCAAGAAGAAAATTATTACTGGAATGCTACTGATTTTGGAGTACTCGGAAATCATCCGAAAAATCAACGAGATGTTCGGCAACATGAACCGGAGATCATGTCAGATTACTAAAAAAAGTAACATCGCTAGACATCAACTTACCCGTTCCTTATCAGATTGTCCCCACAGTGAACCATTACTTGATAATAATGTCGCCCTGATTCTCATGAAGGTATCTTTAATATCTTCACGAATAGCAACCGCTTGTGTTTGAGTCAGACGTCTCATTGCTCGAACTTCTGTTCTCAAATCTTTGGCTTTCTTTTGCAAACTTCGAAGATTATTGTAGACTTCCGGGGAGAGCGATAAATCAGCGTTGTATTGGTTGGTTGCCAATACCAACGGTTTTGGTGGCGGTGCTGGCTTTAAGCGATCTCGTTCTAGAATTAGTGAAGTATTTTCTATGAGGAATAATAAGTTTTGTTAGCAAGCACTGAAACTTACCTTGGGATGAAGTTCTGGGTAGAGTTGACGATTTGATTGCAGGTTTCGATGGTTTTGAATCAGCTTGAAATGAAAATACAAATACTTTTTAGGGCTGTGGAATAACAATAACGAATTATTGTTTAGTTAAGAAAAAAGTTTTGTTCATGGCTCTAAAATATGCATTGAGGTTTAGATTCTAAATGATACATCAAGTTGATAGAATGCACAAATAAATTCACAAAAAACGAGGTCAACAATAAGTTACAGAAACCATCAATACTTATTAACTATTCAAACTCTTCATGATGGACTACCTATTACTTCAATCTATTCATTCTGTTTTTCTCTTTGGTCAGTGACTACCTAATACAAGACAAAATGAATGATTCAATGATTGGATTGGATCTTGAGAGTAAAGACTGGAACGCGCAAAAAATCGCTTCTCTCTACTTGCTTGATGCTTATTCTACCAGCAGACTTCGGCAAGTTAATGTAATTTTGAACGCGAATAACCGTTTGCTGGATCTATGTTTCATTAGCGAAGAATTGGGTCAGAGATGTTTCGTTCTTCAAGCTCCGACACCGCTTGTCAAAAGCTGCAGAAATCATTCCCCTCTGCTACTGACACTGGAGTTTAATCCTATGTACAACTTCCATGACAACATCGAAAACGTTTATTGTGACTTCACAGGAAATGAACAACTTTCTCGCCGGTGTGAATTGGAACACGACCCTTGCAAACAGGGATGCAAATTTTGCTGCTTCGACTATGTGTGGTATTTTGCTGTACGCCGTTGATCAATTCATGCCTAAGAAACTCAACCGTAAGCCTCCCAAACCTGCTTGGTCTAATTCCGACCTCAAACATTTGAAACGAGTTGAAAGGGCTGCTCTGAGGAAACAGCAAATATCGCACCGATTCTACGAGGACAAACTACGCACGCGAAGGCGACGATAACAAACACCTCAATAACAGCACTGTACTGCTCTTTGGTTCGTCCCTTTTTGGAGTACTGTGCTGTCGTTTGGTCCCCTTTCTACCAAAATGCAGTCTAGAGGATCGAAGCCGTTCAGTGACGATTCATTCGGTTTGATTTACGACTCTTCGTTGGCAAGACCCTCGCAGATTGCCAAGTTATGAATGTCAATGTAAGCTCATCAACCTGGAACTACGATTACAATCTTTCGTTATAAACCGGCACTCAAGGACCAACTACTGCAAACGCGAATGTGTGCTATGTATGTGTCGGGTTTTCATTCTGTCAAATTCATGATTTTTTAGCCTGAGCATCAGCGTGAACATGTTAACTGCCCGTGTTTGCAGCGATGCGCTACCCGTGATCGAAGTCAGCAGCATTCTGGTTGTACCACTCAAAAGGTTTTTATTTGGAAAAAAAATGTAAATTTGAACCGATTGAAACTTTTTGAAGAAAGCTTTTTGGGTTCCTTACACATTGTGATGATGGTTTATCACTGGGAAAACAATGTAAATTTTAATATTGCTTGAGAGCCAATTTGGACCTGTTTATACCAATAGTATGGATGCTGTTGAGGTTACTCACATAGTGCGATGGTGGTTTTTCATTGAGAAAACAAGGTAAATGGTAAATAACGCATGAGAGACGATTTAGCTCCATTTCTATCAACATAAAGGATGCTGTTAGGGCCACTCTTAAAGTGTGGTAGTGTTTTTTTCTTCACTACTAATATCAGTTCTAAGCAAATTGAACGTTCAAGCAATCTATTCTCATCCACCTAAAATTACTTTTGAAGGATTCGGTGAAATTAGAGTATTTTCTGGCTACTGTATGATGCTATAGATTTCTAAGCTAATCTGTGTTGCACCAATCGGGGGAGATTTGGTCCTATATCCAATGATTTCATTATCTTCAATTCGCTCAGTCAATAGTAATGTTATGTGATATAGTGGGCGGAATATTATAATTTGAGATAACTCAATGCAATCGATGGGTAACATAGCAAGATACTGAGAAGCGAACTGTAAGATTCCAGTAGCTGCATCCCCAACTCAAAATTCAACAACTTCCTGTCATGAACCAACAAGAGGATTTACGATGCTCTGGAATCAGTTCCACTAGGTCCTTCTCATGTTTTAGTACCGTTCGAAGGCTCAAAATTCATGATAATTTATTCTTATATTCAAAAACATCATTGAGTTGAGCGTTGACCATTTCAGGATACGATTCGTCTAGTGGCGGTAGGTCCAAATAAGAAAAGTTTTGAACCTTCTATAGGTACCTCCTTTAGCGAGTGGTTGAAGAATAAATCAAGTAAACTCATATTGAATTACGACACAAAGGCTCTTGAATGAATCGGAGCTCCCGAGGCTCCGGGAGCTTGTTACAAAGTGACCAGTGACTCTTACAGCCCTGAGTACAAAGCATGATACCCATGCAAAGTACAAAGCATGATACCCATGATTCAGATCGGTTCCAAAACTGTCCACTGTCCACATCGCCTTGCAATCCATGAAGTCTGATACCTATATTCCCGTGGTTCCAGCCTGTAAGCAATTTGGTCATATTCCCGGAAATGATTCCACTATCACGAGTGGAACTGTTACAGAGTGGCAAGTGAATCTTACCTTGCAAAAACCATGTAATTTACCTTGCAAAACCATGAAATTTTATACCCATATTTAAATGGCCATATTTAGGCATATTTTTGGCGGATTTTTGATCTGCGGCCGGCACTGAGCTGTGAGATAATTTCAGCTTGTATTTTCAAAAACTTCTGCCTTCTCGTAAGATCCCAGTGACACCGTATGAACTATGGCATGATGAAAAGGCAAAATTTCGTCATGTTTGGCAATTCAGCGTTGATGTATACTGCCACACACTTAAAAAAAGCGGAGCAAACTAGACGAATGGGCAAGAAAACTGAAGTTTATGGGTTAATTCGAAGTCTCAAACGCATGCCGTCTGACGGATGTTTTGATTGGAAGGATAACAGTTGATGGGGCAGTAATGGATTAAAGTCACTTCATAAAGGTCGTTAGTCGAAACGATAAGTTATTGAGCAATTTCAGGTCTTATAAGCTATCAAACAGTTATTCCTCGTGCAGCGAAGTGGTAATTCCTCTATCTACGGAAAGCTCACCTGTGATCAAGTTACAACGATGAGTTCGATGATAAGCCGTTGTTCGAAGCGGATGAAGAAAAAATCTCTGAAGACACAGAGCTTGGTATTGGAGAGGATATTTTGTGAAGATTAAGCAGGAGAATGAAGATTAACACAGGGTCAACTGTGGCTCGGTATGCTTATTCGGTGGAAACTGTGGCTCAGGAGGAGCTCAGAGCAATAGTATGGATATCCATAACTGGAAGACGCCCGGATGAACTTGAATCGATCAGTCGCACCAATGTCTGAGAGTTGGTCAAATCTTCAATAGGAAAGGATGATCGTTCAAATCGAAGCCAAAACCGTAGCAAAGGCTACAATCAGTAGTATGCGAGTGAGTATGATTAAGTTATCGCTCCCGCCATTCGTGAGACTGTCTAAAAGGTAAACAAGGTCTGCCATTTGAAACGTAGCTCATACAGATCAGGCAGAGCAATCGCTAATGGAACATCAAGCTTCACTAGGTACTTGAAAACGACGGTTTTAACGGAAGTATAAGGGTTTAAAGGAAGGATTCGTATCTGAGCTGCAAACTTGTCGATGACAACGCTGTTACAACCTGGTTTACGTGGATAATTTGATCTTCACCAGTTCGAAAATTTGAATCATCGTCAAGCCGGACGTAGTAACATTGTCTAGTCACTTTGAGATCATCAATGTGGGAATAGTTTGTAATTGTGTCGGCATCGAAATCGGACGTGATAGTTCTTTTGACTTCAACATCTCGTGGGGCAAATACATAGTGAATATCCTGAAGTCAACTAGTTTGCAGAATGCAAAATCGCTCATGATTTCTATTGAGGTTGGTTATTTCAATGTAGATAATGTAGAAAGATAGCATAGCATAGCATTTGTTGTCCGCTTTCCTGGCCTGGAACACATGCATTTCTTACTTGTATCCAGAGCTTGAATGTCTGTTGGGACATGAGGACTACCTCTTGTCCTAGCCTTTCAATACATACAAATATTATGCAAGGTTATGTTGTGCTTATTTTGAACAAAATTCTTGTTAAACAGGGTCCCATACTATATCCTATCCAATAATTCCCACCTACCATAACCCGATTGACATGCACATTGCAAGTGGTGGACCAACGCGCTCTTGGTGCCTTTGAACAGAAGGTACTGCGTACGATCTACGCTGGAGTGCAAGTGCAAGACAAAACGTGGAGGAGGCGAATAAACCACGAATTGTATCAGTTGCTAGGAGAACCTCCCATCGTACACATCGCTAAAATCGGTCGACTACGATGGGTCGGGCATGTCGTAAGAATGTCGGACGACAGCCCAGTTCAAATGATTCTCGAAAACAAACCAACGGGTACAAGAAGCGCAGGCGCGCAGCGAGCAAGGTGGATCGATCAATTAGGAGGCTACCTGCGAACCCTCCGCAGACAGCGAGGCTGGCGAGGTACAGCCATAGACCGAATACAATGGAAACAACTTCTGTGTACAGCAGAGGCCACACCAGCCTTGGCATTGGCAGATTGGCATTGATGTTGTCAGTCTCACCACGTTTCAGCACGAACCGGGAGATGCACGCCAGTATCGGTTTAGTCGTCTGTTGTTCATTTTTTTTTTCAACTCACTGGTTGAGAAATATTTTTGCCGGGCTTCCCGTTCACTCTTCTTCCGGATTTGAACTGAACAACAATGAAACTCACAGATTTCCTCTCCAAAACTGGATATTTTGAATATTATTTTGCACCTGCTGATCACTTTGAATAAAAAATCACATTACTGGGCATATCGAAGTTAAGCATAGTTGTTAAGCGCGACCTTCTCTGCCTCAAGATATTTTAACAAACCAGATTGTATTTTATTCATAAAGAAAGTAAACACTTCACAAAAATATTTCATCTAAAAACTGGACTCGGAAAAAATGAGACACACAAATATGATCACCAAAACTTCATTTTAAATCGGATACTTCTCAATTTTCAGGGATTAAATAATTATATATTAGCTATGTTTAATTTACTTATTGAATTTCCTCCCTCAAGCTCATACATTTCTCTTAACACTGCTCATGAGATCTTGGGCGAGGCTTTGTCCATCTTCCTTACACAATTTCTCGCAGTTTTTTTTCAAAGCTTCATCGGTTTTGAATGTTTTTCCGCTTTTCTTCAACTTCTTCTTCATTATCGCCCAAAACTTTTCGATCGGATGAGCTTCTGGTGTATTTGGCGGGTTTGCCTCCTTCGGGACCACATTAACGCCCTTCGCTTCGTACCAATCCATTACAGGCTGGCAACGTAATGGCACGAAGCGAGATCCGGCCAGAACAGCGTGGGACCACGGTGAGAGCGGAGGAAGGGCAGCAAGCGCTTCTGCAAGCATTCCTCGCGATAAATCTGCCCGTTTATGGTGCCGGTTGTAACGAACGGCTTGCTGTACCATCCGCACTCGGAGATCGCCTGCCACAACAGGTACTTCTTCGCGAATTTGTCCATCTTTCTCTTCCGGAACTTTTCCGGAACTTCCATGCGGGACGTACCGACAAAAAACTCGAGGCCGGGGATTTGTTTGGTGTCCGCCTTGATATATGTCTCGTCGTCCATGACGAGACAGCCTGGCTTGACCAGCCACTCACGGTACAGCTTCCGCGCACGCAATTTGGCCACCGTATTTTGCTTGTCAGTCCGGTTTGGCGCCTTCCTGACCTTAAAAACACGTAGCCCAGCCCGCTTCATGGTCTGCTGGACGAACCACTTCGACGAATTGACCTTTTTGGCCACGTCTCGGGTGGAAAGGTTTGGGTTATTCTTATTAGTCTGCCTTATCTTCCGCGCCTATTCTGGGTTCCGTTTTCGGTTTTCGGCCGCTTGCAGCGCGACGCTCGATGGTCTTCGTCTCCTGGAACATCTTCACAACGCGGGACACGGTGGAATGGTGGATTCCAAGCCTTTTGCCGATCCATCTGTGCGACTGACCAGGATTATCGATCACCGCGCCCAAGATTTGCTGGCGTAGCTATACTTGTTTCGAATGCGTCTTGAAAACTACTTAACAAATCGCGATAAAATTTTGCACACATAAACATAACTTTCTAAACTAGTATGATTCAAGATTTCATTAATTTTTACCCACGCGATAAAAAGTTACACCCAAAACAAAGTGTCGCATTTTTTCCGAGTCCAATCTTTACTACGCACCGCAGTTAGCTGGAACTTCGGCAATAGGTGAAAAAAAGAAGTTTGTAGGCTTATTCTTCAGTTCCTTGGTCATCATTTTGATCAAATCATCCGTCGTTTTGGCCACGAAATTATTTGAATATACTCTCCTCTTCAAATTGGCCCAGAACTTCTCGATTGGGCGGAGCCGTGGCACGTTTGGAGGGTTGGTATGCTTCCTCACGTTCTGCTTCGCCGAGAAGATCTCTTTGACCAGAATCTTCAGCAGTTGTTTCTGGGTTTTTGCTTGGTTCTCCGACACGGCTGGCTTGGACTGGTGCTTGCGCATGTGGATATCCATTTTGGCCAAATACTTCTTGACCGTTTGGCTGGTCGCACCGACCTCCCGGTCCAACGCACGGAAAGAAGGGGCCTCCTTGCCTTCCGTCTTTCGTTTGAGCTTCTGCTAAATCTTCCGGTCGTTTAAAGCGGTCGGACGGCCAGAACCAGGCTTCCGCTCGATGGACTCTCCCTTATGCAGAGGTGCCAATATTGACTACTGACTGGTGGTCAATGTAGATAAAGTAGAAATCTACCTCTTCAGATTCAGATTATCAAAACCTAGAGAAAAAGTTGTTCCTACGTAGAATGTTTGAAATGAATTGCAAAAATTGGGCGCAACCTGGAGGATTGAATTAACCAAAAGCTTAGGTTGCTTGATACATTTTTGTTGTTTTATTATGCTGGGGACTAAATACAATTTCGTTGAGGATTTATGTCAAATTTTAACGATCAAATGCATGTACTGCTCATCACATGTAATGGTAGCTTATCTGTTTACAAATCCGGGTTCACGTATACGAATAAAATGAAACCTAATACGCTCATTATCTCATAATATTATGATATCGTATTTGACTTTGTATTTTTTCATTTATGAAATGCTTACAATAAACAAACTTATTTTATCTGTAGAGCATCTTCGTAGATTACTTGTAAATCCTATATTTAATCCAAATCCAAAATTCCGCTTTGTAATTCAACGTCAATTGTTAAGTCAATCGATATTCGCTGGCCCTTTTTTTGGGGTTTCTCGTAACTAGAATAATTTCGTAATAATATTATAAGTGAATAATTATGCTAACCTGAACCTTGAAAATAGTAATCTTTGACTTTTTGCTGGAAAACTATAGTTTGTAATTTAAAGTTTACGAAAATATTCATTTTTCCGGTACTGAAAAATATGCTTGTCAGCCTAAACTAAGAGTTTTGGAATCGGTCATATGAGAATATGGTCATTGGATTCTCTAATGTAGGAAGTCTACGTGATACCCTGGATAGTACGGCGAAATAAACGCCGATTATGTTGTACTATTTGAGAGAAACAAGACTGTAAAAAACTGTATACGTGAATTGAAGTAGGATATAAACAAATACATACAGGCGATATGCAAAATGTCAAGAAGAAGAAAAAAATAATCAGAACAATATCATATGCTGATGACGATGTAGAAGAAAACTAGAGAAAGTCAAGCGACGAGATGCGAAGATGGACAAAGAAGTATACAGATGACAGAGGCGAAGATAGAAAAACATACGCAGAACCTGTCGTGGAAAAAAAGATGATGTTCAATAAAAGATTCGATAAGCGAGGATGGGCGAACATTAAGAAACCAAATTAGGTGAAAAATACAGTAATTGGGACCACTGGGAAGATTATACAGCTTTATATCTTCTACAGGGCGATTGTTTTTGAAACAATGACAATGTGTTATGAACGTTCTTTCGCGGAGTATATTTTTTTCTCAGAATACTTTGTTATTGGAAATATTTCGAATAACTTTCAAACACAATAAACTTTAAATACTCACCAAGATTATGTGGAGAATAAGGCTTAGGGGTCCCCTGGACATCATCGCTGAATGAAACTGATTTTTCAAATGAAACTGATTTGTCTGTTGAAAAGAACATATACAATATTGATGAATAATATACTATAAATCACTCTGAAAGTTTTGAATGAAAGGGATAGTAAATTAAATTTGAAAATGTCTGATTTTAAACGAAACAAATACGTTGAGTTTGACGTGGAAAGGACAAGTTTCATAATGAAATTAAAAAATACGGGTCTTTTAGTTACCAGATATTACGAAATTCTGAGAGATCGTATAAATTGAATTTCTGTATACTCAAAATTATCTTTAAAGTATCTTTTTTGTTTTAATATGTCTTACAATGTTGGATTAGATGGAACTGACCACAAACAATCCTACCCATAAAAAAATTGTACAGCGTTTCGACCTTGTTTTATGAGTTTTATGAGATGGCACAACGAAGAGAGTCGTAAAATACAGCTGATTCAAATCTTGAGAGCTCAACATATTTTAGCATCGGATATCATGTTACTTGTTCACAGTCATATAGGCCATCCATCATAAGGTATACGCACAGCAAAATCTAGCCAAAGAACAACTCGCAGTATAACATTATTTTTATTTATTTCTAAATCCGAAAAAAAAATCATCGTTACAAAGGGTTAATTAAGAACTCATTTACATCAAAATATTATTATTCGGACTTGTTATATCCGCATGCCCAAACTTTACGTTTGCAAGGTTGACCATCCATTAACTTCTGCACAGTGGCCTCAATCACCTTTCTGGAAGCATTTTCCCACTTTTTTAGCAAAATATTTCTTATTATGTGCCCCTCCCTTCGTTTTCCCAAAGTTTTGCTTCAAAATGGCCCAATATCTTTCAAAGGAACGAAGTTCTGGAGTATTCGGTGGATTATAGTCCTCTGGTACAATGTTGACGTTGTTTCCAGCATACTACTCCTGAGCAGAACTCGTGTGCTTTTGGATAAATGGTCGTAGCCGTTTTCGCAGAAACTCGTTGACGTAAACTTGTTGGTTAATCGTACCTTTAGTTATGAAAATTTTGCTCTTTAAAGCACAACTACAAATTGCCTGCGACACCATGTACTTTTTAGAGAACTTCGACAACTTTTAAGCCTTGAAATGGTCGTCAACCTTGCCACGTTGTAATGCAGTATAAAACTCAAGACCTCTGCTTTGACGTTTGTTTCATCATTTATATCCACGCAGTCAAATTTTGTCAGCAATTTGTCGTACAGCTTACACGCTTTTGTTTGCGAACTGGTTTCCTGCTTCTCGTTCCTGTTTTGGGTTTTTATTACCTTAAACGACCTATATCTGCCTCTTTCTTCACTTTTTGAACGAAAAAATACGAAGTTTTGACCTTGTTAGACACATCTCGGATGGAAAGGTTCGGACCTTGCTTAATCAGCCAAAGCACTGCATCCCGCTGGGATTTGAAGTTGTCGTTCCGCTTGCCGCCGTATCCTGGTTTTCGATCGGGAGTCAACCGATCCCGGAAGAATTTCAAAACGATACTTACTATTGAACGAGGGATTCCGAGTGATTTTGGTATGTCATGATGCGACATAGACAGATTTTTCCACACTTTTGTGAATTTTTTTTTCACGCGCTTGTTGTACAATACAATGCTTTTGTGACAGAAAACCGTATGTCAAAACGTTCACACACACAATGACATTGCGTTAGCGGTATTGGTGACATCTTTATATTGACAAATAGAAAAGATTTGGCTAATAACCCATGGCTTGATTTTGCTGTGCACATACCTTATAAGGAAGTTATGGATTCAATAGAAGCTGGTCCTCAAACCTTTCAAAATTTGCGATTATTTTTAAAGCCAATTCATCAGAGATCAAGACAATGCACAGTGGAAGAAAAATGCCCGAAACGCGAAAGAATTCTATATCTCAGCTCGGAGTGGAACGATTTCTGTAAATGTTACCTTAACTTGAAGGAAAATTTCTAAGGGATCGAATGATTTCATTGGCCGCACGGAACTGCTTGGGGAGCAAATGAGCTCATTTTACCCTGGTTCCCCTAATATTTCCTTGTTGTTCAGATTTTGTTTTTGGTCGGTGTGACTCAAGATCAACAAAATGATGCTAGTCCTTTGTAGAATTTTCAGGAAAATCGATTGAAGTAGGTTTCGTTCACCGTACGGCTCTGTGAATGAAGATATGGCTGATTTTACCCTGATTCCCCTAATATTTTCATGTTTTTCACAATTTTCTTTGCTCGTTGTGATTAAAGAACAACGAAATATGGCTAGTCCCATGTAAAATTTCCTGGAAAATCGACTAAAGTTAGTTTTGTTATGGCTGATTTTACTCTGATTCCCCTAATATTTTCATGTTTTTCAAAATTTTCTTTGCTCGGTGTGACTCAAGAGCAATAAAATAATGCCACTTATTTGTTAAATTTTCTGGGAAATTGATTGATATTGGTTTCATTTACCGCACTTCCCTGTGAACGTAGATATGGCTTATTTTACCCTGATCCCCCTAATAGTTTTGTGATTATCATAAATTTCTCTGGTAGAAGTTACTCAAGATCAATAAATTAAAACTAGCCCTTTGTAAAAATTTGCTCGAAAATCGATTGGAATTGGTTTCGTTCACCGAACAGCTCTGTAAACGAAGATATGGTCGATTTTACCCCGATTCTCCTAATATTTTTGTGTTATTCAGAGATTGCTTTGTTCGGTGTGACTCAAGAACAACAAAATAAGGCTACTCCTATGTAAAATTGCCTGAAAAAATGATTGGAGTTGGTTTCACTAACCGCACGGTTCTGTGAATGAAGATATGGCTGATTTTACCCTCATTTCCATAATATTTTTGTGTAATTCAGAAATTTATTTGTTCGGTGTGTTTCTACAGCAACAAAATAAGGCTAGTCCTATGTAAAATTTTCTCCAAAATCGAATGGAGTTGGTTTCATTCACCGCACGGCTGTGTAAATGAAGGTTTGGCTGAATTTTCTCTGATTACCATAATATTTTTTGTGTTATTCAGATATATCTCTGCTCGGTGTGACTCAAGATCAACAAAATAATGCTAGTTCCTTTAAAAAATTTCTGAAAAATCGATTGTAGTTGATTTTGTTAACCGCATGGCTCTGTGAACGAAGAAATCCCTGTTTTTCTTCTGGTTCCCCTAATATTTTCGTTATATTCGGAAATTTACTCATTTTTGTGTTATTCCGAAATTTTGCTGCTCGATGTGACTCAAGATCAAAAAAAGGATTGTCCTAAGCAAAATTTTCTGGAAAATTGAATGGAGTTGGTTTCATTGTCCGCATTGCTCTGTGAACGAAGATATTACTGATTTTATCCTGATTCCCCTAATATTTTTGTGTTATTCAGAATTGTCTATGCTCTGTGACTCAAGATTAACAAAATAAGGCTAGTCGTTTGTAAAATCTTATGGAAAATCGATTGAAGTTGGTTTTATTTACCGCACGGCTCTTGTAACGAAGATATGGCTGATTATGCCTCATTTATCCATTTTTGTATTAAAAGTTTATATTGTTTTCACTTTCACCAATTCAACAACCTTCATCCTCACTATCACACTATTCTTCTTCATCACTGCCATCACTTCCACTGTCTATTAAAATATCGTGTTCGTGAGATACACAAAACATCAACATCTGTGCTTCGAAGTCCTGGTCAGGTTTCCAGTGCACTTGATTTAACCGACATATAGGACATCTTGGGATCAGACCAAGTAAAAGCTTCCTTCATCATGTCTTCAAGATTGTCCTCTGCAGAAGTTTTCCGTGAGAAATGAAGCCGAGCGAACTTGTGCCGTTTGTGGCTTGTTTCTCCAGGTTGCTCGTCCACGAAGTTCATCGTTAACGGCTAAAAATGAAACAAAAATTTATCTTTACAGATTGCAAATTTTGATGATTAAAATATTATTCAATCTACCAAACGGTCAACCAGCTTCGGTAAGTGTTCATACTTGTGTAGGCAAGGAGGAAGTTGCTTCACAAATGGAAATTCCTGTCGGTATTGTTGCTCAATATCAGACTACAAGGTTTTTATTTTACTGGAGTCCAGCTTCTTTGAAGAGAGTGCAAGACTGCTTTTGAGTCGAATATTGTTAACCAAATCACTACTAATTTCAGGAATTGCTGCAAACTTCTGTGGTTCTGCTAGGAGCCTCCTAGCCATGTTTCCGTTATTAGAGCTTCCGCATCCTCCAGCTTTTGGGCAATTAACGTTGTGCGCAACGGTTCAGACCCCCCCGTTACCGACTAACGCTACTGCTCCAATCGACTGACATCGGAAAGAAACGTCATGAAGGATGATGGGAAAATTGAACCATTTATTGTTATCACTTTAAACAAACCCATTAAGCCAAGCAGTAAACTACGTTCATTGAAATTGATTAACCTAAAATTTGTTATTCTATAATTTGCTGATAATATCTAAAACTATAAAAGCTGTAGTGTGTAATTTGTTGCTAAATTAAACGTAAGTAACTAGTACATCCATAAAAACTATTAGATCCTAATTTACATCATTTATAAAGGCACATTCGAAACAGCTATAATTTGTTTGATACAAGTTAGACGGACAGTTAGCGTAGAAGACAATAAATGTATGTAACTTAATCCACAAAAAGCAACATGAAATTAAATAAACAAATATTTGAGCTTAAAGCCTACTCTAGCAAAAAAACCTGAATTAATCCACCGATGGTGAGACTGAACCCTTCTTACACATCACCAGAATTACGAACTCAAATGTGGCCAATATGGTACTGTATAAATATTTTAATCAGAAATTCCAGGAAGAACCAGGAATATTCGATATGTCATACATTCAGTTTATAAAATGAGCTATTTGTCAATCCTGAACGTATTGTTCATCGATGTGATGAAAATATTGCCATTAATAGTCTTTAACGACCTGTTTATGTTAGTTATATAAAAGGGAAAATTACATGAATATTAGAAATTCCATATAATCAGTCCGTAGAATGAATTATTACACAATCCTTAGCGTCAATTTTGATTATTGATATGGATTCAAGATGCTTAACAAGTACATGTTCGTTGAAAATTGTGTAGTTATAGTAAATGGAGACTTTGTGTAATTTTCGAATATACTCGTTGCAGTTCAAAACCGGACCACTCGAGCCAACCGATCGTACTCTAATTCTATAGAGTGGCTAATCCGCTGTATGTGCTATACAACGCACCAGATGCGGAACAATAGAATACAAGCGGCATCGATTGGGGTGAGTGGCCTGTTCGGTTTTGAACTGCAACGAGTATATTTTCATCTCACAATTATGTGCTCTCAGGTATTGTTTTGGTCATATCTCCATGAAGGATTATCCAACCATAATGAAATTTTGACCAGTTATTTAAAGATTTTATAACTTCAATTTGGCGCTAACAAAACTAAAATCGGTACACAAATAGCTCAGTATGTAATCGGAGACTAAACTGTTTGATTACTATTATAATAGGCCGTCAAGTACTGTTTCGTTCATATCTTCGTAATGAAATGTCCGAATAAAAAAAAATCAATAGCGTTCTATGGGAATGTTGTAGCTTTCATTTGCCGTCAACAGAACTGAAATCGGTTCACAAATGGCTGAGAAACCGATGTGACATTATTTGTAACGCACACATACACATACACACACACACATCACACACACATACATACACACAGACATGTGCTCAGTTCGTCGATCTGAGTCGAATGGTATATGACACTCGGCCCTCTGGGCCTCGGATAAAAAGTCGAATTTTCAAGCGATCTTAATACCCTTCTTTTGGTGTAAGAAGGGTAAAATTAAGTAAGTTCCGAAGATATTCGATACTTCATATATTCAATTAATAAAAAATACTATTAGACAAGCCTGAACGTATTCTTTTTCGATATAGTGAAAAATAACACTAACAGTGTTCAACGATCAGTTTATGTTAATGCTAGAAATAACTAAAAATCAAACATTAAGTGGAAAAAGGGAAGTTGTAGAAATATACTATGTTTCAAATATTCAATATATAAAATGAAGTATTAGACAATTTTTACCGTCAGTTCTGACTATCTCATGCGTCATAAAACGTAACAGATGCGACACTATAGAATGCAAACAGGATCGATTAGTGCGAATTGTGTTTTCCGGTTTTGAACTGCAACGACTTATGTGCAATTATATGCTCTCAGGTATTGTTTTGGTCATATATCCATGAAGGATTATCCAATCCTAATGAAATTTTGATCAGTTATTTAAAAATTTTATAAGTTTAATTTGGCGCTAACAAAACTAAAATCGGTACACAAATAGCTCAGTATGTAATCGGAGACTAAACTGTTTGATTACTATTATAATAGGCCGTCAAGTACTGTTTCGTTCATATCTTCGTAACGAAATGTCCGAATAAAAAAAAATCAATAGCGTTCTATGGGAATGTTGTAGCTTTCATTTGCCGTCAACAGAACTGAAATCGGTTCACAAATGGCTGAGAAAACGATGTGACATTATTTGTAACGCACACACACACACACACACACACACACACACACACACACACACACACACACACACACACACACACACACACACACACACACACACACACACACACACACACACACACACACACAACACACACACATACACACACAGACATGTGCTCAGTTCGTCGAGCTGAGTCGAATGGTATATGACACGCTTTCGTGTTCTTGTTCCCTACAATCGCATTTGCCGCCTTACCGTCAATCAACGAATAAATTGCGTTAATCTTTACTCGCAACTTCAAGGTCCCCTGTCGATGATGATTGGAAAAGCATTGACCTCATCTACTTCTTTAAAAAACTGGTCGAAAAGTTCCCGAGTTATTTCATCCGTTTCTTTGGTCCAGTGCATAGATCGAACACGACAAAACATATCGGACTGCGGGTTCGGATTTTAATAGATCTCATATTCATCTTTGGACACTAGCTTTAGAGACATAAAGTGCTCCGTCAAAAGCGAATCATCCTTGCCTAGGAACTTTGCTTGGTTGTAATGGCTGAATCCGGTTGCCGAGTCAGGTCCAGCTGCCACATGCATGGTGCAGTCGACTATCTCCCTCGAATCTATTCCTTTCAGCTTGTCTTTTACATCCTCGCATTATGGAGTTATGCGCGTAACGTCGTTCGAAAGTAAGTCCCGAATCAAAACACTTGAAGACAAGTATCCCTTATCATGATTGGGCTTTAAGAATTTCGGTAGTATACTATTGCGATGAGTTATCATGTCTACCCATGGAACGAATGCCTTCTGCTTCAGCTCCTTCCGCATAAATGACGTAATTCCGGTGTACTTTCTTTTAGTCAAGCCAAGTCTGGTTTTCATAATCAGAGATGATTCTGGTCAAGTCTTATTCAGATTTGATTTACTTTTCAGTGCATTCAGTGCTCTTTTGGCCCATGCTTCCTTTCCTTTTCTCAAACTTTTCAGAACTCTACTATTATTCGGACAAGTGGCATTACTTGCAGCTGTTTCCGCCGCACGCAGCAGTTCTTCGACATATCGGCCCCGAGCCAAATGTTGAGAATACTTTACCTAAGTCTGCTCAGTCAAATTCGGAAATGCCTTCGGCTTTCTACCAAGCTTATTAGATGATGGTGATGTTCCTGACCCTTGAGATTCACGATCAACGTTGACATTTTTGGATGGGGTTGGCATGGATGATGATGGAGACGTTACTGGTGAAAGCTGTTTAATCAAAATTCGTATTAAAGTTATTCTCCTATCTGCTCTATTTTCAGTACAGTTCTCGTTACTTTTAATACGTGCGTTTTTTAATCAAATGTTTGATATCAAAGTAGTTGTAGTGTGGAACAAAACACAAAACAAAGCAAAATAAAACTCATAAGTTTCAAATCTTTTAAAATACTACAGTGATTGAAGAATTAAATAAATCAGGCCTAGAGGAAGCTGCTTTAAAAAATGGTGCCATTAACAGCATGTTCAAAGGCAGCTCAAGATTGCTGCAAATCCCTCAACTACTTTTTTCATCCTATTTACCTGAACAAGGGGGATAATATCAATAAAAAACTTGATTTTAATAATCAAAAACTCATCAGAACATCGATCTAAAACTTGAGTGCTGTGCAAAATTTATGTTCAATTCCGCTGTAATTTCTCATAAGTTTATATATCCTTTGACAGATACGTGTATTTTGTATACATACTACGTACAGACTTCATCAGTGTAAAGTACATCAGTTCCACTTGAACGGGTATCTAATAAGTAATTATAGCGGAATTAAATGGAAATTATTCACGCCACTCAACTTTTAGATCGAAAAAAGGATTCCGCTAAGAGGTTCGACACAATTTCAAATTTTCATCAGATAGGGAAAATGCCGGCTTTGGTAATACCACCTTTTATCGCCAGGAAGGTAAATTAAGTCGAATAGTTTTAAATTTTTGGTCTATCAATTCTTCACAACATGGTGCAGGTTTGTGCATTAATTTACGCTCTAGCTCTTCATTTACCCCCTGACGATAATAGCTGCAGATTCTGCCAAAGCCGTTATTTGCCCTATGTCGTATCCTGAATAATGTAATTTTTTTTATGATTTAATTAAATATATTGTTTAAATTTCCTTAAATCATCAAACATGGCTTATCGAAGGAGCTGGTTCAGCGGACAGTATTGCAAAATATATTTGTATCGATTTAATGCTCTTGAATTACCTCTTCTTAAATTTCATCCATTTTCATGTATGGAAAATCGAACTTACCTGTAACGACAAATCCAGCCAATCAGCTTTTCGTTCAAAAAATCGATTCTTGCTTCCAACATTTCTCCAATGAAATTTGAATGTACGCATCCATACATCCACACTTCTATGCACTATATCTTCTTTCACTTGCACATTTTGCTGAGCAAAATCAAAAACATTCTGTTTATTACAGTTTTTCAAATAAATATCCCCAACTTCACGATTTGGAAACATTTTGAACAAACTATCCAAAATATATGAAAGATTTGCCGAACAAACTCTTTTGCACCGAATGAACAGAACGAAAGATTTGAATTTTAACAGTGGTAAGCTCCAACCGGTATTATCCTCGGATTAAATCCCGGTTAAGAATGTTCGGCAGACTTGATGTCGACATCAGTGTTAATAAGCACGACTTTAAGCAAACAACAACAGGGTCAGAATTTAAAGTTAATCTGAGTTGAAGCTTAATAGGTCGTTTCAACTTTATATCTTTCGTCAAGTTTATTCGGTGCAAAGGACCATAGACCTGTGCACCGAATGAACTGAACGAAACTTTTGAAGTTTAAGACGTGCCGTGTCGTCACATGAAAACACGTTTTAAGAATTAACTCAGCTTTTGACTCATTTTTTCTCACTCTGGTTTTCTGCTCACTCATTTTTACACACATTTTTCTTTAATTATGAAAATATTACAAACTGAGGAGAATAAGTAAACATGAATAAGGAGAAAAGCGGACTATGAAATAATAGGTCATAAAGTAAGTTAATTCTAAGAACGTGTTTTCATATGACGACACGGTGCCTCTTAAACTTCAAAAGTTTCGTTCAGTTCATTCAGTGCATTCATCCGTTGCCAACTGCAAGGAACACATTAGCTTACTTTTTGCGGTAAGAGTAAAAGAGATAACAAGGAAAAGTACTACCGGTAACTGTCAAAATGTGAGTAAAAGAGACGGGGACAATCACGATGAATACAAAGAAGTTCACTGCATTCATTCATGTCGTCAGCTGTAAGCACCTGAACAGTATAAAGTAGGCAGGAGACAGCATTTTCACGAATTCATTACATGACGTTTGAGCGGTGCCATGTTTACTAATTTTTTTCTATATTTCGAAAATATTGGGGGAATCAGGGTAAAATGTGCCAGATCTTCGTTCGAAGAGCCGTGCGGTAAACGAAACTAACACCAATCGATTGTCCACAAAATTTTACAAACGACTAGCCTTATTTTGATGTTCTTGAGTCACACCGAACAAAGCAATCTCTGAATAACACAAAAATATTAGGAGAATCGGGGTAAAATCGATCATATCTTCGTTCATAGAGCTGTTCGGTGAACGAAACCAATTCCAATCGATTTTTCAGCAAATTTTACAAAGGACTAGCTTTAATTTGGTTAGTAAATGACTGGACAATGCGTACCATTGGTACTTCGCGTACCTGCAGGTATAAAATAGATCCTACTGCTATCCTTAGCCTGTTGTCCAGTAACTCCTATCCCTACCTCCCCGTGGTACCAACTGGGGTATGAGTAACGATAGGAAAGATCGGGTAACCAACTCCGGTGGGACCTTGGTCATATGCTGACAGGGAAGGGGGGCTGCCCTCTTCAAAGGGTGCAGTCTATCTAAGCGTCTGTTCTCCATGTTAGGGGCGGCTAAAAACAGCGTCTGTTCTCCATGTAGGAGCGGCTGATCATCGTCCTTGTGCCAGCGTGGGACTCTAAACAGTGCTGTGCACGATGGTCCTCCGGCGAGACAGGGGGTTGGGGAAGGCCCAAAAAGCCACCCTTAAAAAATCAATGTTACAAATAATACAGAAGTTAATACGGACCGGAACAATCGGCAAAGACCTAGGCGACGAATTAAGGACTATGATTGGCAACTCATAACATGGAACTGCAAATCGCTCTGCAGACAGTACAGACCGGTAATAGGGCCTAACAGCCTGCATACCGTATCGAACGATAATGGCCAACGATGCGTGAACTTTGCGGCCTCCCGTGGTTTAATAGTCCGAAGTACCTTCTTCCCCCGTAAAGACATCCACAAAGCCACTTGGAGATCACCTGACCAACGAACAGAGAATCAAATCGACCATGTTCTAATCGACGGGAAATTTTTCTCCGATTACATCAACGTTCGCACTTACCGCAGCGTGAATATAGACTAGGACCCCTACCTAGTTGCCGTATGTATGCGCTCAAAACTTTAGACGGTGTACAACACGCGTCGAATTCGGACGCTACGACCTAAGATTGAGCTACTACGGGAAACCGGAGTTGCCCAGGAATACGCGCATCAGCTAGAAGCAGCCCTACCAACGGAAGAGCAGCTTGGCGCTGCTACTCTTGAGGATGGCTGGAGAAATATTCCAACCGTCATTGGTAGCACTGCATTAGTGACACTAGGTACTTCTGCACTGAATCGAAAAAATGACTGGTTTAATGGCGAATGCAAGCAGTTAGTAGACGAGAAGAATGCAGCACGAACGAGAATAAATGTTGAAACACCGTACGAGAGCGAATGTGGAACGGTATAGACAGGCACGGAACAGACAAAATTCTATTTTTCGAAGGAAAAAGCACCAGAGGGAAGATCGAGACCGCGAAGAAATGGAAGCACTGTACCGTGCTAACGACACACGCAAATTCTATGAGAAGTTGAACAGCTCGCGCAAAGGCTACGTACCACAAGCTGATATGTTCAGAGACCTGGATGGCAACTTTCTCACAGGAGAGTGTGAGGTGATTGAAAGGTGGAAGCAGTACTTCGACGAGCACCTGAACGGTACAGTTACAGGTGTTACAGTGAACGAAAGTGGCACAGTAATAAATCTAGGAACACGCGCAGACGATGACAGGACCCTCCAGGAAGTTGAGGAGGAAATTGGTCGGTTGAAGAACAACAAAGCCGCTGGTGTTGACCAATTCCCAAGCGAGCTATTAAAATACGGTGGTGAAGCACAGGCCAGAGCGCTGCACTGGGTAATTACCAAGATTTGGGAAGAGGAATGTTTACGGAGGATTGGATGGAATGAATAGTGTGTCCCATCTATAAAAAGGGCGACAAGCTGGATTGCTGCAATTATCGTGCGATCACGCTACTGAGCGCTGCCTACAAGTTGCTCTCCCAAATTTTATGCCGCCACCTGTCACCAATTGCAAAGGAGTTCGTGGGGCAATACCATTCATGGGTGCCCGCGCTACTACGGACCAAAAATTCACGACTCGGCAAGTGCTGCAAAAATGTCGCGAATACAACGTGCCCACACATTATCTTTTCATCGATTTCAAATCAGCGTATAATACAATCGATCCAGACCAGCTATGGCAAATCATGCACCAATATGGATTTCCGGAAAAACTGACGCGGTTGATCAAAGCAACGATGGATCGAGAGATATGTGTCGTCCGAGTATCAGGGAGGCTCTCGAGTCCCTTCGAATCTCGGAGAGGGTTACGGTAAGGTGATGGATTGTCGTGTTTGTTGTTTAACATTGCACTGGAGGGTGTGATTCGAAGAACTGGGATAGACACGAGTGGCACGATCTTCAGGAAGTCTGTCCAACTATTTGGCTTCACCGACTACGATGATATCGTAGCACGTAACTTTGAGACGATGACGGAAACGTACATCAGACTTAAAGCTGAAGCTGGTAGGATTGGGCTTGTGATTAATGCGTTGAAAACAAAATACATGAAGGGAAGAGGCTCACGAGAAGACAATGTTGGCCTCCTAGCACGAATTCAGTTCGACGGTGATAAAATCGAGGTAGTAGACGAATTCGTGTATCTGGGCTCATTGGTGACCGCCGATAACGACACCAGCAGAGAAATACAAAGGCGCATTATGGCTGGCAATCGTGCTTACTTTGGACTCCGAAGGACGCTAAGATCGAACAAAGTTCGCCGAACCACAAAGTTGACCATCTACAAGACATTAATTAGACTGGTAATTCTCTACGGCCACGAAACATGGACATTGCTAGTGGAGGACCAACGCGCCCTAGGAGTCTTTGAACGAAAGGTGCTGCGTACGATCTACGGTGGAGTGCAGATGGAAGACGGAACGTGGAGTAGGCGAATGAACCACGAATTGCACCAGATGGTGGGAGAACCTCCCATCGTACACATCGCAAAAATCGGTCGACTACGATGGGCTGGGCATGTCGTAAGATTGTCGGACGACAGCCCTGTGAAAATGGTTCTCGAAAACGAACCGGGTACAAGAATAAGAGGCGCGCAACGAGCAAGGTGGACCGATCAAGTAGAAGGCGACCTGCGGACCCACCGCAGACAGCGAGGCTGGCGAGGTACAGCCAAGGACCGATTACAATGGAAACAACTTCTGTGTACAGCAGAGGCCACGCCGGGCTTAGTCTGATTGGTAAGGTAAGGTAAGCTTTAATTTGTTGATCTTGAGTAACTCCGACCAAAGAAATTTATGATAAACACAAAACTGTTAGGGGAATCAGGGTAAAATCAGCCATAGCTACATTCACAGGCTCTGTGAAATGAAACCAATTTCAATCGATTTCCCAGAAAATCTTGAGTCACACCGAGCAAGAAAATTGTAAAAAACATGAAAATATTAGGGGAATCAGGGTAAACTCAGCCATATCTTCATTCACAGAGCCGTGTGGCGAACAAAGCTAACTTTAGTCGATTTTCCAGGGAATTTTACATGGTACTAGCCATATTTTGTTGTTCTTTAATGCCACCGAGCAAAGAAAATTGTGAAAAACATGAAAATATTAGGGGAATCAGGGTAAAATCAGCCATATCTTCATTCACAGAGCCGTGCGGTGAACGAAACCCACTTCAATCGATTTTTCTGAAAATTTTACATTGGACTAGCATCATTTTGTTGATCTTGAGTCACACCGACCAAAGGCATTTCTGAACAACAAGGAAATATTAGGGGAACTAGGGTAAAATGAGCTCATTTGCTCCCCAAGCAGTTCCGTGCGGCCAATGAAACCATTCGATTCCTTAGAAAGGTAACCTTAGTTAATGTAACATTTACAGAAATCGTTCTACTCCGAGCTGAGATATAGAATTCTTTCGCGTTTCGGCACTTTTTTTCAACTGTGCAATGGCCAAAAGATCCATTAGTAAGACGGTTAACCCAAGGTAGCAGGGTTCGCAAGCCCCATTAGAATGGCCATTTTATGGTTCCCATGAAAACTGTTGTAGTAACACTAGTTTCCGAATGGTGTTGTTTTTTATTTTGTTTTCATTATTTTCGAGATTTTCAAACTTTGAGCTAGTTTATCTCCTGTCTTTATCACTCAAACACCTTATGCGCATTTTTGTGTCTTGACCGGATGTAAGATGTGTGAACACACGATACGTAACTTTGGCGTGAGAGGTATGGATGTTAACCATCACGTCAGGGTCTTCTCCTTGCTACTTATCAAAATATGCAGAATTTTATTTGACCACAAAATGGTCATTATTAAGGGGTTTCATGAACTTTCTACGGGATAACCATGTGAATCATGGGTATTTAATCATTATCGTAATTGCTGATGAGTTATGTCTGCAAATTTACATAGGTGGGAAGGCTAGCTTCCATTCACTCATGGATATTTCTACCAGTGTCCTAACCTTTGATGAATAAAATTCTGTCAATGTTTATAAATAGCAATACTACCTTCCGGTGATATCATAATTTAATCACCTCTATGGGGATCCGGAAACTCTTCATTGATCACCAAAAAGCCAATGCGACATTTAACATGGTTGCTGATAAACTACTCTGTTGCATAATAAACATTTTTTGCTCTTTAGAAGTCGAATCAGCTGTATTTTCCAACGAATTTAGTAGATTGCACAGTCACACAGCGCCGAATCTAAGTGAACAGAGTCGAGATTGTTAGTCATATGAAAAAAAAATCATGCTTCAACGATAACTTTGACAGTATAAAATGATTTAAATTTAGTTGATTGAGAAAACGATGGATCAAACCCGTTTCAATGTGACTCGAATGCTTTTTTCGTTACATTTTTAGAATGCAGTTGGAAAATTAAAGTACTTTTTGTTCTAACTTACCTGATCGGTATTGTGCTGTTATCCCTAAGGTATTTTGATTGCTACTAACTACCGGCTGGGTTGGCTTCTGTATTAGAGCTTTCTGAACCAAGCCGGTCAGATTGGCTAGCTGTCTTTCCATGTGCTCAACTCGAATGCGATGAAGATCTTCAGGCCTGGAAACAAAATTAGAGCTCTTTAAACATATAAACACAGCAATTAACTGAAGCAAGCATTAAATGCTTCAACTATTTCGAAATAAGTTGCATGATGCTTGGTATAGAATGGAAATTAATGTCATGTTGTTCTTAAAAGCGAAAGCATAAGTTCTCAAAGTATGATGCCGCCTTTCGTGCCATTGCGATATAAGAAAAATGTTCATAAGCACTTTCTTTTATCAACCACATTGTTTTCATATAAATTGCTATTTAATTAGGCATGGTGGTGAATAAAACTGAAACAGAAATCACTGCAAGAGCATTTCACGTAATAATCATTGTTGGAATGACAAACATACGAAGAAGTGAGAACATAAGCATCAAAGGTTTAATAATGAAGTTTATGTGCACACCCTCCCATGAAAATTGTCACGTTCTAGTTATTTTGTCATACACACTTAAGCGAGCTCTCACATGAGATGGTTTACCAATGGAACATCCATGCATTCCGTACATGGAGTTTTACATAAATGATCCAATTATCTGCAGATTCTAGTGTAACGTAGTTTATGTCTACTTAATAAGAGGTACTGATACACCCTTTGCAAGAATTTTGAACATTGTGGCGAGTTGCTCACAACAAGATAAGCTTTCCATCATTTCGTGTCGTGTTCAACAGTTGACGAAGAAGATTGTGATATTCATATGAGCTTCAATTTATGAAGCTTAATGATGAATCGTGACTTTCATAGACAATGTTTGTTTGTTACTTTTGTGTTACTAATGAATAACAAGTGCATTGAAAGTGGTCAGGCTTATGAGTTCTCTAGAAGTTCAAACAATGAATATACTTTTTTAAGAGATCTTCCTCTGCCACAATTATTAAAAATACATAAGTCGGTTTGCGAAATATCGGAATGTTTAATAAGCATTAGAAACAATTCGTTGAGGACAATAGAAAAACGCATAGGATTCGTTCAGTTCAGTACAGATCAAAAGGACCAACAACACGCAGCTGCATTGCCTCTTACTGATGAATATAGCAGGTAAAGTGCATCTTAAATACGAGAAGACTAGAGCATCTAATTTAAATGTAATATATCAGTCGTATATCAGCTCTACATTACAACAATGACGAAATATACGGCTTGTGGTTACTTGGTTATTCAATTCAAACGATACGGATCCCAAGTTCCTACAGCCATCATCAACATCATCATCATCATCAGAATTCAAAACCAGTTTTTTCGTTAATGATTTATTTATTTTATTCGTCCACCGATTGTAGACTAAGAAAATTCACTTAATTCTACCTTATGATAGATTGCATAGAAATGCTATATGTACTATCTTAGAATTCTACGAGACATGGTTAAGGTGAATTGCTGCTCCGTGTATTTTTTCCTATCTTTTATCTCTCCCTCGCAAATTTACCTCGCTATTTCAAATTGAAAAATCTCGATTGTTAGTGAATGAACATCGAATCGAACAACATCAGATTGCAGAGTTATATCAATTCTAAATACAGATTCTGAGTTATATAAATTCTAAATTTTGAGGTAATGGCAGTCGTCGAGAATGCTTCAGCGTAAGCCCTCAAAAATTGATTCAAAAAGCGGATTATAGTAAGACACCATTCGATTTAATGGTTCAAAATCCGATGATGACTAGTTTCAAACAAATTTTGATTCCTCAAATTCCGATAGAGGTTTAATTTACTGTTTATAATAATGTGTTCACTGTTTTCTTCTCACCAACCGGAACACAGTGAATACATTTGCTTAGACTGTAGAAGATATGGTTACCACAGAGTTACATTACGCCCGGGGGAAAACGCCTGACTTCGATAATTTATGTTAGGAGCCATGTTGCTCAACATTTAAGTGGGTCAACAAATAGTATACATTGTTTTGCGTCGATTCTGTTCAAATAGATTTGGCAGTTTTGCCAGTTGTGGTTACACTCAAATTATCAAATGAAATGTAAACTCCTGAGTGTTTCGATGTAATATTTAACCGATGAATCATAACAGTGTTTAGTGTTTAAGGGCTTATGCTGAACCATTGAAGGCGACAGCCATTACCTGAAAATTTATAATTGCTATCAGCCAGAATCTGTACTAGAGATAAAATAAATCATGGCATCAGTTTGAAGGTTTACTCGCTGGAGTTCTTCGCGATGTTGGTTCACAAACAATCGAGATATATATATTTTTTTTTTACGTCGGCCTATTTCCTCACATGGTGACAATCACCGACGCCTGGTCGAGATATATACATAAATAAGATAAGATTGAGAGAGAGAGGGAAAGAAAGAGAGAGAGAGAAAGAAAGAGAGAGAGGGGGGGGGGGAGAGAGAGAGAGAGAGAGAGAGCGAGAGAGAGAGAGAGAGAGAGGGGAGAGAGAGAGAGAGAGAAGCAGCAATTCACCTTAAATGACAAAATAAAATATATAAGAATCAACTTGCTTCAATGCGAGCTTCACGCTCTATAGGAAAACAGAATGATTTTCGCTAACAAATGACCGTTTTTAATGTTTGACGTTCTGAAACAAAGAAAAGGCTAAATGAGGCGAAATGCCCTGTATTGTTTGATAATATTATTTTTAAACGACCGTTGATATTCAAATTTGTGTTATGAGTTTAGAAAACCAGAAGTTATCGAAAATAGAAACCCTGCTAACAGACCTAACACTGTGCCTGCAAAGGTAGTTTGAATCTTACTTGTACTTTCAGCATTGAAAACAAACAAACAACACTTACACGTACAAGCAAAGCTACACTAACTAGAGTTAAATCGTTACATCGTTATGGGAGGGCATTATGCCCCAAAGAGTGGGTCATTATGCCCCATTATTTCGATGAAGTCATTTTGGGAGGACTTGTTTTGGTAAGTCATTTTTTCAGTAATAATTTTTTATTTCAGTCAGATTTTCCCAGGGACGTACGGAAAGCATAGAATATTTAGGATCAACTGGTGGATAAATACGATCAGTTTCTTAAGGGAGACATTATGCACATTATCAATAAATTTTCAATAAACAATAAACATTATGACATTATGACATTTTCAATAAAGTTTATTTCAACATAATTTTCCTAGGGACGTACGGAAAGCATGGAGTAAATATTTTAGATCAATTACAGGAAAAAATCGATCAGTTTCTTAAGGGAGATATTATGCCCCCCAGTCCCGTAATGATTCTGAATGTAAAAAACTTATTTTTAATTTTGATGATAATGATGTATGCACCTTAAGCGCACTGTCTTGTGCAAATTACAGATCCACTATAGCTTTTGGTTGATACTGGTCTCTTATCATCATGCTTCTATGACATAAATAACAAACCTGCTGCTGAACCCAAGTTAGCAAAAGCAGAATGGCTCACCGTGGTCCGGTGTCCGAAGAGTTTCCATTGACGAGGAACTCTTCGTCGACGTAGGACAGATTCACCGTATGGGACTACTCAATTCAATCATGGTCAACCAATGGATGTGGGAGCTTGGAAAACGTGTAGAAGATAAAGAGCTGACGGAGATGCCGACAGTTATAAGGGTATATGCATTAATTATGTCACGCAAAAAAGCGACTTTTTAGACAACCTCACCCTCCCCCTTGTCTCGTTTTTGGAAAGGACCTTCAAAATATTTTGTATGGATTATCCCCTTTTCCCAAATCCCCACCTCCCTCCTTATTGCGTTATATAATTAATTGACCTTCCCTAAGTTATATTAAGAGCAGCAATGCAAATGTAGAGAAGACAAGCAATCCAACGGTATTGCACTACGCTTATCACGTCTGGGTGTGGTAGTATGCCTGCTGGAAATTTGGTAGTGCGTTTTGATCAAAAACATCACAAACAGCTGTCAAAAAGATTAAAAATGGTAAGCTAACTTTTAGGTTATCTGTGCAAAAACAATCAACGATAAAGACGATAGTGTGCGTGCGTTAAACGTTACTAAGCTTAATAGATCAGGAGGTGGATGCTATGCATGTTATGACCGTTGGCTACTCCATATCGGTACACGCCTCGATGGGTACACATAACGGTTTCGAGCAGCAGAAGGCTTCTAGCTAGCGATCGAAGCTGAGATCTGAAGAGAAGAACATGAGCACAACCACTCCACGAAGTAGTCGCTTCATCGTGGTCCCGGGGGAGAAGGCTAATAGAGAGTAAAGATTATTTGTAGTGGTTAGACACGAAAACGAGTCCCATTAACGTTTCAGTCCAACAGCAAACAAAACAACAGGCTAGGTTTTGAAAGTTCTTAAACCTAACTATAAAAAACCACTTTCGCATAATCTTTCGCACCCCCTGTCAGCTATCTGAGTTGATGAGCATAAAAAACTCAGCCCTACGGGGTTCGGCTAGGAATTCACATGGAATTTAATGTGTATTGTTTACACTCTGTTAGTTGTTTTTCTTAGGTGTGCAAAAGTTTTCAAAATGGCGTCGAAAGAACAGTGCGTGCGCGAAAAAGTCGTGCTTAGTCGTACAAAATAGGCATGTTTTTGTGAATTTTATGTGATGGCACAGCGGAAATCTCTGTATTTAAAGTAACGGTATATTAAAGTTTGACATTTAAAGAATATTATGTGAGATTTTCACGAAGAAATATTAAAAAAACGGCAATGACAGCAATTATTCGGACGTGCCTCGGAAAAAAAATTGAATTGCAGTGTCCCCCATAACTTGGTGCTGGATCATCTGAAATCAAAAAAAAAAAAAAAGATCATTCGTTAGATTATTAATTTTTCCAGGTAACGCTGGGAAGGATTTTGTGAAATTTCAAATTTTCACTTTTTTGGAACACTTTGAAGGGAAAAACACGAGTTTTTGGCGAAATTGGCTAATTTGTTATTAGAATATATAAATTATTATCAAATTTGAAAAAAGCTCTCCAGCGTTACCTCGTAATAATACAAAAGTACGTAACGTAATTATGTACATAAATAGTGTTCAAAATTTCAAAAGGATCGGTGCAGTAGTTTTGAATTTATGAAGGACACCGACTTTGAAAACGTGAGTTGCAGGGAAAACGCTTAAATGTTTTGAACACTAAACAATCTGGTATAAAACGGCCATAAGCGAATTTTGTCGGCTTACCTCACCTGAATCATCAATGCCAGGTCAATAAAGGACGTTGCTATCATCCATGATGTCTAAAGCAACTTTTTGCTCCTGTCTACGACAAATTCTGCCTTCTTTAGTTTGTTTATCAGCTTCCTGCTCTGCTCGACTTATACGTATAGAATCAGCTGATCGTGCCCAGTCATGAGCGCTTGGTCCACTACTAATTCCCATGTCTTGCATGACGATTAGTAACGCAAAGAGCCTTCATTGAAGACACTGCCTGCCACGTAAGCTGCAATTTCAACGATGACAGAGATTCCACTCAAGTGCTTTGGTGAGATTTTCCAAATCAGTTGGTTCAAACTCTCATTGTTGTTCTGCTTGAAGCCTCCGACACATCGCTTCAGGAGTGCATATTTGCTAAGATCTTCATAGATAGTTTTGATGGCATCCAAAACATCCTCGGGAAGAGCACTGTACGTGTGTTCAAACGAATCCAACGCATTGGCAGCTGCAGCCTTTTGCCATTTGCACCTGGAGTCCGTCCGGCTCGGGCATTTTTTATGCTGTGGATTCTCGTCCGTTCGAACTGTAGTGGAAGAACGTTGCCCAGATATCATATTTTCTACGGAATTAGAGTAACGTCTTATAGCCAAACCGTAGTATACCATTAGTTTATTAATCATTTTAGCCGTCCCTTTACCAGACAGGCTCTTTTGTTTGATCTTCTGTCCAGCCTTAGTTTGAGTATCTACAACGGTCTTTTTTACTTAATCGCGTAGACGAGTACGCATTCTTTTTTTTAATATGTCCTAGGGAAGCGGTACCTATCTTGAGCTCAATAAGCAGACCTCCAGTGGAAATCGGTGAATATGCACTGAATACCGAACACTAAGTACACAAGTTATTCACAATTTATTCGTCCACTTACCGTTAATCGTTTAGCAACGCACAAAACATTCGATTCTGATAATTTTCTTCCAATTTAATGCGGAAAAGTTGCCACTGCTATGTACCTATTTTAATAATATCACGAAAAACATTAATCCCATCTGTGTACATATGTTAATCGTACTGATTTTAATCATGAAAAAATATAAACAAGTTAACGCTCTGCACTACTACACCCAAAATTAAATTTCTCGCATGAAGTAGATCATTTGACAGCACTTTAATTGTGTTGGATAGCCTGCATATAACCAAGACAAAATGCACGGGTTTGTTTGTTATTCTTCCATGAGAATATTGACAACAAGACTCACCATAACGTTGGGCATAGAATGCTCTATGAATTGAACTAGTGTGCGTGTTGATGTGTATGCTATACAGTATGTGAGCAGTGCCGCCAAATTCAACAGAGATGGAAAAATATTATTAAATGTGGTATTTTATTTCTCGGTATATATTGAAAAAATCTACAATTAGAAGCAGATTATTATTTATGTAATCTATGGAAAAATAAAATAGTTTAACTTTGGGCGATTTGTAGCACTCCCACAAAACAGGTGATATTGATGTACTGCCAAACCCATTTCATTCGAATAGGAGTCATAATAAAATAGTTTGGCAACATCAAGCGATTACGTCGATTGTAAACACGGTTCAGAATAGGTGCAAGCGTATTTAAATTATTGTGAAAATTAATCCCATAGTTTTCTCGTATTTTATCACGTATTCGTAGATTCTCGTGTGGCAAGTGTAATAAGTGAAGTGTGATTTTTATGGTTTGTGCAATTACGTAACGAAAATGTGTGAGGATAGAGTGCAATTAAAGAGAAAACTTGGAGTCTGGCTCGGGTATATTCCCTAGTACGGTTAGATCAATACGACGAATTTGTAGTGCAAAGGTAAGAAATTGTGTTGAAAATCTGACTGGTCATTATTTTTACGAAATTTAAGTCTCCGAAACGTTTTTGTAGCTTTTAATTATATTCAAGACCTAATTTTATTTGCCTGGAATATATATTTTTGGTTACTGCGTCCGTTTATTGGAGAAATTAAACATCTTTTTACGTTTGAAGTTGGTTGACTGCAGAATGTGATGAATATATGTACTATGTTGAACATAGGTTCCGCTTCCCTACATATTCTTTCTTCACGATTGAAAATCATCACCATAAGGTTTAGAATTCACCAACCCGGAGTATGCTTTAGAGTCACCGTCGCCGATATAGTGGCGATATTGTACTCCATTCTTTACCGAGCGTTGAAACATGGTTTTTATCACTTCGACCTCCATATTTCCAGCTGCACCACTATGGTTTGCTCGACAATTTCCAGCATTCACATGAGCTTCATGCCATTCATCATATTCAGCAGAGTTTAATATATGTTCCCAAATTTCACATTCATGGCAGTATGAACTTTTGTCGAAAATGTTATGAACTTTACCAGTATAGTAACCGATAAACGAGGTGACACCGAATAAAGATGAGAAGCCTCTTTTTTTATGTTCGTCGCCTGTTAAATCCAAGGCCTTCTTTCTTTGTCGCATGAAAATTTACTTTTCCATCATATTTCACACATTTGACCAGCATAGCAATTGTAGAAAAGACCAATAAAAAATCAACTATCTCATAATGTTTTTTAAGATGTAACTTGATCTGCAACGGTCACTTTTATTATTTTAAGCTGACGCACTTAAATATAATAAGCATAATTATACTTAATAAACTTAAAGAAGTATGTTGAAATACGGTCGCTTTTACGTTTATGTGGAGGTACAATTTTTCCAGGTCGACATAATTTCGAGCCAAATGATTGTATATAAATTTTTTTAACTTGTTTAGGCATTTTAGTAATAATGTCTGTCACACCCGAAAACTCTCGTGAAGCCAAAAACATGTGTGCTGTGTGATAGCTCGGCTGCTTCTAGTCCTAAACACAATTGCATTCGCAGCGGAAGCGATATAAGCGCGCACAAGCTTAGAAGTTCGGAAGTGATTGCTCTTTTGTTATTGTCTATAATATTTTGGGTTCGTTCAACTACAAATCTTCCATGATGAGCATGATGCGCATACTGTTAGAGGAGCTACAGGTGCTCCGATATCAGTTTTATTAGTTCATTATTGTTCCGCATGAGATTTTATATGAACAGAGCTTTAAGTGCGTCGTCATTAGGGGCTATCATAAACCACATAGACTTTTCTGGGGGAGAGGGGGTTTGACCAAAATTTCAAAAAATTATATGGAGAAAAGTCTACGAGGAGAGAGGGGGGTTCTGAGATTTTCAAAAATGAGCCTACGTGGTTTAAGAACAGGCCTTTACTAGTGACACATCAAAGCATGATAACAATAGCGCGCTCGGGTCGGGTAGGTATAAAAATCCAAAGGTATAAAAATACTCATAACATCGTTAATTTTGCTTCAATGGACTTGAAATTTTGACACAATATTCTTGAGATATTATTCCTTAGTTGAAAAAATAATAAAAAAAAACCCCGAATGAGTCCACCGATGGTGAGACTGAACCCTTCTTACACTTCACCAGAATTACGAACTCAAATGTGGTTAATATGGTGCTGGATACATATTTTCATCAGAAAGTCCAGGAAGAACCAGGAATATTCGATATGTCATACATTCAGTTTATAAAATGAGCTATTTGTCAATCCTGAACGTATTGTTCATCGATGTGATTAAAATATTGCCATTAATAGTCTTCAACGACCTGTTTATGTTAGTTTTATAAAAGGGGAAATTACATAAATATTGGAGATTTCGAATAATCAGTCCATAGACTGAATTATTAGACAATCCTAAGCGTCAATTTTGATTATCGATATGGATTCAAGATGCCTAATAAGTACATGTTCGTGGAAAATTGTGTAGTTATAGTAAATGGAGACTTTGTGTAATTTTCGAATATACTCGTTGCAGTTCAAAACCGGACCACTCGAGCCAATCGATCCTGCTCTAATTCTATAGAGCCGCATAGTGTGGCTAGTCCGCTGTATGTGCTATACAACGCACCAGATGCAGAACAACAGAAAACAAGCGGCATCGATTGGGGTGTGTGGTCTTGTTCGGTTTTGAACTGCAACGAGTATATTTTCATCTCACAATTATGTGCTCTCAGGTATTGTTTTGGTCATATCTCCATGAAGGATTATTCTATCATAATGAATCATAATTGACCAGTTATATATCAATTTGGCGCTAACAAAACTTATATCAATTTGGCGCTAACAAAACTAAAATCGGTACACAAATAGCTCAGTATGTAATCGGAGACTAAACTGTTTGATTACTATTATAATAGGCTGTCAAGTACTGTTTCGTTCATATCTTCGTAACGAAACGTCCGAATAAAAAAAATCAATAGCTTTCTATGGGAATGTTGTAGCTTTCATTTGCCGTCAACAGAACTGAAATCGGTTCACAAATGGTTGAGAAACAGATGTGACATTATTTGCAACGCACACACACACACACACACACACACACACACACACACACACACACACACACACACACACACACACACACACACACACACACACACACACACACACACACACACAATATATATATATATATATATATATATATATATATATATATATATATATATATATATATATATATATATATATATATATATATATATATATATATATATATATATATATATATATATATATATATATATATATATATATATATATATATATATATATATATATATATATATATATATATATATATATACACTCATACATACATACATACATACACACAGACATGTGCTCAGTTCGTCGAGCTGAGTCGAATGGTATATGACACTCGGCTCTCTGGGCCTCGGATAAAAAGTCGAGTTTTTAAGCGATCTTAATACCCTTCTTTTGGTGTAAGAAGGGTAAAAATCAAAAAATTAACGTTTAATACCCTACCCCATCCCTATATACATTTCATTGGAAAAATTGGAAAACGAGAAAATCTAAACTAAAAATTCACTTGACCACTTTTTCGCACACACATAAAAAAAAAACTGAAACACTTTTTCGAACTATCCCTAGTAAACGTGAGTTTATTCCATTAAATTCCACTAGAAAAAGTTTATCCATTGACAGATAGGCCTATTCTATCTGCGATTTACAGACTTCTTCAGTGTGGAGAGCTAGACTTGAAAAATATTTCATGTTAAATTAACTATGCAGAATCAGAAACGGACGCAGTTTAAAAGAAATGAATTGAATTTATTTTCTCCTCTCTTTCGACTGATTCTTATATCCTTAAGGCCGCTCGCATGTGTTGGTCTCAGGGCATCGAAATTCAAATGATATTTTTGGAAGTGTGCACTATGATATGAGAATATAATATCTTATCTATCCGCAAAATTTGAAACCCAATCTTTCCAATATGCAAGCAAACCAATATTTTATATCGACTTATCGACATTGCGTTAAAATATTTTGCTCAGGTCTGTTATCTTTATTCACCTAGTCTATCTTGTTTATTGAACTTGAAACTTGTAGCTTTTGTAGGACAAACAACATTTGTGTCTACATAAGCATCATTCAATGTCTAATTTAAATTCAAGTGATAGGTTTCTATTTCACAAAATCGCTCCATATCCATGATAATCAATCCAAATAACCGCTGAATGATACACAATAAAAAAAAAACATCTAGGGGACTGCGGGAAAGCATAGCCTCTGGGGGTAAGTTGGCCACTCTTTGGATTATTGAAACTATAAACTTTTGGAAAATGTTATACAATACTTTTGATGTCTCACAATTTAGCGTTGGGCATAGATGTAAAAAAAAGTTTATGTAAAGGGCGATACGGTCAAAATTTGGTCAATATCAACTTGACGTATTTCTTTCAATTTTGCATTTAAAAAACCTGAACACCCCTCATTTTGAAGGTGTGTGTGTGTAGAATGTTGCTCCTATTTTGATTTTGGAATTCACTCTTCAGTTGTCAAAATGCCGTCCAAGCAAGAAGAGCAGCGTATCAAAATTTTCCTCGCGCATCGCGAAAATCCGAGCTACTCGCACGCAAAGTTGGCAAAATCGCTAAAAGTTGCCAAATCAACCGTTACAAATGTAATTAAAGTGTTTGGGGAACGTTTGTCGACAGCCAGGAAGTCTGGATCGGGGGGAAATCGAAAACCGGAAGCCGCTGAGACGACAAAGAGAGTTGCCGGTAGTTTCAAGCGAAACCCTAACCTATCTCTCCGAGATGCCGCAAATAAGCTGGGTGTATCGTCTACAACCGTGCATCGAGCCAAAAAACGAGCCGGACTATCGACTTACAAGAAGGTAGTGACTCCAAATCGCGATGATAAACAAAATACGACGGCCAAAGCGCGATCCCGGAGGCTGTACACGACGATGCTGACGAAGTTTGACTGCGTGGTAATGGACGACGAAACCTACGTCAAAGCCGACTACAAGCAGCTTCCGGGACAGGAGTTTTATACGGCAAAAGGAAGGGGAAAGGTAGCAGATATTTTCAAGCACACGAAACTGTCAAAGTTCGCAAAGAAATATCTGGTTTGGCAAGCCATCTGTACCTGTGGCTTGAAAAGCAGCATTTTCATAGCTTCCGGGACTGTCAACCAAGAAATTTACGTGAAAGAGTGTTTGAATAAACGTCTGCTGCCTTTCCTGAAGAAACACGGTTGTTCCGTACTGTTTTGGCCGGATTTGGCATCTTGCCATTACGGTAAAAAAGGCCATGGAGTGGTACGCCGCCAACAACGTGCAGGTGGTTCCCAAGGACAAGAACCCTCCCAACACGCCAGAGCTCCGCCCAATTGAGAAATACTGGGCTATTGTCAAGCGGAACCTAAAGAAGACCAAAAAAACTGCTAAGGACGAGCAGCAGTTCAAGGCAAACTGGCTTTCTGCGGCGAAGAAGGTGGACAAGGTGGCTGTACAAAATCTGATGGCAGGGGTCAAGCGTAAGGCCCGGCAATTCGGATTTGGAAAAGCGGAAGCCTAACTGAATATTTTTCCTGAATCTTATACTAATTGAACTTGAAAAAGAAATTTAATTTGATTTTTTAAATAAACGATTTCACCGATTTACACGCGTTTTCCCTTGACCCTTTATTATGGCGAATTCCAAATTATTATTTTGTATGTTGATAATTATATGCTTAAGTTGCGATATTCTAGATGTCCGTTAAAAAAACATGTAAGCATCTTCAAACAAGTCTGTTACACTCAGTGAAATAAACTTTCAACATTCCATAAAAATATGGAGCAACCTGGATTCGAACCATGAACGTTAAGGCTATAGGTCGAGTGACTTGACCACTACTATACATCAACACTTGTAAATAGGAAAGCTTAAAGGCGAACAAGAACAATGTCGTGTAAAACAAAATCCATCCATAAGTCAACCTAATGAAATTTAAAGCATCGTTCATAAGATGAACCTTATGAAATTCTTAAGATTATTTGGCTGACTGTAGGACTATTTTCACGAAATTCAGATATTTTTTTTGGAATGTGTTCTACTCAACACAGTAAGCTTCCTTTACCCATCATTGGGTACGATTTATTATTATTTTTATTCCTCCTGTGGATTTTTTACGCACTTTACTAAAAAACTGCGTCTACTCATTTAAATGGGTAGACGCCGTTTTACGGTAAAAAGCTTACCGTGAAGGAGTCGGTAATCCTGATCAATTTACCGATGGCAATTGATTCTGCTGGTAGCACATGTAAAAGGCAACCAATATTGAAATCTTTGGGCTTGGTAGTATTCAATTTGAAAATGTATGAAGATTTTTCGTTTCTGCTCGATTGTTGAAAAACGAAGCCATTTAAAGGGATTTATCTATTCTGGAGAGGTTGGCAGAATCAATCCATTGATAAGTATTTTTTTCTGCCAATTTTGTTTGTTTACATTCGTTTGCTCCGTGATATTACAATCGACAGAATTATCCAGATCGGCTTGAATGTGTTTTTATAATGAGTTAAACTTCTCGAGTGAGTATCTGACAATACAGCCGCAATATTTTTGGCTATTGTTCCATTTGATCATGTGTTTTATTTGAAGGAAACTATGGCTTAATTGAATGTCCCACTATTTGACAGGGTATCAAATTAAAGCTTAATAACCAACTTATCACAGTGAAGTGTTTTGATGGAGGGCCATATAGAATGAGAAACCTAGGGCATATTTTCAATAGGTCATAAGAAACAATATAAACAAAACTGATGTTTTTTTCACGGAATGATAGCTTGGGTACTCCTCAATATGAATTATCACAACATAACATGAATTGCAGCGAATTGCTGCTATATATAATTTATCCAAATTGGCCTAAGTCACAAACTACTCCATAACGAACTTTTGTCGCATTCGTTGCTTTGTCAATTTGACTTAAGTGCTTTTCTACGCTTCGCACCGACCAATCCAGTCGATTCATTTTGGCGTAAGATACATGACAGGTGATTGCATGTCGTAACGGACTTGACAAATGCGACATATTATTTTGCGACACGATGTAACGCACCCGGCGGATGTAACGTGACAACATACCGAATGACTTATTATGAGGTCGTATTTTCCCTAGCTGAAGTTAAAAGACTTTAAATTGAATTTATGCAATAAATCGATTTGGAATTCAACTAAATGGAAATCTTTATTGATGCAAAGCTAAACCTTGCTTAACTATGTTGGTTCCACATATTTGCTTCGAATAATATAGCTTGGTTCAAAAATAGTAATTGAAACTAATTTCCAAAACGTCTACATTGATTTTCTTGATGATAGCAATATGTTACCTACGATTTATATTTAAATTTGCTCTAGAAAGGTTGCCGAGAATAGTCAACAATGCCGAAGCCAACGTTTCCCCTATCACTATAAATATGGACCAGGCAAACCGCATGATTTGTGCGCATCTGCTTGTCTAATTTGCCTCACGAATGAAATTATAGGTTTTGAGAATGTGAAGAATTAATGTTATTCCCATACTGAAAAATTTGTATTACTACCACGGATGGGTGGCCACTTTCAGTGAAAAACTAGAACTAAGAGTTTGATCAGATTCCCTCTTTTTTGGATCTTACGAAGCATGGGAACAATCGGTTCACTTTGCACATAGTTCTCACTCATACGCATACACCGTTAGAAGCGCTATTCCTAATTTGTTTGTTTCCATTCTGCCAGTATCATCCAGAACAAAATTGAGCAAAATTGGCAGCTGATCGTACACTGAATGACACGGACTGCAATAGTGTGGATGTTTCCTTAGTGTTTATTTTTTACAAACTGAATCGTTCAGAATAGTATCCGCTCAGACAGACGTTTTAAAAGAACAAAATTAATCAATAACTTTGTGTAAATTTTTAAATCGCTTACAAGCGCCAGCGTTAGTAATCGCTTGTTCACTAACGGTACGTAGTTCACTTATTCGAGGTGCCCACTGGTGTGTTAAAGTTGGGGCATTTGCTAGCATGTCAACATATCATGCCGACTTTCGCCACACGCCACCCGATATTGACACAATGTTTCGACGTTCAAAGAGATGCCACATAGCGGCAACAAAACTGACAGATTTGCTAGTTGCTACCCAAGTAACCTCAAGCATTATATTATTGCTCTTATTCAACACAAAATCAACATCATTAATGCGAAATCGCATCAATTCAACAGTTGTCAAGTAATGAAGCGTTAGATTAGCTCTAAGAATATAATGATGCATTTCCAATGCAATGATGCATTACCAATGCAATAATGCTACTTTAGCAATGTCTTATGGCATTACAAAAGATATAGCATTAGTTCGATCTTAGTGGGGCCCATTTCAGCTTTAATCCAACTTCAATGATGCACTAGACGTAATGCATATGCCCTATATATGCAAGCTATTATAGCCTCGTGGTTACTTGGGTACTTACTTATTTTTATTAAGCGATTACTTTTAAATTGACGGTTATGAAATTTTACACACGCTGAGATTTTAGCTTGAATGGCTGTAGTTCTACCTTCAATTTCGTAGTATAAACTAAATTTATTTTTCACTGTAAGCAGACCAAAACAAACACGAACAAACACGAGACACGAAACATAATGGTTAATTGACTTCTTACTCATTCAATTCCTTTCTTACACCTTATTTAACGTTTAAAACTAACCTGATGAAAAGTTATATATTGTGTATTGCACGAAAACATCTCGCGGTAATTGTACTATAGTGCTTGTAGAACTACGTCATTACGTTAAATCGTGTTGGTGTCTTCTACAGAAAGTGTGCAATTAACCAAATAATTACCACGTTTGAGACAACAAAACGATTTAACGCAATGGCGCACTTCAACAAGCGATTTAGTGCTACAAACGCGCAATATTTTCATGAACTACGCGATAATCCTACATATAAATATAAACATTGTATAATGCTGAACAAAATGCATTTATATTGGAAGATGTCCTTATTGCCTATTTTATACTAATTTTAATGCATCATAAAACATTTCAAAATTATAGGGAAAATTTCCCTTTAATATTAAAACATGTTTAATGCTCAAAGAGGTTTGACAAAATACTATAAAAATCAATATTGTGATAGTTCAAAACTGCATTATATGTATTTAAATGAATAGTACATAAAGCTTAGGGTGGCCATATTCCCTCGTCTGCCCCTACAGATAATCATCATTGTTTATTCTGCTCACATTTTTAACTCTCATTTTCAGCCCACTGTTCCACGCCACGGCGGCCTAATAACAGAAGCGAGCAAGTAACTCGGTGGTATCCAAAGTGCTCAAAACACTAAAATGTATTGAACAACACCGGTATACATAGAGTATTAGCCCAAGAAAAAAAAAACTCAAATCACTTCTTTGATATACAGTTGGATCCCCTGCTACACTGTGGGTGTTTTCGTCCACACAATCCAGGTCCTCTGGTTTCCAGCATTAAATATATGGTAATGATTATTAGAGAGTCTCTCTAATAATAAGAACAAAGTTAATCTGTTTGAATGTATCATGGTTAGACAGATGAGACTTTTACTTACAAGAATGCATTTGATTTCAACTACTGAACACTCTCATGTATCTCATTTATCGCTTATTGTGTATATCTTGAGAGATGAGCTTAGTTTCACGTCCTAAAACCTGCTGCATATGCTAATTCAATTTTGCATTTATTTTGATTTAAATTTTACCTGATGATGATGATGATGGTCCCGCCCTTACCCCTACAAAGGTTTGAGCTAGACAATTTTATCTCTAAGATAATTAATTTGGTAACAATTCAAACCAATTATGCAAAAAAAACGAACTGATTTCATCTACAGATATAAATTTCTTCAAAAGTATCCATTTGCTTCACAGTGACATAATCGTGAAAAGCTTTGATGTTAACCACAAAAGTTCGCAAGTATTTCCAGCGATCAGGACATTCTGTTGCAATTCAGATCACAGAATCCAGTAAAAGGACATTATCAAAAGACAAGCCAATATCCGATCCTGCCCGCTACAGAGCCAATGCGGTTTAAACACACTAATAAACCCACCAGCTTAGTTTAGGGCTGGCCAAGACTATCTCACCAGGGATGTCAAGAATGTTTCCAAACCGAAAAAATCCTGGACCGGCATTAGTCAAACTTTTACTTTCAACCACAAAAGATTGACGAAGAATTCCCCGACATTCAGCCAGACAACTCGCTACTATTTCATAGTACCATCTAAAGCATCAAAGGCCAATTTTTTTTTCAACGAATTCAAAAAACGCGCGAGGCCCAAACAATTGTAGACTACTTTCTTTATTTATTTTTTTAAACTAAAACAACATTATACAAATTTCCATCATCATCACTGTGACGAACAAAATAGTGAGTATTGTAGTATTGTAAACGTGAAAAAATAAAATTTAAAAAATAAAATAGCCAACTCATTATAATCCGTTTGTAAAGAACTTCGTCAGATACATTCTTCATTCTTACAAAAAAAAAAGCAACATAAATGTACAAGAAATGGTCTACACAAAATAATCCGTTTTATAATAGTAAAACATCGTCAGGTACAATCTTCATAAATATTTGAAAAAAAAATTACGCTTGCTGCTCAGAATACAGTTTTAACGTGTGAAATACATAGTCTTTTAAATTCTGAAAGTGTTGGTGCACGTTTAATGTGTCTTGGCATCGAATTGAAAACATTTATTCCTTTAAAATATAATGAGTTTTGTGAAGCACATGTCAAGAAATTCGGTGTTCTTATTTCATCCGCGTTTCTAGTATTATATCTATGAAAATCACTTCCTCTTTCAATTCGATCACACAAATATCGAGGAAGCAAACCATTAACTACTTTAAAAATGAACACCATAGTTAAATACACAATTCTTTGCTTCACTGATAGCCATTGAAAAGCGTCTAACATAAAAGTCGAGGAAGTGAATCTGTTACATCTTAAAATCAGCGCATTATTTTATTCTGCAAACGCTGTAACCTCAATATTTGTGTTTGGTTGGCCAAGAATAAAATAGAAGGGCAAAACTTTAAATGAGGGAGATGGAGATTTGTATGGCTGTATTTTACTGCAAGTAGTTAAATCGTTTTTTAATCGGCATAGAATTCCATACTTCTTGGCAATTTTCTTGATGATATTGTCAATGTGAGCGTTGAACTTTAGCTTGTCATCAATAATCACGCCAAGATATGTAATCTCCCGAACGCGATCAATTGTCTCACCATCAATCGTAACTGAGACATTCTCATTTACTCGATTCTGTGAAATTACCATAAATTTAGTTTTACTTATATTCAATTTCAATTGCTTACATTTCAACCATCTACTTAGAAAACGCAAATCTTCGTTCAAATGGGTAACGGCTTCATTTAAATCTTTAGCTGCAATGAACAACACAGTGTCATCTGCAAACAGATTAATGTCACAAAATCGTAAGACACGCCGCATGTCATTAATATACATAATAAACAAAAGGGGCCCTAATACACTTCCCTGGGGCACACCAAGGTTATTCCTCACGTGACTGGAAACAGAATCATTAAAAACAGCCCTTTGAGTTCTGTCAGACAAATAGCTTTCAAACCATCTGTATGCAGTACTCGAAATTCCAAAGGGCTTTAATGCTTTCAACAACAAGGGCCTAGAAATTGTTTCAAAAGCGCGTTTCAGATAAAAAAAAACCCGCAAAAATTGTTTGTTTACGCTCTAAGTTATATTTCCATTTTGCTAATACCTAATTTAACGCGGTTTCACAAGAATGGCCTTCCCGGTAGCCAGATTGTTCCGAAATCAACAAAGAATTACTATTCAAATATTCTAACAACTGGCCTTTCACAACAAGCTCTAAAATTTTCTCTAATGTGTGCAACATGTTGATAGGACGAAACTCTTCGGCTTTAATCGTCCCAGCAACCTTTTGAATCGGTACACCAACGATTCTTTCCACACTTCAGGCACGTGCCCAGTTTGCAATGATTCATTAATAAGGTCCAGTAAAGTGTGACCAATGACATGAAAGCAATCTTGAATAACTCTAGCATTAACATTATCTACTCCAGCCATTTTTCCTAAGGAAAAACAAATATTTCTAAGCTCATCTATTGTGATCGGGTGAAAACTTTCAAATCTGCAATTAATATTAACTGGCTGGTTTAATTCATCAGTTTCATCGACCAATTCAATTGATTGGTTGATCAATGAAACGCTATTGACGAAATAATCATTAAACTTATATGCAATTGCTTGTGCAGACTGTTCTATTGTGCCTTCAAAAGTTATGGACCGCGGTCTGCAATTGCTAGGTTTCAATAATGATTTCAAAATTTCCCATAACTCTCTGCTGTTGTTTTGATGTTGATCAATTTTCCTCTGTATATATTCACAACGAGTTTTTTTTAATGGATTGTGAATATTTATTCCGGGCGATTGTGTACTTATTCCAATGATTATCACTATTAGATCTACAAAACTTTTTGTGCAATTTATCCCTCTTGCGTTTAAGACGCAAAAGATCCAAATTGTACCAGCTGTTCGAGTTCTTCAAAGAAACAAATTTTTGTTCAACTCTAGGGTTTTTTTTTCATTAGGGCGAATCTACAATTGAAAGATTCTCTCCGGGCTCGCTCTCTTTCATTCATTACAGCGCCATTATAAAATTTTCGAGGCATTCTTTAGTGCAGATCGAAACACAACAGTGCTGGCTAGCATACTCTACAAATAGTAGAATGAAAAACGTAAAGGTGATTGATTTATGAATGAAAGAGAGCGAGCCCGGAGAGAGTGTCTCAATTGTAGATTCGCCCTAATGAAAAAAAACCCCTAGAACTAGCTTATTTGTACACGTTTTCATGGTATTAGTAAGAACAGCTGCAGACTCATCTAAACTACCGCTCGCGATTGGAAAATCCACGCTTCTCTGAACAAGGTTAGAAACAGCCTGTTTTGAATATTTCCTCCAGCACTTCAATATCACAAAATCATCGCTATTATTCAAGTTATTCTCAATTACGTTAATACCTACTGTCTCATGATCGGTTATTTTCAAATCAGTATCGACAACTGAACAAAAAGAATCAAAATTAGAATAAACATGATCAATCAAAGTTCTACTGTGCCTGGAAATTCGCGTATATTCATCTACCGTTTGTCTTAAATTGAAAAAGTTAGCTAAATGCTTCAAATGATTCGAATTATTATAATCACGCCAATTTATATTGAAGTCACCAGCTATTATATTTAATTTACTCGAATCAAGAAATACCTCAAGCCAGTTCTCTAAAATTTCAATAAAACGCTGGTCACTAGAACGGGGAGAGTGATATAAAACACCATAGTTACCCATCATCATGCCACGTACAACTGTTATGCCCAAGAACCAGTTACCATAAACCATTTCGTTGTGGCGAAGATTGAATTGAACTGATTCTTTGATATAAATAGCAACACGAGAAATACTGAAAACTTTGTTGGATTTAAAACTTCATATAGTACAGGATTGATTAAACTCCTAAACTAAACTCGCAATCCAAAAAATTAAAACATTGACTGTTAGACTGGTAATCAGTATACGACAATAAACACCGCAGAGTTTGTTAGACAATGATCCGAACGATGATGTTATGAGTGGTTGCCTCTTTTTTCGTGTTACTCTCCTGTGTACTTTTTTTTGCATATTAATTTTTTTTTATTCAAGAGCATCTTGAACGACAAAAAGCATAGACAGAAATGAAGTTTTACTTGCAGTTGAGTGGGCTATCGAAATAATAACCAAATGTGTTATAAATTCAGCGCTAATCAGCAGATCGTGTTGCCATCATGATGATCGTTTTTTTTTTGTTTATTGTTACTGTTATACATTTAACCGAGATTTTTATATTCCTCAACTTTTTTTGCAGCCAAGACTTCTCTGATTAATCTGACAACTGATCTGCACAATCTTTAAATGACCTTAATTTGACTAAATTTAACCAATGTTGCAACCTATATACAGAAAAGAATAACACGTTGTAAATAAACTGTTCGCATTGACCCATTAATTTCATTGATATTGATTTCAAATGAAACCTATAGACCCTATTTTTGGAACATATTTTTTTTATGAAGCCGACTATGGCCAATTGTATTTGTTACATAGGGTAACGGGATGTAATGTTAGCCTAGCTCCTTCATTCGCCCTATGTACCAAATATGTCATTAATTCGGCTATAATCAACACAATCATGTTGCTATCAGGCTGACCGATTGCACCCGAAGCAAATTGAGCTTAAATGAAACTATGAACTATGGCCTGTTGCATGAAAAGAGTACTAAAAATGTTGTTATTGGTAAAATTTACGACTAAAATTTTTGAGTTTCGGTTGTATGTTTTTCAAATGACTCATTTTATCACAAAACAAAGGAATAAAATCAGTGTAGAGTAATTTATAAAGTTTTGACTATCGAATGACCGATAAACCATATGTGAAAATCACTTAAGTGTTTCTAACCAGTTTCATTATAGTTTGTTTTGTGAAATTTTGTTGTTGGGTTAGAGCGAAAACAGCTGGCAATGCCTCAAATCAGAAAATCAGAAGAAAAAAAAACATACAAAGACTACATTTAATAACAAAACTATCGAATGGGACGAAGCTGCATTCATGAATAGACCCAATTTGGTGCTCATAGACAAACATTTCATCCATATCCCTCGAAAGTTTCTGATTTTATCAAATGAGTTGTGTAACTTTTCGTGATACGTACTACCAAATGGCTTATTACACTTCTCTAAGCAAGTGTTCAACTAGTTAAATATCGCTTCCAGCTCAAATACTGTATGAGTTATGATAAAAAATGTAATCGATTGTTGCATATTAGGCTGAGTCAAGGGACACATACCCTAGTAAAATGATGCTATTCGTAAAATATCCAATGGAACTGTATGAATATGTTGTTTTTTTTTGTTAGTAGATTTAAATACTACTGCGTTCATTGGAACGAACTTTTGTAGTAAATAATTGAACAGTTGAACGCTTTTCAAATAATTTATCCAAGCAAAATCTTAAGCAACAAAATTCGTGTTGAAGGAATTCTAATATTTTGATTACAGAAGGCCGATAAAAATCATTTAAGTGTTTTAAAGTCGTTATTTTCATAGGTTCTGTGAACTTTTGTTCATCATAACTCTTGTTGGCGTGTTGACTCAAATGTTTTGTCATACAACATACAACATATATAGCCACAGTGCCATCTGCCAAAGCGCTTGATCCATTACCAATTTGTTTCATTTCAGACGAGGTGCAGTAGAAGTATGGGACACAAAAACAAGCAAAATTCAATCAATTTTCCAAATCAGTGTAACTGCACTTGCGTTTTTAGCATTTGCTAGTTACTTGTTATGTATGATTGTTCAGGCGATCAAAAGTAAAGGTAAATTGTGTTATGTATACTTTTTCTTGTAGAATAGAAACCCGAAAGACTTCTTTTCATTTTATTTCTTCAAGGAACAACCTATTTTCACCCAACAGTAACATCAAGTGCTACGTTGTCATCAGCAGTGAAGAAAAGAAAACCATTGAATAGGAAAAGACGGCAGATAGAAAACGGAAATATTTCATTCATCGAGCATAACATGTCAGCTAGTATTAATCCGGAAGTTATATATGCATCACTAATTGCAGTTTCTGAAGCATATGTAAAGTATAATACAGTGAATCAATAATTAAACTTACCGTGTTGGATCATACATCTGATTAGCAGCTGGCGGTATCCTTCCAAGTCCTTTTACTCCATACATAGCATATTGATCATCTGCCAAGGTGGCATCTCTACTGAAGAAGAAAAGTAATCATAAGAATTTATTTAGAAATGAAGCACCTTATAATACATACCCTTGTTCTTCATCTATAATTGACGTAACTGTATTTCCACGAGTACTATACTGACTGTAATATGGTTCTTCATATGCTCTGTTGGAACCGCTTCGTTCTGGGGAACTCATGTATCCATCTAACATAAAAAACAGTTTGATGAATAAATTGGCTACTTAATCAATTTTAGCAACAGTAAAAATAAAGTTTTTCTTCTAAAACGACGCATGTTTCACCTGAGTACCTTATTAATATTCAAAAGTAAACTTCAAACATATAAATGGATCAAAAGTTATCAAAATGAAGTTACCACTGATATTCCAGATACTACACGTAAACCAAAAACTTCCATCTTCAGATGATCAAACTGAGCATTCTATCGGTTTGGTGGCGGTGCAGTCAAATTTGCTCAAACATGTATGAACAAGTGCTTTGTCGCTCATGACAAGTCCATAGCACCATTAGCAGGCTGATAAAAACTCCTTTTTAGTTTGCTCTGTACCATGTTTCGTAACACATTCCTTCACAGAAGGTTTATGGTTTTGAAGTGCAATTTATTTTGAGTTCTAGTAAAAAAAAAGAAAGCCATCAACAATAGTTTGCCAATTGTTTTTCAATGGTAACATACCTAAAGGATACATATTGACGATGATAATGTGGGTGTCTAAATAAGTATTGAGTATTAGATGGCAGATTGTCAAACACTTGAAAGAATAGTGGATCTCCTGAACTACCATGTGAAGGAAAGGGTTAAGTGAACAGACCACCCCCAGTTTTGTTCTAAACCCACATTTCTAGAGTTCATCCAGTATTATGAGAGTTGTTACACTTTTGGTAACAACGCAAATGAGACCAACTTGCGATGAGCGGCAATGTAGTCCCCATGAAGGTGGCAAATGTCGTCATAACATAAAACTGCAATCCCGGTGCGAATTTTATGTATTCAGGTTTAAGTGTTCAGATGTTCACGGAACTTTGAGTGTATAGAAATGTTAAAATGCTTGTGTTATGCAGGAATTTATTCAGTCAGCAGGCGGGTGTTACAGAGTGCTACGACCAAAATTCGGTGGACTTAAATTTGACGCACAGGAAGAGCAAGAGTTTTGCAAGGCAACTGAAAGAACAAAGGTGGCAGAAATTTTCAAGCATATGAAATTGTAAAACTTCTCTAAAAAATATTCGATTAGACACGCTATCTGTGGCGTGAAGAGCGACATTCTCATTGCAGCCGGCACCTTTGACCATGGAAATTACGTAAATAAGTATCTGGAAAAACGATTTGACATCGCGACATTGCGAAAAAAAATAGAGTATTGAAATAGTATACCGCCACCAACCTGCAGGTCGTTTTCAAGGACAAGATCCTTACCAACACGCCAGAGCTCTGCCAAATCAAGAAATATTGGGCCATTGTCAAAAAGTAGAAGTCCCAAAACATTGCTGGAAGCAAACAAGAGTTTAAGGCAAACTAGTGGTATGGGCGAACAAATTGGATTGTGTCATGAATATTTTTTCATCATTTTACACAAATTGAAAACAAAAAAAAGTTTTTTGAAAATTTCTAACAATAGACACGCATCAACTTTTGATTTCAATACTCTTTATTTTCATGGGTAAATTTTAAGAGATCCATCTGTTTATAATTGTTCATTTCAAAATAATACTAAAAGAACGTTCCGGTTTAGAAATTTTATGTTTCGAAACGTTAAGTTTTTGATATTGTATTTTTGAATACTCCTTAAACTCAGTCGGTAAAGGAGCAGCAAGGTAATTTTGGAAGTATGTGGGTTACAGGGATGCCATATAATATTTCTAAATGTCTGTAAGCAACATTTAAAAATGTCTGTATTTGTCTGTATTCAGGATTTCATCAAAAATTTGCGTAAAGAATATGGTTCCTCTTATTTTGTGGCAATGCATTAAAGAATGGACTGATTTTAACGATTTTACATGCAATTACCCTGCCACCAGGTGGTGAATCTACCTGTGTATCGTAATCATAGCAACCCAGTTGTGTACAGAAGAAAATTTACAGCGTTATCAATCACCCAAATCGAGCGGTTAAAAGTGATGCAAACTAACGTTTTGGCAAAGAACAACGTCATGTTCTTCATGGATGACGATACCTAGTTGACGCTAGACGGCAACGACTGGCAGGAGACCGGAAACTCTCACTAAAGAGGTAAGCGTTGGAATCAAATATATCTTCCATTCAAAGTTCCCGAAGAAGGCCTTTCTGTGGCTGACGACCAGCGAGAAGGAAATGTCCAAGTCACTTCGGTTTCCATCGTGCCTTGCGGTGAACGAGGAGATATACAGAACAAAGTGCCTGCTGGAATTTGCCTCCTTCATTAAGAAGTATCAAATAAACGAGAATGTGGTCTTATGGGTGGACCTGTCCTCGGCAACCCTAAGTTTGCACCTTTAAACTGAAGGAATGATCCATGAAAAATTGAAATTCGTTCCATAAAAAACGTATTTCTGACCCATAAAGCTCTGATGAAAATCCATAACAAAATCAAAATGATCCATAAAATACAGCAATGTGATCCATACTTTATGTAAGTTCTAGCAATAAAATGTCAAAAATGTACCGTTATATATCTAGGCTATGATCCATAAAATTGTACCGATTACCCATAAACATATTGCAAATTATCCATAAAAGGTTCAATAACTTTCCTTAAACTTGTAAAATTGATCCTTAGAATTTAACGTTTGTGAACTAAAATATATGTACATGATCAATAAATTATTGAAAATATTCCATAAATAAATCACCAATGATCCTTAATAGGTTTGAAAATGAACCATAAACTTCTAAATATGGTCCATAGCAAATCAATTTTGTGCATTTATAATAATATAAATGATCCATTAATTATGCCGGAATTATTCCAATTTTGGGTTTAAATTTTTTTTTTTTCTACTACTCAAATTGATTAAAATGTCCGTTCCTTTATATATGAGGCTTAAATATTGCTGTAAAAGAAGGATAACTTTGGAGAAGATTTTTAATTTTCAGAACGCTGACTTACTTTTGCGATCTCACGTTCTTTTACGACCGCAACTGTGACTTTTGTTTCCCAATAAATTTGGTAAAGAGCACTCGTGCACGTAAAGAACTACGGCAGCCCTATGTTTGCACCTTTAAAACTGAAGAAATGATCCATGAAAAATTGAAAATCGTTCTATAAAAAACGCATTCTTGACCCATAAAACTCTGGTGAAAACCCACAAAAAAATAAAATAGAAATTTTCCGTAAAATTCATCAATTTGATTCATACTTTTAACAAAATTTAGCAATAAAATATCAAAAATTAACCGTTTTATTTCAAGGGAAGAATATATAATTTTTTTCGGATTTCCCATTAACACATACAATGATACTTAAAAGGTTCAATATTTTTCCTTAAACTTGCAAAATTTATCCACAGAATGTAACATATGTGCGTATCATCTATTAATTATTGTAAATGTTCCATAAATAAATTGCCAGGGACCCCTGATAGTTTGTATAACAAATCATAGTCTTCAAAAAATGATTCATAACAAACCAACTTTGTGAACTTAACATTATTTGATCTCCCCGCAACTGCGACACATGCTTGTCAAGAAATTTGGTAAAGAGCTCTCCTGCACATAAAGAACTCCAGGTCAAATTTATGACTTGATTAAACTGTTGTTTCAGAAAATTTGATTTAAATTATGCCGGGCAGACGCTTGCTGTCCAACTCGCTGTCGCTCGTCGGACCAAACTAAAAAAAACATCCTCTGTTTGCATTATAACGGGCAAATGCTTGAATCAGCCATTTGCCAGGAATCTAATCTACGCTATGTTAACACTTCGGATGTCGGAAACATCGACCGTTTAGTTCTTCAATCCTCAATACAGCTCCGCAAAAACTCCGCAATCCTTCTTTAGCAGTAATACTTTATCCGGATACCTGAAAGAACGGACATGTAACTAAATTTGAAAAGTAACGCAGTTGGAGATCAATTTTACAATCTTTAAGGATCAAAATTAAAAAAAAAGTGCCCCAACCTGGAAAAATGCAGGCATAATTTATGGATCATACCATATGGTTTAGCGAACACAACTGATTTACTATGTATCATTATTATAAGCTTATGGTTCATTATTCATCATTCTATGGATCATTGGCAATTTATTTATGGAAAATTTCAAATAATTTATGGAACATGCGAATATATTTTATTGCGCAAAGGTTACATTCTATGGATCAATTTTACAAGTTAGAGGAAAGTTATTGAACCTTTTATGGATGATTTGCAATATGTTTATGGGTAATCCGTACACTTTTAACGACCATGCCCTAGATATAAAACGGTACATTTTTGATATTTCATTGCTCAATTTGTTATAAAGTATGGATCACATTGCTGTATTTTATGGATCATTTCAATTTTTTTATGGATATTCACCAGAGTCTTATGGGTAAAAAATGCGTTTTTCGTGACACGATCTTCAATTTTTTATGGATCGTTTATTACTTTTTATATGCAAAAGTACGTTTGCCCCTGTCCTCTGCCCATTAAATCAAGAGATCACTGGAGAAGATGGACCGGCTGAAGATAAATATTGTATTGACCGGCAAAAGTCCCAACGTCCCCCAACTGTGACCGATAGAAAATGTGTGGTCGAACCTCAAATGTAGAATCTACTTCAATAATTTCGTGGTCAAACAGAGAAGCCAAGACCAAGAAAGCGCTACTGAAATCCGTCTTTTCATCGGACATGGCTAAGGTTTTGTTCAACTGCTGTATGGCCGCTCGGCAGTTTTGTAGAAGCAGTTTTGTAGAAAGCTCAATAAACATAGAATTGAAGGAAACTTTGTTCCATTCAATTATATTTGTATCTAAATTAGTCCATGTTTTTAATGCATACGGTATATGACATTTTTAAAAGTACTATGATTCAGTTAAAATCATGTAATAAACTCAAGTATTGAAGCGCTGTTTAGTTTTAATTTTCAGAACGGTATCGAGGACTTCTTTTACTTGTTTTGAATACTTTAGACCAATCGATGCTTAAGTTAAGCTCATTTACAAAATCTTCCGTAACTAAATATGTTTCGTATTTAATTTTCTTTTTGAAAATCAATATAATCAGTCCGCTATCAATAGAGGATATGGTGAAGTTCCCAAGTTTTCGCTAATTTTCAAAATATTAAAAAGGACGACTTAACTTAAGGTCTGTTGGGATAAAAGGAGCTTCAAAACAAGTTCCCGAGACACTGAGAAGTGAATCAGTTTTCTGAGATACTTTTTTATAAATATTTAATGCTTTAGGTTATGAAACTAAACATGCCACCTCTATATGGGAAATAAAAGCGTTCTAGTTTCATCTTTTTTGTCATCTTACTGAGATTATAAATGTCTGTAAAAATCTGTAACTTTATCGCAATATCTGTAAAATGTCTGTAATCTGTATTAGGTCTGTATGCATGATCAAATGTCTGTATAAATACATATAAAATATAAATTCTGCTGGCCTGGCATTCTTTTTGTATTGTTTATTGAATATGATTACATCTGCAACTTAATCATAGCGGTGCATAAATAGTACTAACATTGAAAGATCTCAATGACTAGATCACAATTCAATATTTCATCTGATGATTTTGGAAGAAGATTACAGTGGAAATTATCATTAAGACAAAAAGTGTCGGATGATGTAAAATCGGCTCTCCACAGGTTTTTTTTTTTGTTTTCATACAATGAACTGCAGATTGAATATCACATCCTATGTTTACGTGGTTTACCCCAACACTCTCCGATGGAAAATCTAATAGAACTGTAGGCGAATCTATCGTCGTTGCGGTTTAATCTATTACTGTCCTGAACTTTGTCCAATCGGGACGTTGATGGTTTCCAACGGATTTAACCAAGTGGCAACAGACAGTTGTATGGGTAAGTGGTCACTTCCGTAGGGACCCTGAATCACATTTTATGTGCAACCCTACGATAGTGAATTCAAACAAAGTGTGAGGTCTAATCTACTGCAAAACGAGGATAGACCAGCCAAGCATATTACTTCTTCATTGTCAACTGATCTATTGAAGTTTTCACAAAGACCCTGTATCTAGGAAGAACGATTGTTATCGTACAGTTTTTCCCAGCCTGTACCGTGGGAGTTGAAATCTCCCATGCTCAACCATGTAGCAGGTAGGCCCGACCTAGGAGAAATATACACAGATTTTTACTTTTATTACGACATCTTCAACACCAGAAATTTTAGGACAATTCACTCTGTAGAAGGATTAATAAAGGTGATTACACTTTAAATTTTAATACCTCGAGCTGGGACATATACTCTATACTCGAGTGTAAAAAACTTAGAAATAGCCATTTCATCAGCCTGCTTTAGGTTGGACACTGCGACCCGCAGTTTATTTCCATCACGGCCGAGAATCGCTTCGTCAGATCATCGATAAACGATACACGTATAAAGGTTTCGATTTGGGCTCAAAATAGACAGGCTAAGTCAGCTTAGTAGGCTTATGATCGGGGGCGTATTTGAGACGCATAATCATTGAGTGGCAAGGATGAATCATCATCCGACAAATCATCCATGTCTTACGCGTGTGAGTCTGAAGCGCTCAAGCCATATAGAATGGGGCACCGATACTCGAGTTGAGATCCATTCACCTCGGCGGACAGAGAGGTAATGCCACTGATTAGATTGGTACCCCGATATTAACGAACGCAGCTTTAGCGCGCAATCAATGGCAACGTCCAAGCGTTGACGCTCGAGTTGTATTCTGCTCGACGACCGTTGGGAATACCTGCAAAGGTACCCCGCTTATATAACGGATCTAACAATGTACAAAGAGTACCATACACGCACAGTCACGTTGAGGCCATTCGATGCCTGTGTTTGGAAACGGCAGTGATTTCTATGCAAACGTATGGGCCTCCCAAACATTTGGGAAACCTCCCAATTTGAACAAATTTCGGCTATAACCTGCTTAAAATTGATTGAATCCGATAGTGATCTTCGATCAGAATGCAGAATGCTCGAAAATCTTCCTTGTAATGACTGGATTGATAATTCTCAAAATCGTACCATTTTCCGTGACATCCTATGAACTAAGATTTTCATTTTACACCCATTCTGTGTTGAGATTAATTGAGATATGACACGAATGATAACAAGCAAGTACTTTTTTTGCCCGCACATGTGCTTAAATAACTGATGATTAAGGTTTAATTTACTTTACCACGCATTACTTCAGATTGTAAAAAGCTTACGTCATTTGTGTCTAAACAATTATGCAGAATATAAAAAGGAGCAGAATGAAGCAAGATTTGAAAGAGCAATACAAATTTTAATTTTTTTATTTTAATATCGTATAGATCCACTCATAGAGTTTATGGAGATTTGAAAGAGAAAAGAAATGAAAAATAAATGAGCGAAGCCTTGATTGAAGTACACGATAGTGTGTTTTTTTGTTTCCGAATAATGCCCAACAAACTAACAGCATGTCACGCATTTTCATACCTGAACTTCAAAAAATATTGTCAGTTTGTTTGCTTCTTGGTACATTTCTCAGGTGATTAATTCGATACATAATTTAGTCCAAAGTAGCCACTATGTTGACAGTTTATTTAAGTATAGGACAAAAAATATGCATATAAAAGTGTGAACAGCGTAAACGTAGCATTAGTTCATCAAGAAGCTCAACAATATCTAAGGCATGGCCCACTTAGTGATGGAACAAACTCTTTTGCATATTACAGCGCTCCTAGTGGACGTATTCGGAGGTTTTTTACGTCTGATTGTTGACAATCACAATAAAAATAACAGAGTATCTTGTCAGTTCATAAAACGCTCTCTTTTGGGTGAGAGTTGCGTACAAAAAATCGTGCGCTGTCATCTATAAAATCCATAGTGGTCCACGTCCAAGCTGGCTACAGTGTTGAATATTTCTAGAAACACCGTATGGCACGTGCTCAAAACATACAGAGAAACCATGATGATGACTCTGAAGCCTCTAAGTAAACGCTGCCAACCGTCGTCTCCGTGGAAAGGTCGTGAGGTCGATCAGAGGCAACCCAGGTAAGTCCGATCGCGATTTGAGTAAAAACTATGATGCCGCCCGTAGTACAGTGCAGTGAATTTGCTATCGCGAAGGCTTACAGGCGTAACGCACCAGTAGGCAACCCAATCGATCTTTCAAGCAGAATTCGAAAGCTGCATGACTGACTGCTAACCATGTCTGGTAGATGCAACTGGTAACAGTGGTACAATGACAACTGGGTCCAGTTTGTTCCAAAAACACATCATTTTCATCATAAGAAAATCCTTCCACGAGAGCACCATTTAAAAATTCACCACCAACTTCACCAGTTTCATCAAAGGAAATTCCTTCCATTGACACATCTTTGTTCACTTTAAAAAAAAATGCAAGCTTTTATACAGTTTTTGGAAACATTCTTCGATGAAAAATCATCACGATTACATGTTTCTAGTAGTAAATATCACGTTCCTTCAGCAACTGACATATTTTAAAACAATTTTTAAAGCAATTAGATCATGGTTACCTACAGAAGTTTCTGAAGTATCGGATTTTGATAGAATGATATTAAATTTAAAAGCAGCTTTTTGAAGAGCTGACAAGGTGAAGAAAAAAGATATTCGTCAATTATAACCAAGAAATTGGTCATACGCAATACCAATGATTACTGAATCAGATAAGAATGATTTGGGATTGCAGCCACTGTCGAAAATTGGACGACTGATCGGTGACAACATACAACTAATGGCTAAAGATGCATGTATTAGAAATTCTGCAGAAATATACATCGCAAAACAATTTTATGATTTGGCGATATCTCAAGGAGTAAAGCACCAATTACAAAAAAAAAAACGGGAATTTATACATGCAGTCGAAGCAGATTACACAGACGCTGAGTTATTGTTACAACAATATCAAATAAAGCAGTTTTTACGCGAAAAAAAAAACAAGTTAAAAAAAGGGATTGTTACATTTCATTATATTATACATATTATGCTATCATTCAGTGTGAACAACATGTTGAAGCTACATAAAACAACAATAGTTTGACTTCACTTTTTTTAAACTAGAGCACTCGACATTGAAGAAATCTGCAAAGCGCAGACAAAGTAGGCCTGTCAAAGGCTCAGCTTTTTCTAGTGGAATTTAAAGAAATTTGATCGCGTTTACTAGTGATCAAGGGCAGTGATGTGGCAAAACTTAAACAATAGGTGATATGTACTAAGGAATAGGAAGAATTCTATTGTGAGATTGGATTGGTAAATACTAAGAGTTTAACGTTACATCTAAATTAGTAAATAGGTAATATGAATCTAATTATTTTCTATTTAAACTTATTCTACATAAACTGTAAGTAAAATCATGCTACATGCCTTATCAACTAGTTAAACTTATCCTAAACTTACTTTTAAATATAGGATACAGAAATCACGGCCATAATTGTCGATAAGAAGTAGTTTAGGTGAATAGGGTCACCAGAATTGTAAGTTCTAAAGATATCATAGAATTGCATTATACAAACTATTCCCTTTAGTTTTAGAGCATTACCGTTAGAAATAAAGCAACCGAATTGCTATAAGAACGGTGTTACCTTAATTCTACTTCGACTCGATAACATTCTCTAAAAAAATCTGATTCAGCCGTTGGAATGTTGAGCAGACTGTCGGATCGGAAAACCAGAGGTATAGTGACGATGGCAACTAATGCAGAAAGGATGCACAATTGCATAGCCTGCAACAAACAAGACCGGTCGGAGAATATGGTAGCCTGTGATGCCTGTGAGGATCGGTACCATATTTCGTGTGCGACGGTCGATGATAACATCCGGACAGAGAATAGTTGGTCGTGCAGCAAATGTGCCTCTGGAGGGATCGAAGTCGCTGTATAGAAGTCTGCCAGATCAAACAGAAGTAGCCGATCAGTGCGAATCCAACTTGAATTGTTGAAACTTGAGGAAGACCGGAGGGCTGAGGGGAAAGCACTTTAGGAGAAGAAGTTCCGGGAACAAAAGTATGCATTACTGATTGCGGAAGCGGAGGATAACGAAGGTAGTATCAGAAGCCATCACAGTAGAGTTAGCAGCAGCACTAGAGTCAACCGGTGGCTATTGGAACATGCCGGCCTGTTGACAGATGACGGTAATGGATCCAATAAGGGTAAACCGATTCAGGCAGTACAGCCGTTGGTTCCAGCGGAAGAAGCTCATGTCCATGTCCAGACTCCTCTTACCTCTTTAGGAGCAAACGCAGGTAAACCGAACGGAGCAATATCAAAGTGGACCAAACCAAACAAGGATAGTGTATGAACACCCATACAGCAACCGTTGCTGCCAACATTGAAACTCCTAGCAGTGCCGTCGAATCCACAACCAAAGCCATTATCCCCAAGACCACGACCGATTCATCAGTCGATTTCACAACCGTGTCAGCACCCAGTTCCACAGGTTGACCATCGACCGATTCAACAGCCGATTCCGAAGATGGTGCAGCGTTCGATCATCCAGCAGATACCGCAACCGATTTCACAGCCTGATCCACAGCAAATTCCACAACCGAGTACAAGATCGGTTCCGCAACTAGAACCACAATTGATGCCGAAGCCAATTTTGCAAGCAATGCCGCAGCTAGCCCCTCAGTCGGTCCCTCAACCGTTAACGCAAGCGGTCCCAGAGCAGATGCCGTGGCCCCAAAATCCAGAACCAATGCGTTTACCCACGAACCCACAATTAAATCCAGTACCACCGTATGCTTATCCGATACTGATGCCACCAAATCTACAACCTGGATATTCAAATCCATTGAATAAGATGCAGCCAGTCCAGTACCAAACAGCTTGGGTACATTATCAGCAGCAATTAGCGGCCAGCCAGGTAGTGCCCAAGGATCTCCCGGTTTTCAGTGGAAATCCGGAGGAGTGGCCGTTATTCATAAGCAGCTATATGAACTCAACGGCAATGTGTGGTGATTCTGATGCCGAAAACCTAATGAGGTTACAACGTTGCCTAAAGAGAAGTGCACTGGAAGCTGTTCGAAGTAATCTTCTGCTTCCTAACTCGGTTGCTCAAGTTATGACAACGCTGGACATGTTATTTGGTAGTCGGGATCGTTTGCTGCAGTCGATGCTGAAAAAGGTACGCTCTGTACCGACACCCAAGGCAGACCGGTTGGAAACTTTGGTTAACCTCGACATCACCGTGCAGAATCTCGTCGGACATTTGAAAGCAGCAAACCAGCAGGCGTATTTGATGTACCCATCGTTATTGAATGAGCTCGTCGAGAAGTTACCGGCCAATATTCATTTAGACTGGGCGCTGTTCAAGAAGCGTGTCGGCTACGTCGATTTGGGCACTTTCATTGACTGCATGGCAACAATAACCTCTGCAGCCAGCGATGTTAGTCACTTCAGCGAGCGCGAAGGACAGCGATCGATCCGGCCCGAGAAGCTAAATTCGAAGGAGAAAGCATACACGAATGCACATTATTCACAAGATTTTCGTAAGCAAGAAAGTCCTGCAGGTAAGAGGGTAGATAGTCAGGCTAGGCCATGCTACGTTTGTCAGAGTAACAAGCACAGGATTATGGACTGCGTTAAATTTAAGTCATTTTCCTCTGCGAACCGGTGGAAAGTTGTTCAAACACACCAACTCTGCGTGCGATGTCTGGTAGTGCATGGTAAATGGCCATGCAAATCAACACGGGTCTGTGACGTGGGGGGTTGTTCTAAAGGCCATAATACGATGTTACATCCTGGTCTACCTGAATCCAATCAGTCTTTACCTGCCGGCTCTAAATCACCAGCTATCGTCTCTGTTCATCGTCAAGGGCAGAGCTCGATACTCTTTCGTATCATCCCTGTTACATTTTATGGGAAGGGAACACAGGTCGAAACATTCGCTTTTCTTGATGAGGGTTCATCTTTGACGCTTATGGATGCCGATATCGTGGACTAACTGAACATCCACGGAGAAGTACAGCCCTTATGCTTGACATGGATAGCAAACGTAACGCGGCGTGAAGCTACATCTCGGCGTGTAAATTTGCAGATCTCGGGTGTGTCTGGGAGTACTAAATCTACTTTGGAAAACGTTCATATTGTGGCGGGCTTGGAGTTACCAGTCCAAACTCTTCACTACGGGGTTCTAGCAAAGATGTATCCCTATCTGGCAGGACTTTCAGTCAATAGCTACGAACAAGCTGCTCCAAGAATTTTGATTGGACTGGACAATTTGCGTCTTTTAATTCCGCTAAAAAGGAGGGAAAGAGGGACACAGGAATCAGTTGCTACGAAGACCAGATTGGGTTGGACTGTATTCGGCAGTGTCGATGATTCAGCTGAAATCATAGAAGCGCCGTCATATCACATATGTGAATGCGAGGAGGCGACCAGTCTGCATGAACTAGTGGAGAGTTTCTTTGCAGAGGAAAGCCTTGGTATTTCGGTACCACGTACGCTCGAGGGAGAAGAAGATCGTCGAGCAAGAGAGATACTGGAGAGAACAACAGTTCAACGGCAGGATGGTATGTATGTATGTATGTAGGAAGCCACCATCCTAGCGTAGGCATTGCCCTGCATGCGGTTCCACTTAACAGAAAGATCATGCTTTGTTACCGTTTTAAATTCAACATATCGCTGTATGAATGGCCAAAAAGGGTTGGGCAGGCCCGTAAGTAGAGACACTTACGCGAAACCTGCGGGAATAAAAGAATCTCGTTCCAGCAATATGATCCGATAAAACGAATAACAAAATACGCAATTCAGTTAAGCTTTCCACTAGATGGGTTGTTTGAGAAAGGCGCGTCAAATTCATTACAGCTGTTGGAGTGGAATGCAACAATCATAAATGAAAGACACATCCCCTCCTAGACTCCGGTTGGCTGTCCACTCCATTGTCCAATTGCAACTTCAATGATGAGCTCAACGGCAGGATGGTCGCTATGAAACGGGATTAATGTGGCGCAGCGATAGGGTGCAGTTACCACCTAGCTACGCTATTGCGGAAAGGAGATTAGCATGTCTTCATCGTCGGCTGAAGTCAAATCCAGAGTTGAAAGCGACTTTGGAGATGCAAATCGAAGACTATCAGCGCAAGGGCTACGCTCACAAGGCTTTGCAACAGGAGATCGAAGACGCTGACCCAAAGCCAATGTGGTTTCTGCCGTTGGGAGTAGTGGTCAATCCTCGGAAACCCGGGAAAGTTCGAATGATTTGGGATGCACCTGCCAAGGTAAACGGGGTGTCTCTCAACGGCATGTTATTGAAGGGACCGGATCTGCTAACTCCACTTCCAAAAGTGATGTCACAATTTCGACAACGGCAAGTAGCAGCCGTTGGAGATGTGCGAGAAATGTATCATCAGTTTTTTATTCGGCGAGCGGATCGCTTGGCTCAGTGTTTTCTTTAGGCTTCTGATCCATCGATAGCTCCGGAAACTTTCATCATGGATGTAGCTACCATTGGGTCGACGTGTTCACCATATCAGGCTCAATATATCAAGAACTTGAATGCGAAGAGCTACGAGCGTGAGTTTCTGGAGGCTGCAATAGCTATAGTAGAAAACCATTGTGTGGATGACTACTTAGATAGCCGGGACACTGAGGAGGAAATGACGAAGCTGGCCGTGGATGTCCGTTTAGTTCACAGAAAAGCTGGATTCGAAATCAGACACTGGCTGTCGAACTCAACGAAGGTGCTGCAAGGATTAGGAGAGATGAAAGTGGTTCATCGGAAGGAATTTAGCAACGACAAGGTTAACCAGGTTGAACGCGTGCTGGGAATGGCATGGCTTCCAGAGGAGAACGTATTTATCTTCAGTTCGTCCTTACCAGAAGATCTACAGAATCTCGTGATGGGAGTTTCTGCGCCGACGAAGAGGAAGATTTTGAGGTTCATAATGAGCTTATACGATCCACTCGACTTGATCTCTCACGTTCTCACGTGGAGTTGGATGGGACGAAGTAATTCCGGAAAGTATCAGCGAAAGCTGGAGAAGTTTTGCAAGCGTTTTCCGCGAACTGAACTTAGTGCGAGTACCTCGTTGCTAATTCCCTGAATATGAGACGCTATGCTACCAAACGTTGGAGCTCCATGTGTTTGTGGATGCAGGTCTATCCGCTTTGGCTTGCGTAGCTTACTTCCGGGTGAATGATCGCGGGCAACAACGGTGTGCGCTGGTGGCCTCGAAAACCAAAGTAGCTCCCCTCAAGCCACAATCGATACCCCGCTTAGAGCTTCAAGCAGCATTGTTGCGCAGCCGCTTGATGAAAACTATAGCCGAAAACCATTCAATAACTATCGCAAAAAGGTATATCTGGACTGATTCTGATACAGTGCTGTCGTGGATAAAATCAGATGCCAGGAAGTGCCGACAATATGTAGCAATACAAGTTGGAAAAATCATGGAAAACACGAGGGTAGAAGATTGGCGGCACGGAAGAGAATTCCTGACTTGCATCCATCCAACCGCTGGTTTGCAGGACCAGACTTTCTATACAAACCTGAAAACCAATAGCCACAGCAGAAAACAAATTTCATCAAAGTTCCAGAAGAATTGCGGGCGGTTCACGTCCATAGGGAAACCGTTAACACCAGCGTTATCGATTGCTTTCGGTTCTCGAAATGGGAACGGTTATTACGTACTATTGCGTACGTCTACCATTTCGTGCAGAATCAAAGTTGAGGTAGGCAAACCGAATATGAATTTAGACCAGGACGACTTCAAAAAGGCAGAACAAGCGCTATGGCAGATAGCACAAACGGAAGCATACGGAGATGAGGTGAATAGATTGATAAAGAATCCAGACAGGTTTAGTGGTGCTTGGATATGCGTCGAGAAAACTAGTCTCATAAGAAAGCTGTCTTCGTTCATCGACGGAGGGTGGTGTACTCCGGATGGGTGTACAAGGCGCAACCAGAGGTTCCACGTATGGCTCCGCTCCCACAGGAACGAGTGACTCCTTTTGTTCATTCGTTTTCGATGGTCGGCATAGATTACTTCGGACCGTATATGATAAAGATAGGTCGAAGTCAAAAGAAGCGATGGGTCGTACTCTACACGTGTCCGACAATCAGAGCGGTTCATCTGGAGATCGCATCATCTCTCTCGGCAGAATCGTGTAAGCTAACATTACGGCGGTTTATCGCTCGTCGAGGAGCACCAGTTCAAATATTCACCGACAACGGCACCAACTTCGTTGGAGTAGAACGAGAGTTAGCAAAAAAGATCCAGGACATGAATCGGGAGTTGTCGGAAAGTTTCACGAACGCTAACACAATGTGGTACTTTATCCCGCCTGCCTCCCCACACATGGGCGGTGCGTTCTCTCGGCAGAATCGTGTAAGCTAACATTACGGCGGTTTATCGCTCGTCGAGGAGCACCAGTTCAAATATTCACCGACAACGGCACCAACTTCGTTGGAGTAGAACGTGAGTTAGCAAAAGAAATCCAGGACATGAATCGGGAGTTGTCGGAAAGTTTCACGAACGCTAACACAAGGTGGTACTTCATCCCGCCTGCCTCCCCACACATGGGCGGTGCATGGGAGAGGATGGTGAGGGCGGTAAAAACGGCTATGAACTCTATACACCATCCACGAACACCGTCAGAGGAAGTGTTCCAAACTATGCTGTGTGAAGCAGAGTCTATAGTCAACTCGAGACCATTAACATATATGCCACTGGAGAAGGCTCCTACGGACCAAAGGGAAACACTTCGCAGTGGATGGCAGTTATGCCAATACATGCTCGATCAGTTCTGGCGTAGATGAATTCGGGAATATCTCCCGGTGATTACTCGGAGGACGAAATGGTTTGAGAACCCGAAGCCCATCCGAAAAGGAGACGTTGTGTTCTTGGTAGACGAAGGAGTGAGGAATCGTTGGATACGTGGAAGAGTGGGGTTCCCCCCCAAAAAAAACAAAAAAAAAACACCCGCGCCAAACCCCCCCCCCAAACCCACCCCACCCCCCCCCCCCCCCCACCCTAATAAAAAAGAAAGTGAAAGAAAAAAGAGAGAAAGGAGCCGCCCCCCCCCGCCCCGCAAAGAAAAGCGAAACACAACCGCCGCCCCCCCACCCCCCAAAAACCACCCCACGGCCCCCGCCCCCCCCCCCAAAAAGAGCGGGTTAGCCGCCCACCCCCCCGGCCATGAAGGGAGGGAAGAATGTCAAGAGCAGTGAAGTGGCAAAACTTAAACAATAGATGATATGTACTGAGGAGAAGAATTCTATTGTGCGATTGGATTGGTTGATACTTAGAGTTTAACGTTACATTTAGATATGAATCTAATTATTTTCTATTTAAACTTATTCTACATAAACTGTAAGTAAAATCATGCTGCATGCCTTATCAACTAAAGACTGGACTCGGAAAAAATGAGACACACAAAAATGATCACCAAAAATTCATTTTAAATCGGATACTTCTCAAATTTTCAGGGATTAAATAACTAAATATTAGCTATGTTTTGGCATAATTTTTTGATTGAATTTCCTCCTCCAAGCTGAATGCTCGTACATTTCTCTTAACACTGCTCATGAGATCTTGGGCGAGTTTGTCCATCTTCCTTACACAATTTCTCCCAGTTTTTCTTCAAAACTCCATCGGTTTTGGATGTTTTTCAGCTTTTCTTCTACTTCTTCTTCATTATCGCCGAAAACTTTTCGATCGGACGAGGTTCTGGTGTATTTGGCGGGTTCGCCTCCTTCGGAACCACATTAACGCCCTTCGCTTCGTACCAATCCATTACAGGCTTGGCGTAATGGCACGAAGCGAGATCCGGCCAGAACAGCGTTGGACCACGGTGAGAGCGGAGGAAGGGCAGCAAGCGCTTCTGCAAGCATTCCTCTCGATAAATCTGCCCGTTTATGGTGCCGGTTGTATAGAACGGCTTGCTGTACCATCCGCACTCGCAGATCGCCTGCCACAACAGGTACTTCTTCGCGAATTTGTCCATCTTTCTTTTCCGGAACTTTTCCGGAACCTCCATGCGGGACGTACCGACAAAAAACTCAAGGCCGGGGATTTGTTTGGTGTCCGCATTGATATATGTCTCGTCGTCCATGACGAAACAGCCTGGCTTGACCAGCCACTCACGGTACAGCTTCCGCGCATGCAATTTTTTCACCGTGTTTTGCTTGTCAGTCCGGTTTGGCGCCTTCCTGACCTTAAAAACACGTAGCCCAGCCCACTTCATGGTCTGCTGGATGAACCACTTCGACGAATTGACCTTTTTGGCCTCGTCTCGGGTGGAAAGGTTCGGGTTATTCTTAAAGTACTGCCTTATCTTCCGCGCCTTCTCTGGGTATTCCGTTTTCGGTTTTCGGCCGCTTGCAGCGCGACGCTCGATGGTCTTCGTCTCCTGGAACATCTTCACAACGCGGGACACGGTGGAGTGGTGGATATCAAGCCTTTTGCCGATCCATCTGTGCGACTGACCAGGGTTATCGATCACCGTGCCCAAGATTTGCTGGCGTAGCTATACTTGTTTCGAATGCATCTTGAAAACTACTTGACAAATCGCGATAAAATTTTGCATACATAAACATAACACTCTTAACTAGTATTACTCAAAATTTCATCAATTTCATTACCCACGCGATAAAAAGTTGCATCCAAAACAAAGTGTCGCATTTTTTCCGAGTCCAATCTTTAGTTAAACTTATCCTAAACTTGCTTTTATAAATAGGATACAGAAATCTCGGCCAGAATTGTCGATAAGAAGTAGTTTAGGTGAATAGGGTCACCAGAATTGTATGTTCTAAAGATATCCTAGATTTGCATTATACAAACTATTCCCTTTAGTTTTAGAGCATTACCGCTAGAAATAAAGCCACCGAATTGCTAAGAGAACGGTGTTACCTTAATTCAACTTCGACTCGATTACAAGACTGATGCAAATTTTTATTTTTTGTTTCTAGTAGCTACTTTAATTTATAATTCAGAATGATAACAGATTGACACTGCTCGTTCCATATAAAGTTTACATAGAAATTATTATAGAAAAAAAAAAACATTTTTTCGTAAACTGTAAGGGCTTTCGATGCCATTCCAATACATTCATTTGTTTATGGTGTGCCTTGAACAATGATACTCTATGCCCAGAAAAAAATTCCAACCCGAAAGATTCCCTCAAGCAAACTGGGAATCGAACTCGCTGCCTCCTTTACCGACTAGGCACTCAAGTAGTCATGATTGCTCAATTGTGTTCAGAAACACCAATGTTGCCTGCTAAGTTGATCGACCTAAATTATAAGACACAAGAGACTTGAATGATTAACAGTTTGAAAGTGATGATCAACAAAGTTCTACCTAAGAAAATGTTATACTTGGTAAGCTGAACCACTTGGAAGTAAATTGGCTAAAAGTCACCGAAATAAAGTATTAAAAAAAAAAAAGGAAGTAAATTGATTGAGTGAGTTTTCAGAGCAATGCAAACACAAATGTAAGGCTTCCTATAGTAATTTCCATACACGTTTTGAAAGGTTGCGCACAGTCAGTTTCAAACTACATAAATGGGTTCAAATATCAGGAGGCTCATACACACGTTTGAGCACAGGAGAGCGAAAATTTCTAATTTTGCATCAGTCTAACCGGTATTCACCCCTATTTTATTTCAAAGCAGCTATGGAAAAACTGATATTAATATTACCAAAATTGCTAGATGATACCGTGGTAATTTTCATGACGTATTCTCTTAATATTGAATAACTTGTAAAGTACCTGGAATGCTATAAAGCTGATCTGGAGAATATGGAAATGATGATGGTCCAATACTGCCTTTCGAGCCGTACGAACGTATTGGTTTGGTTGGCAGTCCTAGAAATGAAAAGATAACAGAAACAGATATAATAACTTGCACATTTATTATCAGTTAATTGGGTAGGGGTAATCATTCTATCATTGAACTTCAAAGTTTATTTATTACGGCTTTAATTACAATGAGTACTTTTGCTTGTACTTTCTGTCATACGCACCAGTCCCGTGTATTGGTGAATTTTGAGTTTTTGATTTTAGCACGAATGAACTCGTAGGTTAATCCTTGTTTCACATCATTGGTTGACTAAACTGCTCACCTGGAATATGTCCGGATGTATCCAATGTGGTCTCGGACACTTGAGATAACGACCGTATGATGGGTTATATATTACTAATTAAATTGACCACGCAACCTGGGGTATGTTGATGGATTTTGGTTTAAACAAAAAAACTGGCCACATTCCGTAGGGTACCCGGAACATGATATGATGTAGCCAACATGGTCCAAAACATTCAATACGGTCAGTATTGTATTAATTTCTCATATGATTGAAGTAGCCGCATAATAGGATTTTTGTGGTTGAATGATTGGGTTTATCAATTTAAGAATAATGAGCCTTATTCACCTAAACGCGTTCCTGAGATATTTTGGAAGTTAGTTCTTTAGAATTATATTTTATATTCAAATGGTTTTATTATTTTACGTTGACCCATCGCTTCTTATGTTTTTTGCTTCATACTGCAGTTTTGTGACCGCCTTCTTTCTGGGCTATGTTATTTAACACTAGTATATAGCACGCTATCCGGACCGATATGATTTCATATCTTGTTAAGATCATCAACATCTGTTGGACATATCATTCCAGGTCTTCCAGAACAATTCCCATTCTGATACTTTTAACGTTGATGCTGGTGTTCTCCAGGGGAGCCTCTTAGGCCCTATTCTATTCAACATCTTAACGTTCCCTCCCGGTGGTATTTTGTCGATGTTTTCGGACGACACTTGCGTCATCTACAAGGGTCGAATGATTCGTGCTCTGACTGGAAAACTTTAGGAGGGTTTCAATGTTCTGTCCGAATGTTTCAATAACTGTAAGATCTGTATAAATGCAGTTAAAACACAGACGATTCTGTTTCCGAACCTTGACTCATTTCTCCAGGAGATGTCAAAGTCCACCTCTGTAACACACCGATCGATTGGTACGGGGAAGCAGTCTATACCTCGGTGTTAGATAACAAGTTGTTGTTCTGATCGCATGTTCATAAAACCTCAACTAAATGTAGTACTCTGTTAAGATCTCTATATCCGCTGATCAACAAAAAGTCCACTCCATCGACCAAGAACAAGTTTACAGTCCATAAGCAAATCGTTCTTCACTTCGAGTACGGTTTGCTATTCTGGGAAAGTTGCACCAATTGCCACCATCGAAAACTACAGGTTTGCTATTCTGGGAAAGTTGCACCAATTGCCACCATCGAAAACTCCAGGTAGTTCAAAACAACATCTTTTGGTTGATTCTGAACTGTCCTCCAAGCACTAGGTATTCTGAGATCCATCGTCTGGCTGGTCTCCAGACCCTCGGCGAAGATAAGGTATAATCCTGGAAAGGTTCAGAGAACCTTGCCCGAGGTCGCCCCATCTGATCATCAGATAAAACTAGGGTTCAGTTATTGTAGTTGGATAGGTTATCAAATTTTCAAATTCAAAACACTCCCGAGAGTGTAAACCATATCACATGCCAAAAACAACACCACTCAATCACAACTAAGAGATAGTTATTTAGGATGTAGAGCCCTTCTAGCTTACCTTTTAAAAGTTAGTAGAAGTAGAAATGATTTCAATGTTCGGCATTAGCTTGCCAATAAATGAGGCAGACAATAATTGAATCAACATGCAACAACAGCTTCACGTCGGGAAATCCGGCCTGATGAACGCCATGAGACAACGCTATCGGCTCCTAAACGTTAGGTCCACAATCCGGCAGATTACACGTAAGTGTGTAAGCTGTTTTCGAACTAACCCAACCAACACCAGTCAACTGATGGGAAACCTGCCAGCATCAAGAGTGATACCGTCGCCCCCATTTGCTGTAACTGGAGTGGACTACGCCGGTCCTTTCCTAGTGAAACAAAGTGTGCGGCGACCTGCTGTGGTGAAATCCTACGTGGCCGTCTTTGTCTCTATGACTACCAAGGCCGTCCATCTAGAAGCAGTAACCGACCTGAGCACCGATACGTTTTTGGCGGCCCTAAAACAATTCCTTGGACGACGAGGAATGATCCAGCAGCTGTACTCGGATAACGCAACCAACTTTTGAGGTGCACACAACGAATTGAATGCCTTATACCAACAGTTCCAAAATCAAACCCTCGGAAGTCACCGGGAATCGGCGGCCTTTGAGAGGCTGCAGTTAAGTCCCCCAAGAGCCGTTTGAAGCAAATCGTCGGCAACGTGAAGCTGACCTTCGAAGAAATGTCCACAGTATTGGTGGAAATAAAAGCGGTGCTGAACTCACGGCCGCTTTTCACAATATTCAACGAACCAGAGGATCCGATGGTAATTACAGCCGCTCATTACTTAATCGGACGTCCCCTCACCGCTATACCCGAGCCATTCTTGGAGGACATCAGGGCAACTCAACCTAACCTGCAACTTATACCCGAACATTTCTGGGGCGCTTGGAGTCGCGACTACCTGAATACTCTTCAACCGAGGAAAAAGAATCTTCGGATAATGACCGAACATCCGGGAAAACATTGTCGTGTTGTTCCACGACCGAAACCAGCCCCCACTCAACTGGAAGTTAGGTCGCATTACAGCCTTATATCCTGGTGACGACGGTTTTCTCCGAACCGTAGATGTTCTTGTTGAAGGTTCCATCTTCCGACGCCCCATCAACAAGCTTTCGGTAGTGCCCAACAAAGACAACGTTCAACCTCCTGGTTATGTTGAGTAACCTCAACCGGGGGAGTATGTTTCGTCTCAGTCGAAATCGAAGCCACCCTGTTAGCAACTGCCTTTGAAGAATGGCTACCACCTCTTATAAAAAGGGCATGCAGCGTCATGCCCATCATCAGTTTTATTCAGCCATCGCCCAGCGAACATCAGCAGCAGCAAGCAATTTGTTAAATAGAGAAATAGAAAAAAAAAAAAAAATTTATGATGTCCTTTAATTTTCTCCCCCCCCCCCCACCCCCCCCCCCCCCCCCCCCCCCCCCCAAAAAAAAATTAATTTTTTTCCCCCCCCCCCCCCCCCCACACCCCCCCCCCCCCCCCCCCCCCCCCCCCCCCCCCCCCCACCCCCCCCCCCCTCCCCCCCCCCCCCCCCATTTTTTTTTTTTTTTTTCCCCCCCCCCCTTTTTTTTTTAATACCCCCCCCCCCCAACCCCTTCCCCCGCCGTTTTTTTTTCCCCCCCCCAGAAAAAACCCACGGAGCCAAATCAGGTGAATTCGTTGGTTGCTGAATGATACTCGTTTCATTTTTAGCCAAATGTTTACAGATATCGATCGCTTTTTTGCGGTCCCATTTTTGCATGAAATTCCGATCTCTTGGCTTTGCAGTGACACGTCATTAACCAAATGTCTTGAACGGATCCAAAAGCAATGTTCAACTCCTCTACCATCTCTTTAATGGTCAAATTGCGGTCTACGGTCATCCATTCTTTGATTTTGTTGACGTTTTGATCGGTTCTCGATGTCGATTCACTGCCACTTCTGGAATGTCCGTGCCACTGATAAACGACTGTTTTCTTCAGAGTATCGGTGCCGAAACACTTTTCTAACATTTGCAAGTCGTCGCACAATTAAAACTGTTTTTAACGCAAAATTTAACACAAACTCGTTGTACCACACACAAACACACCCACTCACACACACACACACACACACACACACACACACACACACACACACACACACACACACACACACACACACACACACACACACACACACACACACACACACACACACACACACACACACACACACACACACACACACAAAAAAAAAAAAAAATGTACTCAATACGGCGTTAAATTTACAAATGTGAAGCTGTCAAGCTAAACATTTCATAGAATGTCAATGACAACCTTAAAACTCAAATCGTGTGACTGGGAGCGCCACACGGTCTTTTTTATCAAGGTAGTACGTGAAGTTCCAGTGCGGTTGCGAAACATTGGTGGCGAATTGTGAACAGTCATAATCTAATGCAATCTTTAAATTTGCGCTAAATTCAACTCCTGAACTCGGAGAAGTGACGCCAAGTCCATGCTCTTCGGCTACGCTGAGCCGAACGGGGTATCCCGATTAAAAGAGGTTCGCTATTTTTTCCGTCATTCCACAATATTCTTGAATGGGCTGCAAAAGGGTGAGTAGACATGGGGGGGGGAGCGCGCCCCCCCACCACAAAGCTATGCCCCCCACAAGCCCCCCCCCCCCCCCCCCCCGGGACAAGAAAACAAAAACAACCACCGCAAGGGGGCGAACATAGCTGGTAGTGCAGCCTGGGCACTGTTGTCCTTCTGACTTCAGCTAGATTGAGGAGGTGCGTGCTGAGCGTCTGTCCACCAAGGAGGTGCGGCTCAAACAGCGTCTGTCCTGGCATCCAGCGGTTGAGTAAGAAACGCTGTATCGCGTTAACTATACATTAGGTGGCCGCCGCACCAAGGCGGTGTAGGCAGCGTGACCCGGTAAAGTAACATGCTGAAATCTTACCCTACCACGGAAAATGGAAGTATTCTTTGTACGGTATATGATTTCAGATCATCAATGGAATTCCCAAGTGTTGTATAATAATTTTGAATTGTTTTCTTTCCCCGTGGCTATGGTAATGCAAGTCCATCTACAATTGCAGCAGGATCAGCAGACATGCAGACATTACAAATATTATTGTTATTATCATTTTATATTATAACATCTCTTCACAATTTTATTCAATGCTATTTTCAGGTTCGCATTTGCATCGTTGTAAGTTTTGGCCCACCTAACTCACATTATGTATTTGAAAAGATATAAAAGTTTTTTACATTTTTTTAGAGAGAGGATTATATACGACAAATTCTACAAAAAAAATATATTCGTCGTCCAAAATAGTGAATTCCAAAACTAACATTGCTTATGATTCTATCTTTTCTATTTTACAGACATAATGAATTATTTATGGGCCTGTAGGAAAAAAAAGTTGTCGAAGAGTTTCCTGTCATTCATTTATTTTTGTTTTTTTTTGTATTTATTGAGTTTCCGTTTTTGGGCAGTAACCATACTCGTATGAAATTTATTTGCCTAAATTTTCTTTGCTATTTTGCTAGGGTGCCAGGTGATCAACTTTATTTTATTATATCTTGTTGGAATTTTCGCTATCTTAGAGTTTCAATCATCTAACATCGCAGCGGAAGAGGCAAATAGCGGCATTTAATTATTATATGTACATTATGTAGTATTTCTTAACACCATCGTATTATTTCCATCATATCATGACCTTCACATTTTCATGCAACAAACCAGATTTAGGCGGTATCTGGCTTAAACACGAAACATACATTCAATTTATGATATCTAGCATTCCTTATATGTCCAGTATATAACGCAGAAAATTACTGCTGTGGTAGGCTTTTGAAAATTACGGAATCTGTGGTAGGCTTTCGCACTTATTGCTGAATGTATTTTTCATTTCCGCTTTAAAAAGGGACTTTTTACCAATCCTGAGCTGATCTGATTCATGCAGCGCTGTGTGCCATTTGGCTAGTGTTTGATTTTACATTTCAATCTTTGTCATTACTTGATCATAACTCACAATATCATTATATTTGGTAATATTGTCTCATTGATTTTACTTCAAAGATTATTAAAACATTACTCATTGTTTTTTTGCCCATTTATCTTTAACTCCCTTCCACTTCAATCTTCCCATTCCTAACTCGGTAGCAATAACTATTAGGTCAGCCAAAATAAAAGCGGATTGCTATTATAAAATCAGCATCAAGTAGCAAATAGTGACCATGGCAACAGTAAATTAAAATGTATAAATGTTAGTTTTGTAAAATTTCAATAGATTTAATAAACTTTTTCAAGATACCTCAAATCAAGTTGGGGAAAGCTCTATCCCTGAAAACGAACGAAAACGTGCTTAAGCGCGAACCACAGTATTCTACACTTTAACATTTTACAACACTTCTTGCATTTCAGGATCAACCGAATGAAGATCATATACAATAGATACGAATGCTTGTAATATTTTTCATTTACATAAATATATACACCATTATATAAATATTTCGGGGGGGGCCGCCCCCCCCCCGGGGCCCCCCCCTGGGGGGGGGGGGGGGGCCCCCATCCCCCCTCCCCACCTTTTGTTAAGTGGGGGGGGCTTTTTCCCCCCCCCTTGAGGCATCCTCCTGTTAGTTAGCTTGCTCTTTTGACCAATTGTTCAGTCTTGTTGGAAGGAGATTCTTTATATCCCTGTGGATACGTATAAGTGATCCCAAGTAACATTGCTAAGACCATCCTGCTTTATTAAGTTTTATTAAAGTTTTATGAAAGCCACTTGAAATCAATTTGGTTTTATTATGGCACCAAGAGGTGCCAATAGGTTTCATAGTCAGGTCAGGTTTATGAGAACCCACACAGCTTGTTTACAACAATCTTAAAACCTTGTTTCTCAAATGCCATTTACTCCTATCAAAGGTTTTATTTCGACTTTATGAACTTGAAAAATGCTGTATTGAAATGCCGTTTTAGGACTCATTGATTTTATCTTATTATGGTCAGTTGAAAAAGCATTTTAAAACCGTTTTGCCTCCAGTAAATGCATTAAACGGCAAATTGGCATTGAAAGAAGTCACCATAAGACAAAATAGTTTTATAATAGTCATTGCGAAGATAAATTGGCTTTATGGCAAAACTGTGATTTTTTTCCAATCGCCATATTGCAATATAAGAAATAAATGAAATGTAGAAAAATAAATGCATCAAATTTTCAATGGTATGCAAATAAACAGTAGATCGGAGACTTATTTCGGAATTCTTTTAGATAATCTCATCCAATTCCATGCACTTTTCAAGAAATTCATGATTAATTTATCGAATATATTTGTTTTAATTTGATTTATGTTGTTGTTAATTCCCATAATTTCCAGGGCGCATTAATTTTCTGCTCTTATCGTGCCAATATTCACCATAAATATAATTGCGCACATAATTTGGAGCATAATGCGCTGTAGAAAACAACATTTGTTTTGGATATTTTGTTATCAAACAATTTCCCGCAACCCTAGACCTTTTTTTTACTGCTAAATGAATCAGAAGAGCAAAGAATCGAACAAAGCATAACAACAAAAACCAACCTCGATTTCTCAGAGAAGTTTGACAGATGTGGCCATTTGGCCGCATTCTGGTTTTAATGGCAGCCAAAAGGTTTTATGAAGGTTCTCAAGTGGTCATAACATCTTTCACAAGAACATTTTCAAAATCTTTATGTTCTTATAAAGGTTTTATTAACTTGTTTTCACAACCGTCTATAGAGTGGGCCATTTTGCACAAATTTCGGCTTTAAAGAAGCATAGAGGAGGTGTTGGTAGACAAAACAGTTTTGAATGTAGTTTTATCAACAAAGCCGGGAGGCGGCTATACGGCTGGAATAAAACTAATATTGTTACTTGGCCCCCCCCCCCCCCCCCCCCCCCCCCCCCCCCCAAAAAAAAAAATTAATAAAAATAAACAACTAAACCAAAAAAGAAGACAAAAACTGTCTGTCTTACTTCCCCCCCCCCACCGGGAGAAACATACAACCCACAATCCACCCAAAAAAATTATAAATACCCCCCCCCCACCCCGTTGGTTTGCTCGCCCCCCCCCCACCACACAGAATTTTTTCTCACCCCCCCCCCTCCAACCCCCATTATTTTTATACCACACAAAATTTTTTCCCCCCCACACAAAAAATATATAAATTTTTTTTTTTAAACAATAAAAAAAAACAGGCCCCCCAGAAACCCCCGAATTTAAAAAAAAAAATAATATTTTTTTTTTTCGTGGTTATGAAACATTGTCTAAGGTTCGTGGTGGATGCGCGGGTCCGTCAACATTTGCAGCAGGACCACAATCTGTAGACATGTAAATACAATTAAAATTGTTATTATCCTTTAATATTATATCATCCCGTCACTATATTATCTATTATAGCCCACCTAAACTACGTTATGTATATGAAAAAAAAGGAAGGTTTTTAACGTTTTTTGTAAGAAAGGATCATATACGACAAATTCTTCTTAAAAAAGCTTTTTCCATCTTCACCAAATATATATAATTTATAATCATTCATTTCCTATGTCACAGACATAAAGAATTATTTATGAGTCTAGACCAACAAGAGTTATCGGATTATTAATTTTTTTTGTAGTTCTATTAAGTCTCCTCTTTTTGCAATATTCATATGCATATAAAATTTATTTTGCCTTATTGTTCGCTGTTAACAGCTTTTTCAAGGCTATAAGGATATATATACATATCTAATTTTTAATTTCAGTAACAAACCAGTGGATGCCAAATATATATTGTACTCACGCTTACTATGTTATTTGACTATTATGTGAAAATAAATTCTAATCTTAGTAGATCTTAATCCTATAGAAGCTGCAAAGGCGGAACGTCAGTTGATTATTTTATGTTATGATAATAAATAATATGATATAATTGCATGTTTTAAATGATTTTCTGTTACCAGAAAATAAGAAGAATTATTAGTAATTTCCATTTAATTTCAACTACCTTTATTGCTTATCTTAACAGATACGCGTATTTCGTCTACAATGTGCAGACTTCTTCAGTGTCGTGTACTAATACTCGACTGGATTTGATGTTGTTGCATTTAAATTCTTTTAATTGCAATCACTATAATACCTGTGAGACTCACTACAGTAAGTTATTGTGATGCAAGGAAACGGAACAGCACCTCTAAATTTAAAGTTTACTATTCTTTTATGCTATATAATTTCATATCATCCATGGATTTCCCAAGTTTTGGAAAATATTTTTGATTAAATTTTTTTTCTCGTAGCTACGTTGTCTGAACTTCTAGGTTCACAAATAGCATTGTTATTATCATTCTTATATTCATTCACTATATTATTTATCATTATTATATTCATTTGCTATATTTCTTATCATTATAATATTCATTCACTATATTTTATATATTACTACATTACATTGAATATATATTGGGTTATGATGTTACTGTGAAACCAAACCGGTAATTTAATTTGATCTTGCTATTAAGTGGAGCTGCATACATGACATGGTCTTAGAAGGGATTGTGGCTACCTTACATACATACATTCCGAATTATTTTTGAATAACCATCATATTGAGCATGAGCATGATTGACCGCCCGAGGTTGCTACTCCGTTGTTTGGTGATCCCAAACTAAGGCAATACCGGTGCCGGCCCCGCCAAAATGCAGGTCAAGTAAGGAAAGGGTAGGAATATGTTTACGTGATACTCGCTTTATTGGAAGCCGCGGAGTCCACTGCACTTCCACGAGAAATCACTGGGATTTTGGATAACAGTATTGGGTGACAGAAGGGTTCGGTTTGGTTAACGATAGGCTGTCAAGTGGTATATTTAAAAATTAGTACCGATTTCCGATTTGAACCGATTTAAACCAACAGTAAGGATGCTATTGGGGCCACTCTCAAGGTGTGATTGTGGGTTTTCATTGAGTAAACAAAGTGATTTTTAATAATGCTGAAAGGTCGATTTTGACCGGTTAAAACCAACAGTAAGGATGCTATTGGGACCACTCACAGAGTGTGATAGTGGTATTTCATTAGAAAAACAAGGTAATTCATCTCTACGCTTGAGAGCCAACTTGGACCGATCCATACCAACAGTACGGATGCCGCTGGAGTCATTTACAAAATGGGACAGTGGTTTATTTGTTCCAAGATAGGGTGGCCCGACGAGCATGGCGAACAAATAATTTAAATCACAATTAATTATGTACCTCACCACCAACCCATCTTACCCGGCGAACCACGACTTCTCATGCTCACTCGATCAATCGCGCTCACTCGATCAATCGCGCACTCGATCAATCGCGCGATCAATAGGCAACCGAAACAATAGATAAAACGCTACGCCCGATAACAAAATATTTCGGAACAATGTATCGACACAACCGATTCAACCGATTCAACCGATGGTCGACGCAAACCTTTTAAAAATAAATTTTATTAATATAGATAGAATGGGTAACAATTACCTGTCTTGCTCCACGTTCTTAAGAGCACTCACTACCTCACGAGTCGTCTGTACCCAACTCCGTAGATGTCCGTCCAGTTTCTGGTACATTAATTCAACCTTATGCCTAACTGAAGTATTATTATTTAAAAAGTTTTGAGAAATAGAGAGATATTAGATATTGTCTTCAAAATTTGGTAGAAATAAATTATTTGTTTCCTGAAAAGAAACAAAATTAAGAACAAAGATATAAGTAGAATCCTTGTAGTCCCCCGGATGTTTGAAGAGCATAGCAAGATACTAAGAGTTATTGTTGCGGGCTGTCGATGGATGATTATAACTATGCGTTGGACACTATTGGCTGAAATGAGCATTGAATGAGAATAGTGAGAACATTTCATTCAATAAATGACTACAATACTTAGTTGTTTATTATGCTGAAGCCCATTCGAGCTATATCTGATGAACTCAGTCGGCTGTTCTACTTAATAGCCCCTTAATCTTGAAAGGTTACTGGTCTATACTGTTATTGTCTCCCTCTATTGTTAGTGAGTACATATAATGTTTGTAGGTTAAATATTGGTTTGATCTATGAACAAATCATCTGAAGGCTCATTTCTATTTATCTTTTCCGCTCAGCTACTCGCAATATATGCTTCCCTACGCAGTCCCTCCACATCCTTTAATCCTCCACATCTATAAATTCCCAATCCACCGATTCGAAATCACGAAAGAAATTCCCACTGCCTAAAATGCAAGAGGGAGGCATGTTACCACTTGGAAAAATTGTAAAAGAAACCGATGACTCAAACCTCTCAGATTTATCGCTAATATGCTATTATAATAAATTTACAAGCTCATAACTGCATGCTAGTTTGTCATTTGAAAATTATCCAGCTTCATGAACAAAAAGTTCGGACACTTTGGATTTGGAAATTTGTTTCGCTTAAAAAATCCTCAAACAAATGTTCAAAAGCATGTTGGCCAATATTTAGTGACAACCAGTGGGTACGTGTGCTCTACTCCAAGTTTCCCTTCTTTCAAACTCACCTTCCGTTCAATTTACCCATTGAGTTGGACACATCACAATAGAAAATATTGTGTTGGAGCACGGACGTTAGGCTACTAGATGTATGAAAAATACTCTGTAACCTATTTATGGTCTGAAAAATCCAAATTTGGCAACACCCAAACCAATCTCCTAGTAAACGCTCTACTTCGTTAGCTATCAGGATCAGGCTCCATCTATTTCCATGGCTCCTTGTCCGCTGGTCAAACAAAGTTGCACATCATAAACCCTTCATTGTCATTGTTGATAATATGCTGGCTCACGATTACAACAAATATGCTACGGCGGTTTCATATATATGACTTGCGTAAAGCTGACGGTCGTTGCTGACTGACGTTGTCGAACATGGATTTGGATAACGTCCTTGACCCAGCGGATGTGGAAACAGCAGCGCTAACCTTTCCGCATATGACATCGGAAGAACGTGTCGCCGAGGCTCCCACCCTCTCTGGCAGACGAGGGAGCTACGGAATCAGTAAGGCGGGCATCATTGAAATGATTTCGAAAGTAACGCACGCATTCTCTGAAAGATCACTATGTCAGCTTTGTCAGCTCTATGTCAGCTTTGTACAAGCAAGTTAGTCGATAAAGTTTTTCACGTTTTCAACGCGGCATTCAGCGCAGAATGAATCTAGCTACATTTTATATCCTTCTGGAACAACGTTAACGAGCAACGGAGAGAATACGGCATTCCTTCGCCTATGGACTTTATAGGAGAAGTAGTTACTAGCCTTTAAGACATATATCGTCTGTTTTCCGACAATGCCAATGTGTTCACAGATGAGATATTAAGAGACGATCGTGTTACCCTTGCGGCCAGTAACGTGCCGAGATATGGACAAACGATGTCGACATAGGGATGATTTCTAAGGCGGCGTCTTTCATCAAGTCATCATTCAACCTTAAACCCGGTAGTGTTCTATCCATATTTCCCAAGAGGCACATTGCTAGTTTGTTACATCTGGTGCATCGTATTTTCCACATGTCACTGTCACGCTCTTTTGGCAGACTTGGTGTAAGCGGTTATCTCTTGAGTTGGTTCCGTTCGTATATCATTGACCGTGAACTAATCGTTGCCATTGGAGGGCAGAGATCAGATAGTTTCTTCCCCACATCAAATATACGTCAAGGAAGCCACTTAGACTCCCTTATTTGTCTCCTATACTTCAACGACGTGCATCTTGTTATCACAGATCCTTGACTGCAGGTAAAAACAACTCTGAATCAGAGCACCTTGGTTCGGCATTTAGCATCAAGCCTGATGTCGCCGGGACTACCACATGGTATTTCTTCGGGGAACGAGAGAGCATTTTCAGTGCCACTGCGCTTCTTCGGCGTCTCTCGTACTCTTTTCTCCGTCTGCGACATGTCTCTGCGATGACGCATCCTTGTGCGGGCACAATTTTTAATTGTGTATGCTCCTGTGATTACTGGCTACACTAGCTGTGCTGCATGTTATTGCTACTGCGCAGTTCGTCTTGCTTTTCGGAACAACCGGTTGGATGCTGAGGTCGGTCCTACTATTCCGGTTGGATAATGTCTTCCGTTTCGCAACCGCCCCGACAACCCAAGTCCGGCGGTTCGTCACGGTCAATACTACTCGGCATAGTCCCCGACGGTGGAGCTAGCCTACACCGGCGGAGAGTTCCCCGATGAAAGAATCTCCCGAAACCTATAACGTTACGCGTTGTTCTTGGTAGTGATGTTGGCCGGTACTGTACCGAGGTCAGTTAAGAGATTCCGGCTGGAAGATTACTTCCAGTTCAATGGCGCTCCAACGACGCAAGCCAATATTTCGCTACAAACTACTTGGGATAGTCCCCGGCGGAGGATCTATCCTACTTCGATGAAGAGTTCCCCGGCAAAAGAAGATCTTCCTGGATCGACGTTACCTGAGGTCGGTCCTGCGATTCCAGTGGAGAAATTTCTGGTTCACAGGCGCCCCAATGAACATTTGCCGCTGCTACTTCGCGAACTACTCGAACTAGCCCTCGGCAGTGTTCCTAGCCTACTCCGTTAGAGAACAGAGAACCGACGACGGAAACTTTCCAGAAACCGTTAATACGTTGCTGATCGGTCAGGTGTCGAGGTCGGTCTAGAGTATCCGGTGGACGATGACTTCCAGTTCCTAGTTTTATATCTCAGTAACATAATTGGCCATGGCCCTCGGACACCGGAGTTGTTCCGGGTTTCCGGAGGGGCTATCTCAGATGTTGAATTTGTGATGAGATTTTGTACAAGATGCCGTTGTCAAACAATTTTTGTCAATGTACACACGTAAAGACAAAACATTTCCCAAGCAAATGAAATGTCGATTACAAGAATCGGCTTTAAATTGACCGAGATATGGCCATTTTTGTGAAACAGATTCTGATAAAGGGTCCTGGATACGGTTATCTCTTTATTTAACTCAAAACATGCCATGTGACAGCTCTTTCTTCTTGGGTTTCATCACAAATCTTATTATAAACTTTAAGTGGTGTCCGGGGCCATTTCCAATTATGTTAGCGAGATATAAAACTACATTAATTTTCCTGTCGAATGATTTTTGGCGAAATTAAATCGGATAATATTTCATGAAGTAAGAGCACTACAAAGTTGATCAAAAATTTGCCTGTCCCGATCATTTTGTCTATCCCCTGTATAATCGCCATCTGGGTTCGGTCTAATGGTATGAACAAATGGGATTTTGTGGAGGTGCTAGGGAAACTGCTTCCATATTAATCTCATTGTTCCTATATTCATCCTACGATGAATCAAAAAATTCGGCTATCTATCGATTAAGTTTATTTTTTGTAGGATACAATTTCTTGGTACGCCGTAATTACATACAAAAATTGAGCTGCATTGTATGCATGGCAGCCGATAGTAGTTGTGCAAGGTGGCAACATACTGTCCTTATTCGAAGGTTCGGTGTAATTGATTTGACAAGGTAGAAATATAAAAACACTTTGACTCGAATAACAACTAGTTATTTTCGTATAGAAACACCTGATCGTAAATTATATGTTTCAATCGAAATGAGAAGTTCAACAACGCAAATAGCAGTATAGGCTTACAGCCCTTTCGATCTAAAACAAATCTAGATTGACCTTGCACAAGCAACCACTAACCAGTCTGGTCTGATTCATCATACGACTGTTGATTCGAAAAAATGTGATGTCGGTCGACCATGAGATAAATATATTAGAGAAATCCTTTGTGTAAATTTTCCTCTTGGCGGTTAAATGACTGCTATTGCAAACGGATCTTTTTAGGTGGTTTGTATTGAACACACCACTTGTGGTAAGCCATATGAATCCTCATCATTGGTGAAATGGTTATAGCGTTTTTTTGTTTTGTTTTTACTTTTTCAATAATGTACAGTTGAGAACTTACTGAACGTACGATTTTTGGACTCAACATTTCATATCCCTTCTTAAAATCATCAACTTTGTAATAAGACTATCCATACATATCAAAGAAAAAAAACATTCAGTCGTAAGCTGTTGACACAACAGCGAAATGCTACACATGTACAAGAAGGTAAAATGAAATGAGAGGCGTGACTAATATGTGGTTCGCTTCGCTAACATTACTAGTTTGAAACACACAATGTGCAGGCATCGCAGCTTGCATGAAATTAGCGCAGAGACGTTACGTGATCGAGCTTAATTGATCAATAACATTTAATTATTAAATAGGTTATTCCAAAATGCGTTTTGCTTGGGACACATTGTGAATTTAAAAAAATCGCTAAAGCTTAAAAACATTGGCGTGTCGATGACTAGCCAACCAATGTGGTTGGCAAATTGGCAGTCATATCCGCGGATTTTATATCTTCTAGACAAACATTTCTAAGAATTTTATCCGCTTTGGTCGGTTCACTAAGCAAACATATATCAGACTATTTTTGACTATCTTATCTTATCAAAGCCTCAAAAAGAGATATTGTTTTCCCGAAAGAGAACCGATCAAAGCGAATAAGGCCTTTAAAAATATTCACTTAGACCTGACAGTAGGAATATCGGAGAATTGCTAGCTTGAATAACATATAACCATTTGACCGAGCCGAGAAATAAGACATCATTTTGAGGTTTTATATTCTTCCAGAATCCCGAGATGAATTGCTCTAATTAATGCGTTTCACAATAACTCTTATAGTTATTTGACCATTTTTTTTTTAAATTGTTGGTAGAAAGGGGCGAAAAAACTGATTGACGAAATGATCCATTGATTGAACAAAAAGTTGATTAGAGATGTTTGGCTGGCTTATTGGTACCTCTGCAGCGTAAGTTTTGCGTTTGTTTTGCATATATTAATCTAATAATAAAAGCGCTTCGCTCGTCGCTTCTGTTCCTCAGATTTCTCTTCTGTGAATAACGTGGCTAAAATTGCTGTAGCAATAGGTAACTTTAGCACAATGGGTCGAATTTCCGGATCAATTTTATACAAAGCCAAAAATAGGGCGGATCAAAATTCATCTAAAGACTGTATTCGATGAAATTTGGACACACGCAATTGTTCGTAACTTTTTAGTGTGTGGGTAAAAATTATTGAAATTTTAACTGAATTTATTTCATTGTGTTGTGTCAATTGTGTAATAAGTTTCGTGAAAATCGGTCAAGTGATTTCAGTGATGGCTTCGAATGAAGAAATAGTAAGCCAACAAATTTTGGGCACTCACTTCGAAAACCCAAACGCTTCTCATCGATGGATCGGAAAACAGCTCGGAATCGCACATTCAACCGTATCTCATGTGATCAAAACGTTCAAGGACCGTAAGACAACCAAGCGGAAAAATGATAGTGGCAAAAAACGTGGCACATCAAATCCGGAAAAGGCCAGGATGGTATTGAACCAATTTAAGCGCTATCCCAACATTTCGATCAGGGATGTTGTGAAAAAGGCGAAAGTTTCAGTTTGTTTTGTGCAGAAAACAATGAAACGTTCTGGATTACATGTGTACAAGGTCCAGAAGGCACCGAACCGGAGCGATAAACAGAACTCGGTGGCCAAAACTCGCGCAAGAAAACTGTACAGAGAGTGGCTCACAAAACCGTTCTGCATTGTGATGGACGATGAGACCTACATTAAAGCCGACACCAAACAAATGCCAGGACAGGAACACTACGTCGCCACCTCTAAGTTGGCCGTTCCGGAGAGTGTACGGAAGAAGAAACTGTCGAAATTCGCCAAAAAATTCCTTGTCTGGCAAGCGATCTGCGGATGTGGCAAAATGAGTCAGCCCTTCATCACCTCTGGGACCGTCAACGGACAAATCTACAAGGACGAATGCCTCCAAAAACGACTTCTGCCCTTCTTGAGATCTCACGATGGCCCGACACTGTTTTGGCCGGATTTGGCATCTTGCCACTATGCCCGGCCCGTCTTAGACTGGTACAAAGATAAAATGTAGTTTTTGTACCAAAAGACGTCAACCCTCCAAACACTCCGGAACTTCGCCCAATTGAAACATTTTGGGCAATCATGAAGGCAAAGCTCGTTAAAACTCCAAAACTGATAGAAAATGAACTTGAACTAAAGAAAGTGTGGTTAAAAGTAAGTAAGCAAGTCATTGCAAATCATTGCCCAAAATTTGATGAAAGGGGTCAATGCAAAGGTGCGACCATTTGGGTTGGGAGAAGAGGTTCAATAAACCAATGATGTCAATACTGTAGTACTTTAGTACTTTATTTCCAGAAAGTTTGAAAAGAATCGGGCTCAAGGAAAAAATTTGGTGACCTATTTTGTGTGTCCAAATTTCATCGAATACAGTCTTTATTACTCTTCATCGGCTTTTTCTCTTGAAATAAGATAACAAGAAACAGGTTTAACTGCTTCTTTAACATTCTTCACCCCAGAGTGGTAACTGTTCGGAGGCGAAAACATGCTGTCAATTCTGTTTGTAATCACCTCATTTTTTTAAGATTAGGAATAAGTCTGATAAAGTCAGATAATTTCTGATCCGCCCTTATTCTAGCTCTATATTGATTTTATCATCAGATACACAAATTTGTTGTTTCATTTTTTTTCTCCAGTTTCCCCTCTTGCAATATGAGGTGACAATAAAATAGTTTGACTGCATTTTTCAATGTAGAACAGTGTAGATAGTAATAGAAAATACCTTATTTTGAAAGGAGAGGAGTTGATGATAAAAAAGGATGAAGTCTAATTATGTTCTTTCTATAAATGAATTTGTCAAAATTTAGAATCTTTAATATCTAGCGATTAGAATATTAAAGGCCCATTTTAAGCATTTCGTAGCTGCTCCTGGATTACTGAACAGAACAAATGTAATTGCTCAAAAGACCACATAGATGGAGCCTGGGGTTAGTTTTTAATCTTAAAAACTAAAGGGTGATTTATGTCAGTGACATAGCTGCGAAGTTGAAGTTGGAATCCTTGTTGATGTGAAAAAAATGCTGTTATCGAATTAATATATTTCTCGAGTACTTTTTCAAACAGACGTATCTAATTTTGTAAACAAAGAGGGGAAGTAAGATTCGAACCTTAAATGCTTGAAACCCTATGAACTTTCATGAAAACTAGGGCCACCAACACAAGGAATAACATTTCCCTAACATGATGTTGATGCTATTGTTGAAATTTATGTTTGAATCTTACTTCCCCTCTTTGTTTACAAAATCAGATACGTCTGTTTGAAAAAGTACTCGAGATTTCTTCAATATTTTATTCAATCTAAAGTACCATGAAACCCTATGCTATCAGTGTGGGCAAAATTCGGATACCGATGGCGGCAATGTTGGTGGTTCGGACATCACTTCGGACATTCAACATGAAGTGCAACAAATAAATGAAGTCAAATCGGCAGCCATTCCTGAAGCAAGACAGCTGCATTCCAAACGCAAATTGGGCGCGATTTCGTCATTAAAAAAGGTACCCTCAACTGGCCGCTTCAAAAGATAAGCAGTCGTCCAGCATGATCGCTTCCGCAAGCGTTTTACAGGCTTTTCTTCTTCGGGGGTTGCCCGGATCTCGTCTTGCAATATCTCTGCCACAGTTTTGATTGTTTGCATTTTCAGATGATCGTCAACCAAGTTTTTAAAATAATTGAAATCTATCTGCGACAAAAATTGCATAAAAATCAAATGTAAAAAAAAATATTGCACGACTTCCACAACAATTTTTATCATAATAAATTAAAATTCAAAATAAAATCCAATAAACACCAAAATCCTCTGTCACAATTCAAACAATTTGACACAAGAAGGCATGAAGCGATTGCTGACAGCGTTGTCAGCACCTCCGGTAATAGACGGTGTAAAAACGGTGTCAAAAAAATATTACGCCTTCTGAACGGTGTGATGCGTTTACACGGAAGGCGGTCTTGCGAGTCAGAGAAGGCGTGAAGTAACTACCTTCTTGGCTAGTAGGCGATGTAGGACGGTGAAGGATAGATGGTATCCCAACGGAAGGTGCGATTACGCCTTCTATTTTGTATGAAGAAGGCATCACGATGCCGTGTGTGTATTCAGGCCTGTGGGTTATTGTGAGGTAGGGTTATTTTAAGATCAGCAGAAAGTGATGCGATTAACGAAAAGCAGTTGACTGCTGTTTGTTTTCAATCTAGTGGAGTTAAAAAGGGGATAGTGATAAATGGCAAGGAGCAGTGAGCATAGGGGGTAGCCACTGAACAGTTTAGCCACGTCTGTAATGATCGATTATCTTCACCAATTTCTTTTTGCATTATTACAGAACACTGAAATATTTTTTGGAAACATCTTCAAAACAGTATGGTATTTAAAATGTGGCACTAGCTTGTAAAAGCGATGTCCAACACACCCAGGAAAGATGCCAAATCCAGCATCCGGAATTTGGACATTTTCTTATTTTGACCAGTTTCAAAAACGGTCAACATGAAGTTGGAAAACTGTTCCAAACTGTTTTTAAGGTAAAGCGTTTACATCCGTTTTTATCCAACGTCTTTTTTTCTATCTCTGTAACGAATTGACCGATTGTAATGAAACTTTTTCGGCATAAACATTACACTAGTTTCTGTCTAAATTTCAACAATTTTATCGCACAAACTAAAAAATATAAACAAATGAGTCTCTTTTTTTCGAATATTTGCTTTACTCTTTGGACTTGCTTTGACCGCTCTTCTCGTCACTTTGTGCGAATAGACTAGTCGATGTTCAATTTTCGCAAAAATAGTCAAATAATTTCTGTTGTCTCAACAATATTACCTTAAGAAATTCGATTCATGTTTAAGAGATGTAGCACCGAAAAAAAGATTTTTTGATCTATTCACGATAGAGGCTTCATTGGACAATGATACGGTACCTAGTAATTTTACAAAAATGAAACAATTTGTGGATTGCTGTAGAACGATATATACTGGCAATCCTACGTTCGTTTTTGGACGTTCGAATCCCAATGTGTGTGTATTTGTTTTTCGTTTTTTTTTGTGAGCTCGGCTTGACGGGTCTCATCGTTTATCAATGGTCATCGAAGCAAGTCAAACAACACCAAACACCAAACCTGGAGAAGTGCATTGTTGGCGGTGCCTACTTTCAGATGGCACAACAAAACTCAATTCCCATACTCACCCCGTGTATATCTCTCAAAACTATCACGTTTTTCTAACTAGACAATTCTGTTGGAAAATGTAAAACAACTTTTTTCTTACTTACCAGTTGTACCCTTGCTTCTGTCGGAATACATTCCTCTTGGCAAAGTTTGTGCTCCCATATAATAAGGTGCTTTTCCAGTCTGAAATAAGGATAAAATGGGATGAAATTCGATTTTTGAAATTTAACTTTAATAAATCTCTGTAGCTAAAAATTGAAATACTTTATGGAAAACTAAAACTTAAACTGTTCATTGAGCTGAAATAAAATTTTCAAAAAAAACAGGCAGGTATGACGTATGAAAATGGTCTATTGAATTGAGATTAATTAGTTTACCATATTTATTTTTTCAACCCAAGAATACTAACACAGACTGTTTAATAACCCTTAATCTTGTTTTGAGTCTAAGAGTCTAAAAATTTTCAAATATTTCGGTCTCGATTTTTTTTATTTATTCAATAGGGAGATGTTTTTGAGAGTCTTAAACTATGTTAATCATCGATCCAGTTTCCACTTGCTGCAACTACGGCCTCCACACGCTTCCGAAACGCACGGCAGGTCCTAATAATGTAGCCTGGATCATTTTTTTATTTATTTTTTTCAAGTACAGGTCAATGTTTGTCTGAGGCTCCTGTACTCGGGTGGCGTTTAGAACAGGTCTGTGCCTTCATGACTGAGTAATCCAGTGGATTACGATCAGGGCTGGATGGCGGCCACATATCCTTCACCCAGAACGGCAGATGTTCCTGAGTGCGTTCCTGAGATTTCCGGATTTTTTCGCTTGAGGAAGCTCAAGATTTTCTTACGTCACTCGACTCGTAGCTCCCGGATGTGGTTGGTAATCATGTGAGTTCCATGCCCTCGATCTTCGTTCCGCAATCTTCTTCTACGATGTTCCTTGACGCAAGCTCACTAATTCCGTCTTCCTTCACCATTTCCCTCCTTGAACGCACTGGATTCACCCTAATCTTCTTTTTTATGGCAGCGATAACCTTCGGAATCCAAGCTGACCTCGGACGACCTGTGGCCACACTCGCAGATAGTTGTCCTTTCTTTTTTCGGTCCAAGACCCTTTTCACGGTCCACCGGGACACTCCTTCTGCGATTGAAATTTCTGCCACTTCGTCATGGTGCAACTTCCAAACTAAGGAGGTCGGCTTTTTTTACTCGCAACCTACTATGATATGAATTATAGCTTACGTGCATGCTAAAAAAAACCAAGGCATTGTATGCACAGGTGAAACGGGAACCTTATTTGTATGATGGTGCAAACATTATTACGTATACGGTAGTCATGTTTCAACCATATACATCATTCAATAAATTGAATTGCTTTGCCTTAACAACTCTTACGTAACATTTGAAAAGGACTTGTCTTCGTTTATCGATTCTCTTCAGTGAATAACGTGGCTATAAAAGCATAATCCATAGAATTTATTATTCACTGGGCAAGCGAACAATGTCTTCTTTCGACCCAAGCTGCAAGTAGAAGCCACAAATTCATTTGTTTAGCCCTGGCAAATCAAAGAGAAAGTTGATGAACAGAATCAATCAATAGGCCCAAAAATTTTACATCGCGAATGAACGTGGGGATTTGCCGGGAAGATTCAAGGTCGTGTTTGCCGACAAGTTCGCGAAGAAGGCCATGATCTGGCAAGCGATTTGCAGTTGTGACCTGAAAACGGAACCAGTCGTCACATCCTGATCGATTACATCCGAAGTTTACATCGAAGAACGCCTGAAAAAGCGTGTATTGCCGTTCATCCGCAAGCATAGGGGCAAAGCCTTTTTTTGGTTCGATTTGGCAAGCTGCCACTACTCCAATGTGGTTCTGGAGTGGTAGGCTGCCAACAAGATCGAGCTGCCAAGCTAATGAATTACCCGGAATTTCGACCAATCAAAAAATACTGGGCAATTTCAAAGCAACAACTTCGGCGAAGCAGTGGGGCAGTCAAAGACATCCAGTAAATGCGGAAAAAATGGAAGAAATGCGCTGATTTCGCGTCCATTTCCACTGTGGGGGCGCTGATGGGCTCCATAAAGAGGAAGGTTCTAGATTTCGTTCAAAACTGTATAAATGTAGCCATCTAGTGCTGTAACTTTGAAGTTTTAATAAAAGTACTGTAAAGCAACCATTAAGGAACTTTTCAAACTTATTGAATCACGAATTACAGGTCTTCTAGTGCCTACTAATTTACTTCTAGTCAGCCTTTATTGCCTTACTTGACATGTTTTTTTTAAACGATTAGTTTCCAAAATCTATAACTGCTTACAGGTATAATTTATCATCTCTTAGGCTAAAGAGATGGGGCTAGAACTGAAGTTGAAAATAATTGTTGAAAAACTTATTTACAGCGCATAAATATTTCTGAAGAAGTGACAACAGGTAAATTATGGCTTATATTTTTTTTAATGACAGTTGAAATTTAGTTTTAAGCTAATACTAACAATAATTATGTCTAATTGTATTAAGCGATTTAAGAAGAGAAGAAAAATTTACGCAATAGATCAGATTAAAAGTCCCATAAAAGACTATCATACCCGAGATTTAAAACCTCCTGGTAATTAAAAAAAAAAAGGGTATTATTGCAGTGGCCGACATAAAAAGGATTCATACACCGTCACTTAATCATGGTCACAGCAGTCTTGCAGTTCAACTTGTAGGTATAAGATAACATACTCCATGAAAAAAAAAATTCGACCTGCTCATTGGCATGGTTTCCATTCACTTTTAGAGTGTTTTCGTGAGCCATAATTGCATGTATCTATCTTTAAACATCACACAACTGTACCTTCAAACTGGAAGCATATCGTCGATCAACCACTTTCATTTTTTTTTGAAGATCAAACTCTGGGAGTGCCACAGGTTTACTTTTTTTTCCTTGAAAATGTCATTGTGCATTTTTGAGTAAATTAAGTTACTTGACTACTTAATCGAATGAGCTCCTATGGATAGCTTTCAACAAAAATAAATATAATTTTTTTTTTTTAAACTTCTCTCAATTAAATCACTAAGACCATTTCTTGTCTGCTGAAGGCCATCTACGCAAACAAAAAACACCTAAGGGATGGGAAGGTGTACCCTCCCCGACGATGTTGTTGGTTTGCGTAAGCGTCTTACGGTATGTAATAGAATGACCCACAAAAGTACGTTTACAAAACGCTTGTATACCCTTTTGACATGTTCTTCGTGAATTGTTCATTGAGTATTTGAATAATGACAAAACAATAAATAAATTGAAGTTCCAAATAGATTGAAACAATTCCATCCCACTTGGCTGTGCTGGCCACAAGCAAATTGGGAATATCTGCCATTTGTTCGTCTCGTCATATTACCGAATCGATTTGATGTGCGACGCGCGATGTTTGATCGGGCACATAAGTTCCACTACTCCTTGATACCTGGGCTCAAATGATTTTTAGGTTTCTTTCCACGCTGGTGAAACAAGCTCAGTTCAATATATAAATTTCAGTCGCTTACGACGTTTCACTCCTTACAGACGCTGCTAAATTGCTCACCGGTGTAAGCAACCGACCACGTGTATTATGCGCCCGTGGATAGACTATCGAAATACAAAAGTGCAGTGAAAAGTGTACCGTGTGTGCTGTGAAACCAGTTCTGTTTGATGAAATAATAACAGTCGCGATTTACATAATGTCGTCTTACCATCGGAAAACAGTGATCGCGCTCGTTTTTGTGCTGCAAAGTGCATTTGTATGGCGGTTGAATGATGCACTAGAATTAGCGCTAGATCAAAATCAGCTTGCTGCCAGTAAACGGTCGTCAGTATACCATGGAAACATTTTTCCATCAAACGTAAAACCATCTCTAAGCGTACCATCAAGTATAGATTTTCCTGTACTCGGAGAAGATAAATTATTCGATACTAGCGATTTATTGAATAGTCAATACTATACTGACATTCATAATACTGATGTAAGTAGTACGATACCAATTGCAGCAAAACCTTATAAAACAAATACATTCTCAGTATTCAGTGGATCGAATAGTTCGGTTGCACTGGTGAATATTTTAATCCTACAACTAGGCAGTTTTGATTGCGTTTACAATAATGAACACAGTCTTAGTGATAGTAGCAGCGGTCTTCGGAGAGGTTTGAAGCTGTCGGAATTCCCTTCTTTTGAATTATTCGGAAAAGTGATTTATACGCTCATAAATTTAATTTGTTATGTTTTAATATAGAGCCTTAATGTCGCTGGCGAAGTTGTACAAAATATTGCCGGAATATCTTGCCGATGACACAAAACTCTAAACCTTAAACGCATCGTCACAAATGGCTTAATTAAAGAATTCGTAAGCTTCATAGTCTCACTTTGCCTAGCCATTATTAAAAAAGAGATCAACTAACGTAACAAATCTCAAGCACTCAAGCGTTTTGTGATTTTGTGATTGTAAGTGTGATTGTGATTCTTCATCGGGAGAACAAGGCAATTCGCCTTGTTCTCCCGATGAAGAATCACAATCACACTTTGTGCAGTATCCTTGCTGCTGGTTTCAATCAGTTCAACGTGATTTATAAGCATAGTTTAAAAAAATGTTTGTTTTCACAATAAGGAAGGCACTATCACACTTTGTGAGTGGCACCAGCGGCATCCTTAATGTTGATATGCATGGGCCCAAATCGGCTCCAAAGCATTACTGAGAATAACCTTGTATTTCAAATAAAAAAAAAATACCATCCAATGTGTGAATGGCCACAATAGCATTCTTTCGGTTGATTTAAATCAGTGCAAATCGGCCCTCAATCATTTTTCATAACCTTTCCGATGATATTCTCCAACATATTTTGTAAGTGACCCCAGTGGACCCTTACTGTTGATACAAATCGGCCAAATCGGCACTCAAAGGCCATTAACAAATACCTTCTCTTCCCTTTGAAAAACAACTTTTACACTTTGTGAGTGGCCCAAAAGCATTCTTACTGTTGATTAAAATCGATCCATATGAGCTCTTGGACGTTTTGAATAATTTTGTATCCAATCAAAAACCACCATCACACTTTGTGAATGGCTCGAACAGCATCCTTACCGTTGGTTTAAACCACTACTAATGTCAATATATTTGTGCATCTCTTTAGGCCAACAAAACGGAGAACTAACAGAAAACATAGCTACACAGTTTGAAAGAAACATTTAATTTTCTGCGTTAATTTAAATTAACAGAAAGAGAATGCTAGATTTAGCCTAAATTTATGGGATATTTCATGTAAATTTAAGCCAGATAACGCCAGAATCTAGTCTGTAGTATGAAAGATTGGAAACATTGTTGTATGGCGTATGAAAGATTGAAAACAATTTCGTTGTTTACGCTTCCTTTGGCTTGGAATCAAACGAGAAGAAATTTTACGCGGCTGTTAAAATTCATTATTTTTTTCTGTGTAGAATTCAGCGTATTGTTTGCCAAAACGATCCCTTCTGCCAACCTAACCTTATTATCCAAAAACCCAGTGATTTCTCGAGGAAGTGCACAAGATTCCTCGGCTTCCAACAAAGTGAGTATCACGTCAACATATTCCTACCCTTTCCTTATTTAATCTGCTTTCGGGCGGGGCGGACGGCGGTTTTGCCATAAATGAGGATCACCATATAATAGTTTTTCATATATTTACATATTATTGGTTAATACTCAACAACTAGTCTTCGTATGAAAAACTTGCAGACGGGTTAGTTTCTAGATCGAAAGCTTCTCCTATATTCAAAATATATTTCGAGATTTTGAAGATATAACAGTCACCCGACTTGTAGGAACGTTGGCAGAAAACATCAAAAGGATCTTGTTTAGAGTGTTCTTAATTGAAAAATGTAATAAAATAATTCTATGTTGATTTGCGTATTTCATGAACAGCATCAAGTCAATATATAAAGATAAAGAGTTAGAGTAATATTCTGTATGAATTTTCAATTTCAAAATATTATTATCAATAGAGCTGACATTAGTTATAGCATCATTCAGTTAATATGCTACACCGTGCTACATCGTTGTATTTGAAAAAAGGCCTTTTATGAAGTTTCTAGAGACCTTTGCTTTTCAAATTGGTCGATGGAATTAATGAACTAATCGAAATGTTATTGCCTCCTCCTGGGAAATGTGAAGTTGACAGATATGCTCACTGCGTGTTTTGCGAATATCTGCATGAGTGAAAAAAACGAGGACAAATGGAACAGATATTATCCATAACGATCCTTTTCCTGATCATATCCGTTAATAGTTCTGAGAGATGTGAATTGTTCAAAACTTGCTTTTTCATGCTGGTGAAAATAACTATTTTTGAAGAGATTTTCACGTCACCTAGAACTATATACTAGGTTTAGTAATAATATGAAGTAAGCGGCGCGTCACTTCCCAGCAGAATAGAATTGAGACGTTTATAAGACCTTCAAGGGGTTGAGGTAAATCGGACACCTGGGATTATATAGACAGGAGCGATGTCTCGGAAAGTAACAGTTTTCCTCCACTCTTTGAAAACATCATGTTAAATTAATTCTACTTGGATGCTCATAAAAAAAGCGGCCCGTTAAACAGATACGTGCGTCTGTTCTTAAATTTTCACGATCATAAAAAAATTGAAATCATATCTTACATGACATGACGTAAAAATGAGTTGAGGAACAGAGAGTGACATTTTCCAAATGCTGTTAGTGTTGCTATAAGACAACGATCATATACATTTTTAGGCTTTCAAATCCCAGTATTCAGTCTAGTGGCTATTTCTTAACGCTTTGCGAACTTAGATTTGAGGTTACCAAAAAGATTCTGAAACGTAACTTTGAGTGTGTCAGTATTTTTTTTTTTGGGTTTCAAATGAGTGTTTTAAAAATATATCAAATAGAACATACAATTGAGTCATATTTATCCTTGATGTTCACAGTATTTACGTGCAACAAGGATTACATTACACGTAAAAGAATTATTTTTAAGGGTGTGCTTTCTATTTGCTCCACACCTTTTTATTCTTGTCTTAAACCATTACTTACGTAATCGAATGGTCGTTACTTTGGAATGCAAGAGAATTACTTTGACTGCTAGCAAATGTTAATTTTTGTTCGCAGTTTCAAGTTTTGTTTGTGTTTGAATTCAAATTTTATCTTGTTTGGCAGTGCAATTAGGATAAACTGATTTTTGAAAAGATCTCATGCAAACAAAAAATTAGTTCGACGTAAACTAAATAAATGATGTGCCTTTAGATTCTCGGTTGCTATTTGGGGTGGGCCTTTTGGGACACTCCTCTGTGGGTAAAATGATCAGGGAGATTTACAACAATTTATTTGCTCTATTAATTCAAAATGCTTTAAGGTACACAAAAATTCACATTCTGCAATTGCATTGAATATAAGAAGCCTAGACAGTTTATGAAATTCATTAAGAAAGCTGATTTTTGGCTTTTGATTTCTAAAGAGCCTCTTATCAACAGAAATAAAAAAAATTAAACAGAAATGATTCTTCAGCAGAGCGTCAATAAAATTATTTCCAACATTATTTTCCTATTGAGAATAAAAAATGTATTTTTGTAATGGGACACTTTTGCCAAAATTGGGAATTTAACTGATAAGTAATTGTTCACAAGGCGATATAAAGATATCGCTCGTATTTTTCGTTTTATTAACTCATTTCATCTATGCTACTTTCTTGCTACTTGAACGTGCATAACACATAACATGCATAACACATAATTTATAAGACATAAAAAATACCGATAATAATGTATTTGGCGTTATCCAATATTTGTTTATGAAACATCCTATCTGAAAATAATTTTCTTGTTTTGGTCAAAAATTCGTTATTGTTACTGTTCAAATTAACCCAAATACTGTCCACAAACGAAGATTTGAGATAGAAAAATAAGCAGTTTTATTTTTGAAGATTTTGAGTGAATATTACAGTAAAACCATGGCTTATCACTCAGATTTGATTCCAAGAAAACAACGTTTGATTCAAATCGTTTGATGACACGTTTGTTATATAAATTACCAACGAACTCGGAACTTATTTTTTGTTTGCAGCAAAACATTCGTTAGTTTTCTACTTCTTTTATTTTTAAGGGATAGTCACAAACTGTTTCTTGAAATTGAACGGAACCTGGTGGATCACTATAGGCTTTTCGTTCGTATTGGATGGTTGCAATCTGCTTACCGAACCTCAAGTATAAAACTTTAAATTCATACAGCGGAGTGATATTGGATCATTAAATCAAGCAGTTTTTTCGTCCCTTTTGGCGATTTAAGAAGATTGGTCCAATACATTTAAGAGGTTTTGTGAAACGCACATGAGCAATTTATCTCGAGATTCTTGAAGAAAACACCTCAAGAACCTTCGGGTGATAAACTGCTGGTGGTAAATCCACTTGAGTTTGACAACATAAATGCCATCAAGGCATTCCTTTGGGACATACAAATCCATCCTGGTTGAACATTTCTGATTTGGGTGAATCTTTGCACAGCTATAAAATATAAAAACACCAATTGTTTGGTACAACAATTCCAGTATAAGTCACGAACAACTTTCAAAGAGGGCCTTTGGTAAAATAATACTGATGGTTTAAAATAATTATACTGCGAAAACGGTTTGTTAAATCAAAATGGTTTGTCGAACATAGTTTTGACTAACTAAAAGATGGTTCCTAAACAAATATACACTACAAAAAAATATAACTTCAAAAAGAGTTAAATTGTTTCAAATATATGAAGCATTTCAGAATTCGCATACCTTAAAAAGCTTCTGTTTCATTATGAGCTTATATGCCAGGCATATTGGATTTTATTCCCTAAGATAAGAATGGTCATTTTTTATAGTAAAAAAAAAATTACAGTATATATATTTTTAGGAGACAATTCAGCTATCGAAACCATTGCTTAAGACACCATTTCGATTAAATGAACCGTAAGCACAGTAAAATTATTCTAATACAGTTTCATTCTTATATGGCCCTTCTTAAAATTAAGTCGTGACTTATGCCTTGTTCAGAAAGCAGAGTTATAACATTATATGGTTGACAAATAATTTCAGCAAGAAATTCGTCATCAAGATGGGCTTATGACATGTTATAACTGCTCAGTCTGGCCAGAGTTTTAAATTGAGGTTACGATAAAGAAAAATGGCGTTTTGGATTTAAAGAAATAACTGTGAAAAGTTGCAATTAAATCAACAATGATGAATTAAAAAAAATGATACTCCTTAGTGCTTTTTTCCAAATTTTAAAGTTTAATGTTTTGTTCCATTTCAGCTTGTATTGGCTGACACTTAGATTTTTTTTTACAGAAATCTGTTTTTAATTTATTATTTTGAGCAAATGAAGTGTTAATTTAAATTTTTCCATTAAGTTTTCCAATTACAGTCGTTCTCGTAATAGGCTCCTAAAAGTGTGTTTTTTTAAACTTGTTTTTTTTAACGAATGTTAAGTATTCTGCATTGCTTGACATTATGGAGATCTGTGCGAAAATTCATTCGGCTTATTTTGGCATATGAACCACGATTACTTTAGTAACTAATGCAGGACAGTCACAACAGTCGTGCTTAGCGTCGTGGCTTCTACCCCTCCACCCTAACACATACCAACTTTCCAGTGGCACTTATGAGGGGTTGTATCTCTGTATCTCTCTTTAGTGTTAAACTAACAATCCTTCCTATCTCCACCAGTGGCAAGGACGTGGTCAGGACTGATTTAGATTGTTGGGCAGTTCATCAATACCATCGATAGAAACAAAGATCAATACCTAAAATACTACTTCTATCGATGAATGTCTACAACACTCAGCCTAGATACTTGTAGCACCTACGATTTTTTGCGACATGGGTTTGATTTACATATTTTGTATAATTATCAGTATAATAAAAATCAAGATTCTGGATCACCAATTTGACCAGTTATGGCAATCAAAAGGTGGTCTTATCGGTTTTTGTTTTCGTAAGCGCTTTCCGTAATTCCGTCCTTGGTGAATGCAAAATTTTGAATTAAAACAAATACACTAAGGTTTTTTTTTGCACGGGGGATACGTTCTACTTTTACTATGAAACCGTGTAAAAAAAGACTAATAAAGTTGTTAAATTCACATGCATAAACATTTTAAATTGCTCTATTTTTTTTGTATGTGTTATCTTTCCATGCAATGGTCAATATAGAGTTTTTTTTTTATTTTAAGTATTTACACCAAAAATTGTGATTTTTTTGAAAAACTGCCACTTTTTGCCCAAAACGTAAAATGTGATTCGAATAAGGTCGAAAATTTGCTCCGATCTGGAGTTATCGCTGAAAATCAACCGTTTTTTTTTTTAAAAAAAACGTGTAAAAAAAGACCTTAGTGTATAATTCGTTTTAGGCTATTGCTGAGATTTCAACCCAATTTTACTGGAAAATGAAACACAAGCTTCCAAACATGAAAATTTGGTATGAAATGTGAGCATTTTTCAATTGAATGGTTCGTCTTTCGTCGTTACCCAACATGGAGAAAAATCAATCTCATTTGATACAAATCATATGTTTGTTAAACAAATTAAAATGATCAATCGATCACTTTTATTTTTAAAAACCCATCATTTTGCTTTTAAATAAACAGTCCACTTTGTTGTTACTACATGAACTGCTACTATTCGCACAACAAACCCATATCGATTTACGATGATTTTGTTCTTATAATAGGCCTTAAACCTTAAACTGCAACGGGAAATGATAAAATTGCAGACGTTAATCCCGAAATAAAACCATTTTTTATCCCATGTTAAAAAAAATCGTTTAATAGACCCACTATGGATTTATCTCGTTGTTTAAAGATAAACATCATTGTAAACGTTGAAATATTAGTTTTATGGTAGCTTATCTAGATTTATATCAATATGTTAAGCTTTAGAGAAGATTGCATCTTTCTTCAATTTATTAAATTATTTTTGTTTGGAGTGAAAACAGCTGATGTTCGGTACAAACTGAATGTTTGAGTTGTTTCATTTTCCATCATCTCACACGTCACTCGAATGCTGTCTCACTCACTAGCCGCAAACTCCGCGATCGTTTTTACGAAGAGGAAGTTCGTGTGTTTTTGTCGTCGAAAAATGGAAAATAAATGTCTTTAAAAAATTTAAAAAAAAATAAATTTAAGTATGTTTCGCAGGTAGTCAAATCAAATAATCATATAATTTGTAATGTTTTGAAATTGGAAATATCTTCCAATCATAATGGGAGTAGTGGATAGCAATTTCTGCTAAAACCAAAGATGTGAAGAGAAAGTATCGATAGGTCCGATAGCGTTCGACAGGCTGTGAAATTGAATAGAATTAGTTTGAAATTGAGCGTAGGGCTTTTGTAAAGCAGTATTTCGAAGCAAGCAACACAATCCTTTGCCACACATCCCCATGCGGGGTAGGTCAAGGCAGGAATGACTCCGCCACCTTGACTGGCCGCAGTTTATTTCCAATTTCAAAACATTATAATTTAATTATCGCACTTTACGCAATAACAACATAATGAGTAATGTATATAATTTGTGTTGAACTCAATGCAAAAATATGTTTCTATTTACAAATATATTTTCTCCGCATAGAGAATAGATGGACGAAATATCTCAATATTAATTCACTTTCAAAACGTTTAAAAATTTAGCAGTCCAATTTTACATAAAGAGAAATAATAAAATATGTACCCAAAGCAGTGTCATGGAAAACCTGACTAAATATTTAGCTTTTGGCTTCAGAAAATTTCCAATTTTATTTACGAGCTCTTGCCTACATTGTTTTATCGGCGTATTTACCAGTTTTTGAGGTACTTTTCTTCAGTCAGAAAAGGCGCAGCTACAGAATATCTGAAGGTGGCTGGATTGGTTTTCCGGGCTGGTCTAGGAATTTTCCGTAAGAGAGTATTTCTCGGCTCCCTGAGGGTATAGGGTATGTAAATACTTGCCACACAATTACAAATAGGGTAACTTCCCCCATATTTATCTCATTGTTCCTTTATTCATCCTACGATGAATCAAACAATTGGGCAGTTGAAGGATCGGTTTCGTTTTCTAATAATATTTGCTTACGTTAAATAACTACAACACACATTACTAACTAATCCTATCACGTGTATATCGTTTTATTTCAAGTAGAATGAATTGCAAAGTGATGAGATTAATATAGGTACATTTTCCCTACCAGTGAAGAAATAACATTTTCACAGCCTTAGAAAAGATTTTTTTTATCGTTTATAAACCATATTAGGATTAAAGAGATATATTTTAGCCTCTCACATGATCAAAATGTTGATACATGGTTCTATAACAAATTTACCAACGGAAGAGAAAACCGATGAAGAGAATCGATCAATGTTATTTAGGACATAATGTACACTCTATTTATAAACAACCCAAAGTTGTGTCCGATTGACTCAAATTCGTCAAAAATATGGCTACTCAAAAATGAATAAAGATAGTTCGTAGTGGTAAGATGACAAACAGTCAACATCGGCTTGAATCTGATCGATGTTTATTAATTGTCAACGTACTAGTCCTAACTATCTCTACTCACTTTTGAGTAGCCATACTTTTGACGGATTTGAGTAAATCGTACTCAATTTTGGGTTGTGAAGAGTTAGAGTCTATTGTTTTTCTTGATTTGACGTTTCAGATTTGGGATCTTAGACAATTACTCTAATAAAAATCACATTGAAAATACGATACAATCTATTGTAAAAATACAGTGCAGTGAATGGATGATACTGTAGATTCAACGATAAGGAGACAATTTTTTTTTTTATTTTTCACCATAGAATCTATTGTGGATGGCAGTTTTACAATAGAAATGGACGGTTGTTATGTATCTTAACAATACAAATTTTGATTTTTTCACGAATAATTTCAAACAAAATCTATTCATTTAATTTTTTTTAACTATCAAAATTTTAGCTTTACTGTCTATATATTAGGTTGACAACAGAGCCATTTTAATGGTACTATATATGAACAGTATTGTCCAACCACAAAATCAATAATTATTTAATGGTTTTATATGGTTATCGTATTGTAAAATTTTATTCAGGTAGATATTGTCTTTAATATCTTTAATAGCATAGAAACGGCAGGCAGTTTTAATATGCAAAGCAAGTCTATGCTAGAGCTCGACATCTTGGACTGCGAACATAAACGCAAGACATGAGGAAGCACACACCAATGCACTTTTATCTCCGCCACTTAATTCATTTCCGAGCCTGGCAACAACAAACACGACGCCGATGACTCAGGGTGGCGACTTTTAGGAACGAGGAAGGAGTGGAAAGCGGATTGGAGTGAATATGTTGCTCGAAAATTGCGTCGTTTGAATCAGCAGAAATTGGCTGAAAAGGCAAAAAAGAAGAAGAAACAGTATCTAGCGAATCCAGCAAAAAAGCAAAGCAGTACCCATGCCAACAATCATCACAACATCAACAACAACAACATCAACAACAACAACAACAACAACAATAACAACAACAACAACAACAACAACAACAACAACAACAACAACAACAACAACAACAACGACGACGACGACGACGACAACAACAACAACAATCTTACGGACTACCTCTACACCCTGGAAATTAGACGTCGCAGAAAGCTTAGAAATCAACAAACAACAAAACACAAATCTACTAAACAAAGACCAAGGTAACGGGTACACATGGCTCTTTAACTTAATACCTAAACGACATCAAAGCCGACGCAGTGGAACACCCGCTGCTACGGAATAATCAGGTTAGGTATAAGGAAAAGGCGAGGTAGATATCAAGCATAATATTTGTTTTGGACTCAGGATAGGTTAGGTACAAAAAATGTTAGCTGTAGGTACAAGTGTTTGTATTTAGAAAATAGGATAAATACGGCAGGTGGCGAAGGTTTTCTTTCAGTCGAGTATTAATACACGACACTGAAGAAGTCTGCACATTGTAGACGAAATACGCGTATCTGTCAAGATAAGCAATAAAGGTAGTTGGAATTAAATGGAAATTACTAATCATTCTTCCATTATTTCTGGCATGCCTAAACTTTCTGAAGCAATTATTAATAAAAAAAAACTGTTTACTCAAATCCAAAACAGATTGACTAACAAGCAACATGGATTCTTCAAAGGACGATCAACTAGCACAAATTCACTGGAACTACTCAATGATAGCAATGGACAATGGTAACCATGTAGAAGCTCTTTATACAGACTACAGCAAAGCTTTTGATCGCATTGACACGCCCATGCTTCTATTTAAATTTCAAAAAAATGGGAATTGAACCGTGGAATTCTCAAATGGCTCGAATCCTATCTCTCTAACCGTCAACAAATAGTTAGATTCAAAGGGAAGAAATCAAACCCTATTCAAGTCACCTCTGGAGTCCCCCAAGGCTCTCATTTAGGTCCCCTATTATTTATTTTGTTCGTGAATGAGATTTTCTTTGTTCTTAAAAACATTAAATTTCTTATTTATGCTGATGACAAGAAACTATTTTTAGAACTAAGAAATAATAAAGGTATCATGACATTCCAAAAAGAAATAAACGTTTTCTATGTTTGTTGAAACAAAAGTCTTTTGCAGCTGAACGTAAAAAAATGTAATTCGATAACTTTTAGTAGGAAACGAAGCACCTCAGACATAAATATCAATTTAGGTAATCTTTAAGGTACTGTTTGCCCTTCGTAAATTAGGTTGGACAAGGTTACCTCTTCCATCTTATGAAGCACGCCGTATGCTCATCAGCATCCAATCATTAAAGAAGCGCCGTGAATTTGCATAAGTTTCATTCGTAAATGATATTGTTTCGCAACGCGTTGATTCAGTACAACTTTTAACTAAGCTTAATTTTATCATTCCATCCCGGCACCTACGAAATAGAAATATATTTACTACACGCCACCATCGCACAAATCGCGCCAAATTTGTACCTTTAAATCAGATTATGGCAACTTACAATAAACAAGGAGAAAATATTGACTTTAAAAGGCTAGAACAAAATAGAAGCAATACTTCAATTCAATAAGATTATCCTAAATATTAAAAATGTAAACTTGATGTTTTTTTTTTTTTGGCAATATAATTTGCCACCTGGGATATATAACCATTGATAAAGTATCTTATTTTCCATTTTTGTATAGACCTAATGTTTTCTACATGCCTTTTTTACCCGAGCAGGAACGAAAATTGAAATAACTGAAGTTGACATTGATGAGCATAACATATTAGGTAAAATATTAAAAAATAATTCCTAAATAGTAGTTTGTGGAACAAGTTGCAAAAAGAAGATTTTTCAGCAAGATTCGTACATTTATGCAACGAAGCTTGCCGAGTTGGATAATTACGATGCTGAAAAAGTGGTGTTTTGTAACCAGCTATATTTTTAGAATGGACAAAAACAATGAAATTGATTTAGCTTAGCAACGTTTAACGCACGCACACTATCGTGTCCATCGTCGTGAAAAATTAGTTTGTTTTCCCACAGATAGCCTAAAAATTGACTTACCATTTTTAATCTTTTTGACAGTTGTTTGTTATGTTTTCGTCCAAAACGCACTAACACATTTCCAGAAGGAGCACTACCACATCCAGACGTGATAAGCTTAATTCTCTCTATGCAGGGTAGAGAACGGCTTAAACAAAATATTCGTAGCTCTTTGTATTGTTTTCGTCCAATGAACGAATTTTCTTTCTGTGTAAACAAATGCTGCGTGCTTTTGACAGTTGCGTGTGTGGCATTGAATACGAAGGTAGCTTCTTAAAAAGTACAAATAAGTTACGTTGCAGAAAACAGCGAATAGATTTATTTGCCCTACCTTCGATTTCGTACTATAGACGAAATTTAATTTTCATTGTACACCTTTCTGAAATATACTGCTTAAAAACGTCCACTCGTACTGGTCAAACTCTCTGATCCAAGAAGTTTTCCAGTATGAGAGTCAAAAAAGTTCTAATTCTAAGACAAGTCATACATTGAAAACCTCAGGCATGGAGGGTAGAGGTCATTCACTGTTACAAAAGGATATGTTGAAGCAGAAATGACTGATTGTGTGAAATTTTTTGGTATATCGTGGGAAATTCAGAACACTCAACAGGAGCACAAAAGACCCGTCCGAAAAGTATTGCAAGTCTTCAAATAAGTTTTTATTCAACAATATCTTTGTCCTCTGACGACCTGAAACTAGACCTGTGCGCCGATCTATTTTGAATCGGCGTCGGCGTGTATGGAATTTTTAAACGGCGGCGGCGGCGCCACGCCACGGTCGTCCTTGGCCTCAACATTTCCTTATGTTTATCCCTTTTACCTGTTTGGCTTTCTCGTGCACTGTAAAGACTATAGGATCACTCCAACTGTTATATGACTCAGGTTGATGAATTGACGTGTGTATGTGTGTGTACAAAGATATGAAACTTAACATTATAGAATTTGTTCAAAACAAGTCGACGGGGAATTCGGCTTATGTTTTTATTACTAAACTTAACCAAAACTGATTTTTCAGCTTTCAGAGTTCAATTTCCAAGAGACGCTCTGCACATTTCGTAATTGTCGTGTACGAAAACAGTTTAGTTTAGATCTTCACGAAGATAACGAGTCAAGTTTTCGGCGTTGGCAGAAATCGAATACGATTTCACGGGGAATCTATAATAAATTAACGAATAATGGTATATTCAATAAATAATATTTGACTGAAGACATATTACAACAAAAAAGTAGATTATAAATTCTGATTCGACATTTTATTAACTTTGTACCCTGATCTTCAATATACCGTAGAATAGAACACTCTTGTAATATAAAAAGCTCAATGGTTGGATCTTAAAAAAGAAAATCTTAAAATCTAAAAATCTAAAAATATATAAGTCCAAAAATCTTAAAGTCTTGAAATTTAAAAATCTTAATATTTTAAAATCTTCAAATTCTTTAATTTTTAAATCTTTCAATCTTTAAATCTTATTACTTACTATTCTTTAAATCTTTAAATCTTTAAATCTTTAAATCTTTAAACCTTTACATCTTTAAATCTCTAAATCTTTAAATCTTTAAATCTTTAAATCTTTAAATCTTTAAATCTTTAAATCTTTAAATCTTTAAATCTTTAAATCTTTAAATCTTTAAATCTTTAAATCTTTAAATCTTTAAATCTTTAAATCTTTAAATCTTTAAATCTTTAAATCTTTAAATCTTTAAATCTTTAAATCTTTAAATCTTTAAATCTTTAAATCTTTAAATCTTTAAATCTTTAAATCTTTAAATCTTTAAATCTTTAAATCTTTAAATCTTTAAATCTTTAAATCTTTAAATCTTTAAATCTTTAAATCTTTAAATCTTTAAATCTTTAAATCTTTAAATCTTTAAATCTTTAAATCTTTAAATCTTTAAATCTTTAAATCTTTAAATCTTTAAATCTTTAAATCTTTAAATCTTTAAATCTTTAAATCTTTAAATCTTTAAATCTTTAAATCTTTAAATCTTTAAATCTTTAAATCTTTAAATCTTTAAATCTTTAAATCTTTAAATCTTTAAATCTTTAAATCTTTAAATCTTTAAATCTTTAAATCTTTAAATCTTTAAATCTTTAAATCTTTAAATCTTTAAATCTTTAAATCTTTAAATCTTTAAATCTTTAAATCTTTAAATCTTTAAATCTTTAAATCTTTAAATCTTTAAATCTTTAAATCTTTATATCTTTAAAGCTTTAAATCTTTAAATCTTTAAATCTCTAAATCTTTAAATCTTTAAATCTTCAAATCTTTAAATCTTTAAATCTTTAAATCTTTAAATCTTTAAATCTTTAAATCTTTAAATCTTTAAATCTTTAAATCTTTAAATCTTTAAATCTTTAAATCTTTAAATCTTTAAATCTTTAAATCTTTAAATCTTTAAATCTTTAAATCTTTAAATCTTTAAATCTTTAAATCTTTAAATCTTTAAATCTTTAAATCTTTAAATCTTTATATCTTTAAATCTTTAAATCTTTATATCTTTAAAGCTTTAAATCTTTAAATCTTTAAATCTCTAAATCTTTAAATCCTTAAAACGATTAAATCTAAAAAATCAGAAAATCTACATATCTGGAAAGACCTAAGAATTTGAAAAATTAAAAACAAACAAATTTAGAAATCTGAGAATACAAAATTCTGAGAAAATGAGACTAAAAGAAAAATGTTGAAACTCGGTCACAACATTCTTCTTTTAACACTCTGTGAATCTTCTGGCAAAGTATGTGTGCAATAAGTTTTAGAAACCCTCCTGACAATAATAGAGTCAGAGCCATCATTTGTTCTAGCTGAAAATCTAAAAATAAAAAAAATTAAAAAAAACTAAAAAATTTCAAATAACATTTTTTAGAATCTAAACGTTTCAAAACTTAAAAAAAATCCAAATTGCTCTAAAATTAACATATTGAGCAGTTTAAATTAAGAGCTGTGAAATAGACCGAATTATCAATATTTTTACAACATTACTACAATCACGTATAATAAAGAATCCACTATGCACTGATTTACCGGTTAATTCAGTGGTTAGCCAAATTATTTGATTCGATATTTGTTACGAACAAATAAAAACAATGTTTTCCCGACGATGGATTTATTCGGCAAATGTTTTGCCAATAAGGTCTTTCGGTTATATAAATGTTGATATTAAAATTAATAAACACCCCTTATTTATACAGTCTTCGCTGTTAATTAACACTGATCGTGGTAGATGGTTTTTGAACTTTCTCACGCCTGACAAAATGCTATCAAGTTGTGAAAACAAACTCTATTTGATATAGACCCCGTTCAGACTACCAGCTATATTACTTGATGTAACGAAGCTTGATATGAGACGTCAGATGCATTATTTCTAGTGAAACTAACTATACAAACATTGATATTAAGCTACTTTTTATCAATTAATACCAATTCGTTAAACATGAAGAAAATATGAAAGTTTGAAGGTAACCTTTGCCCTACCATACTTAATACATTACTTAAGCAGAACTATCTAGTATTTTATTTGCCAGTATTCACTACATTTTTAGTTTTTTTTTTTCAAAATCTCATACCTCGGAATATTATGCATGTTAAATGTGGCCGGATTTTTGATTTTCCGTGTCAAAATTCCATCAATCTCACTCCTTTAAAATTACATGAGAAAAAAATCCTTGGACAAGATTCTCGAAGGGGTAGGCTACCATTTTTAATTTCAGGACAATCGGAGCTGTGAATGAGAAAAAAGTATACATAGCCATGCAACCTGATGTTACCTTGTTAACCTAAGAAATTCTATGAAAAATTCATCACTAAACTTGCTTGCCGAATGTTAACGACTTATCGATTGCAGGATCGTTCTCAATATCTCGATCCCTCTCTTCCTGCAAATTAAGACCAGCCTTTTGTTTTGATTCGACTAAACATGTTTCAGTAAAACACTTTTGACATATTTTAGTGCACCAAATTTTGTCCACATGGATGAAAACTTTCTCGACATTTAAGGCGGACAGTTTATTATTTTTAAACTCAAACTCACTCGCGAAATTGCTGAAAGTCGAAACACGAAAATGTAAACTGCGATTGCTAGAACGAAACGACAAAGTTGATCACCGTCTCACCCCTCTGGATGGCATATCGCATCGAAATGTCATCATTTGTAATTAAAGCAGATTTCTAAAAGGCTAATGAATATTACTGAAGGGATGCATACACGGTGAAATTTTCATAGGCGCGCCTCAAATTGCCCGGCGGCGTGGGCAAAAAAATGCAGCGGCACGCCGGTCTAAAATAGTGGCGGCGACGGCGCGGCGGCGCACAGATCTACCTGAAACTGATTTAATGGAATGCCAACACCTTTCACACAGAAAAAAAGTGTTCCCAAAAATGAAAACGGACCGCGAACTAGTTCACGTTTCAGGATTTTTTCCCTTTAAACATTATTTAGTTCATGATTACGTGATTCAGGTCACGGTGTATTTTTGCTTGTTCTCAAATTCATGAATCATAAATTATAATCTTCGTTGATTAAGCTAAAAATGAGCATCCGCTAAGGTACGCATTATGCTCCTCATACCCCTAATAAAAAAAAATATAGTTTTTATGGCGTATCGTGTTGCAAATGCACATACGTATTGCTAAATTTTCAAATCAATGTCTGCGGTAGAAACTGAGATTCACAATTGCAAAAAGCGAGATGATGGATACCGATGTGAGCCCCGTGCCGTATCCCTTCAAATGAAATCTGTTTATAGTTAAAACTGTTGACCTCGAGAAGTTTATGCTTAAACACCAATATTTGAAGGTTATATTGGTCATTCAAGTTGAATAGTGAGTAAATTTGGGAAACTTTTGCGAGGCATTGATGTACATCACTCTGATCACAATAACGCATTTTTGTTGTAGACTGAATCGAAGGTTGTTTAGCCAGCAGTTAGTCTGTTATTAATATGCGATGTCGGTTTCCACGCTGGGCTTCTACAGAAAGACATCAATTTTCCATTGAGCATCGAAAAAGGAATGCCCTATAATTTACAAAATAAGTCTCTTCTACATTTTCTCGATTTCGTTACTTCTCATTATTTCTCTTGGTTTCTCATGCGCTGCAACTAGCATCGCGAGGCTGCTGATGCGATAGTTCAATATGTAAACGTAAGCACATATACGCATTCAAGCGATCGCCGTATTACTCAATGTTCTTCTTCCAACTGGCATTGACGCTCTTTTCAACGTGCTTTCGCCTGCTATTACCTTATAATTCTAGAAGCATTTCCACCGTTATTAATTGAGAGCTTTCTGTGCAAACATTAATGCATGAATTTGTATATTGTGTGGCAAGCAAAATAATACTTTACGCCCAAGAAAGTCAAGAACATTTCCAACCCGAAACATTTCCTCGACCGGACCTAGAATCGAACTCGTCTTCTCTGGTTGGTAAAACGTGCTCGTACTAACTACTGACAATTTTTGTTTTATATGTATTCCGTGCTGGGTATATTCATCGCAGCGGCCATTTCTAAGTTCTATTGTGATATATTCCCCGTTTTGATATTGCTTCATCAGTATGCCGTACCACTATTATGTGATGCGACCGACATGGACTGACTCGAAGCATTTTCCCAAAGGTATTACATTTTTAATAAAATGCACTACTTGGCTGGGCGCTGCATTCCATATATCAAAGAGCCTCTTATACATAAATGTACGCCTTTTATTGAAGATTGCTGTACAATAACATAGCTGGTGTTGAGAGTCTTCCTTTTCTATGCCACACAATCGACACATATCCTCTTGAAGTTTTCGTATTAGCTGATATTTGCGTGGACAATGCTCTGTTATTAGACCAGTGTAAGATCATTCTCTGATAATTAAGAATGTTTGCGAGTCATTGAACTGGTCGGATATATGAACCGTTGCCTAGCAATGTGAGTGTTGTTCCAGTCGGTCGTCATTTTTATTTTTTCGTATTACTTGATCATAATTTTAAGCGAAACTCCACAGGATTGTTCTGGTCCTATGCAAGTCTCGCTAAATTTCTTCTTCTTTCTTAGCGTTTCAAGCTTATTGCTTCTGCAATTAGCTTATTGCTTGCTCTCAACTTAGTGTTTTAAATGCACTTCCAAAGTTATTAATTAAGAGCTTTCGATGCCAGGTACATTAGTAGTAGCATTAGTATGACTGTGTGGAAAGTACAATTGTACCTTTGGATAAGTGCCCAGTACAATAGTACCTTTGGATAATTGCCCAGTACAATAGTACCTTTGGATAAGTGCCCAGGGAGTCGAGAAAAATTCCTAGACCAGACCGGGAATCGAACCCAGCCACCTCCAGCATGGTGTTGCTTTGTAGCCGCGCCTTTACCGACTAAGCTAAGGGAGGTCTCGCTAACATGTCGGTTTTTTCAGTCCCTTGAATTCCGTAGTGGCCAAAAACCCAATATATGTTAACTTGGTTTCGACAGGCCAATTTTTAAAATTACATAGAACATTCCCATACAAGTTAGAATTAAATGTTGCTGATTTTAAAGCATTCAGTGCTGCTTGACTATCAGACATAATAAATATATTTGAATTTCTATAGTTTCTTCGCAAGCATATTATAGAACATTAAAGAATTGCTTTAATTTCTGCTTGAACTACACACTACCAAAATGTCATGTAAATTTCAGTCCCCTGAGACCGACACATACAAGCGTCCTTTAGCACATAAGAATGAGTTGAAAGAGATGAGAAAATAAATTTAATCAAACACATCTTTTGCCGAATTGCGTATGTGTCAGTTTAAGGAGACATAATTTTACACGAAATCTTTCTTCACGTTCCCCAACTTTTTACAAACATGAATTACGTCTCGTGTACAATTCATAATTTCTAAGTGTGTACTGAAAATTACTCAATGCGCAAAAAACAAACATCTAATATTGTAGACTCAATTCCTTAGTGTCTATTGTATTGCCCGTATTCTCATTTGTTAATATGCTACTTATTGAGTTCCAACAAGCGTTTTCTATGCCCTGGATGGATTTCTAAACATGCAAAAACAACGAAAAAAAACCCTCTTTATCAATTCCATTATGATGCCGAAAATTTCATGAAAAAGTAGAAATTTGAAGCAAACAATTTTAATTTGGATTCCTCTTTTACTACAGGGTGTTCAATAAGTTCGAATACAGCTTGCATTCTGTGTATTGGATTGGTGACAGCTTAAGCCTCATATATAGGCTTACTGACGCGCACGGTGTCGACATGCTGTCATTTGTTGTTTGTTTACCACGCACGATGAAGCAGTACCGCGACGTCGTAGTTAAGTTGTTTGCGAGAGGTGAGTGACCCGGCGTCATATTCCGGCGGTTGAAATCCCACGGGGTGAAGCGGAATTTCATCTATACCACCATCCGGCAGTACCGGGAGACGGGCTCGGCCAAGGACCGTGGGAGATCCGGGCGGCCGCGTTCAGTGAGGACGTCAGCAGCCATCAAGTTGGTGAAGTAGCGGGTTCGTCGAAAAATGAACCGCTCGATCCGGAAGATCGCAGCTGACTTGGATGTGTCGATCGCAACACGCATCAAAACAGTAAATATAATGTTTAAAGTTACCCAAAAATAAGTATTGAAAACTTTCGCAAACACTCCCAAGCAAGATGCATTTGACCGAATGCCTTTTCAATATTGTGTTCAATTTTGTGTAGTAATTTTTTTATAGACTTACCTGTTTGATAAGCATGTTGATTGACATTAAGTGGTATGTCTGATAAATCAACAACTCGAAAGTGAACATAGACCTATTGGTCTGGAACTCTTCACTTCTTGATTTGTCGAGCGTCATTTTCGGGATGAATTTGAGTGTCATGTCACCAAAATTCAGGGATGTACCCCGACACAAAACTTTTTTTTTCCGTCGGCCTATTTCCCCACATGGTGACAATCACCGACGCCAGGAAGACGACTCCACCACCTGGGCCCTACCTATCGATCCATGACTATGAGCCAAGACCAACGGCTTTGCTTCCCTTTCACGCTTACCACTACACCACCGACGCCGGATCGAAGCAAAACTGCTAACCATGATTTTTTCAATACGTGTTTAAAGTGCTCGAATCCCTTCTAGAGCAAAATTAGATATGTACCATTGGCTTCTTAGGATCAAAGCTATTTAGATTCCATGGTTACAATTCTGCAGATTTGGACCAAGTTTAAAAATTGCCTAAAAATCAAATATTGTCAAATCTACACATAGTGGGAAGTGTTTAACAAATAAATGTTCCAGCGCTTCTTCGTCAGAAGAGGTCATGTCGTCATTTGGTTAGTGAATTTTGTTAACTTTAAAATCTTTTAATTTTATTGATCGGGTGGAAGCCGTGCTGTGAAGCTGACGTGTTTTGTTTTTGCTGCGTCGATCTCGCGAAAAAATCAAACATTAATTCCTTGTTAAACTTAAATAAATTGTGAAATCATAAAATATTCGCGTGTTTTGTGTAATACTTAGTGAATGTAATCGATTCCCTTCCAAAATGTGTGATGTTCGGTAGAATTTTTCAGTTTTTGTGTGTGCTTGCAGTTTTTTGTGTGTGCTTGGAATCGAATGCGATTAGCTGGCAGAGCAGAGTGGAGGGTTGCAGTGATTTTGTCGGAGAATTGATACGACTGGGAAGTTTGGGAAAAGCGTGAAATAAAGAGAGGCAGGAAGAGAAAGAGTGTTGTGGGTGTTTAATTGTTTGGTGACGGTAAAATGGCCGCTAGAATTGCGGCAGATTAAGTGGTGTGAAGCGGGAGAATTCCGGAAAAAAAAGGAAGATTGTTGGTGTTGGAAGTGAAGAGAGGAAGAGAGTGGTGTGGTGAACAAGCCGCTGTTACCCGAAGCAAGTTTGGGAACGGTGAGATTGAACATCAGTTTTCGGCTCTAAACGAGCACGAGAGAATGTACGGTGAAGTATAGCAGAATAGGTCTGCAGGAGTGTGAGATAGGGAGAGAGCGTTATTTCAGTGGAGAGAAGGGCATTTTTACCACGGGTCGCAGTGGTGAATTAGTGGGAAGTGGTGGTCCTATAAGGTGTGAGAGGGAGAGAGTGACCGGTCGACTGCGAGGAGTAGGTCGTTCTCTTCTCGGGTGGTATATTGGACTACACGGCCGGCCATATAAACTCAGTTTTGAGTCGTTTTTGACTCGCTTTCGTCGGGAGTGGAGTCGCTCAGGTTTGGGTGGGTGTAGCTGGGGTTGCCGGGTCGACAAGTCAAAGACATCGACTCAAATCAGATGGATGTTTTTGATTTGTCAACTTGGCAGTCCCGGTTGCATTTGCTCAGGTTTGAGTGGCTCCACTTTTGACGGGGGTGAGTCGGAGACGGCTCGGGACTGAGTTGGGGTGGCTGGCCGTGTAGAGCTCTGGTGCGCTTTGAACGAACATCGCTGTAGCAGTCGGTGAGGGAGACGAGAGGTCGGAGGTGAACGGTAATAGTGACTGTTGTTGGTGGTAGCGAAAAGTTAGAAGTGGGATAGTGATGTAGTGTGAACGGCTAAGTAGAAAGAAAGAGAGGAAAAAAAAACCCGTAGTTGGGGTTAATGAAACTGAATAAAATAGCGAAGACATGAAAGTGTGAGTGATTAGGTCTTTGTAGATAGAGAGGTTTAGAGAACAGAGCAAAGGTGCGCGGAGGTAATTAGCCGAAGAAAGGTTAAAAGTGGAAGTCGGAACTGAAATCCTCAATTCTCGAGTACTTTTTCAATCAGACGTGTCTGATTTTGTGGGCAGGGAGGGGAGGTGGGATTCAAGCGTTAGATTCTTGAAACCCTTGGCACTTTCATGCAAACTAGGGCCACCAACACAAGGAATAACATTTTCCTAACATGGTGGTGATGTAATTTTCCGTGAGGGGGCTGAGAGTCTTCGGGAGTTTACGTTTGAGTCTTGCTTCCCCTCTTTGTTTGCGGAATCAGGTGCGTCTGTTTGAAGAAGTAGTCGAGAATTGTTCGGATTTTGACATTCTAGGTTCATATAACTATGGGTCCATGGGATCAGTAGTAGATCAATAATATACCATGTTTCATGTATAATTTACTTATTGTATTCCATTGAAATAAACCACCCACACATGTAAGTGGCCCCAGCAGCATCCTTCCTGTTGGTTTAAACCGGTCCTCAAACTCGATGTTTTTAACGTATACTTGTATTCCATTGAAATAAACCATCCACACTTGTGAGCGGCCCCAACAGCGTCCGTACTGTTGGTTTGAATCGGTCTTCAAATTGGATATTTCAACATGTTCTTCTATTCCATTGAAATAAACCATCCACACTTGTGAGTGGCCCCAGCGGCATCCGTACTGTTGGTTTGAATCGGTCCTCAAATAGGTATCTCAACATATTCTTGTATTCCATTGAAATAAACCACCCACACTTGTGAGTGTCCCCAACAGCATCCTTACTGTTGGTTTAAACCGGTCCTCAAACTCGATATTTTAATATATTTTTGTATTCCATTGAAATAAACCACCCACACTTGTGAGTGGCCCCAACAGCATCCTAACTGTTGGTTTAAATCGGTCCTCAAACCCCGTGTTTAAATGTATTCTTGTATTCCATTGAAATAAACCACCCACACTTGTGAGTGGCCCCAACAGCATCCCTACTGTTGGTTTAAATCGGTGCCAAAATTTGAATAGTTTGAATGAGCATCTCTATACAGAGAATAAATCGGAAACATATTTAAATATCTTATTCGCTGCCGACGTCAATTGAATTAAGCACACCGTTTACCAAAACGGATCCCGCTGCCAACCCAACCATTTTATCCAACATCCCAGTGATTTCTCGTGGAAGTGCAGAGGTGTTCTCGGCTTCCAATAAAGCGAGTATCATGTCAACATATTCCTACCCATTCCCTACTTGACCTGCATTCGGGCGAGGCCGGCGCCGGTATTGCCTTAGTTTGGGATCACCAGTTTTTACACATTGAGGATGTATGTTGGTCCTAAGCATCATCTTTTGGTTCTCTGTGTAATAACAGCTGATCTGGCAATAACGGAGTAGCAACCTCGGGCGGTCAATCATGCTCATGCTCATGCTTTAAAATCTTTTATTTTTTTTTTTTTTCCTTCCCCCCTCAAACCGGAAAAATTTTTCCCCGAGTTTCCCCCCCAAACCCCCCCCCAACCCAAAAAAGCCCTTTTTTTACCCCTTCCAACCAAAAGAAAAAAAAAAACCCCGCCCCCCTAAAGAACGTCTTTCCAAAACCATGTTGACTGTTTCCTGACTATAGCTAAATCGGAAAGTGTTCCTTCCGTAGTTTTGATTGCAGAGGGCAAGTTTCTTCGTAGGCTTATATTAGGATATTAATGATGAAACATCTTCTTAAGAGAGGCCTGGGACTCGCCGACGTCTTCATGCTACGAGGTTGGTTTGTTAAGTAGGATACAGGTAAGGATTCGATTATATAGGCAATGCGACCAATGAGAAGTTTTATTTTTGTGTGTTTGTTCTCAATTCATCCGAATGAGAATTAAAGTAATTTTTTTAAATGTATTCTGTTGGCGTCACTCACGAGGTGTGATTGTGCTTCTACAATGGGAAGACAAAGCATTTTTTAATTATGCTTGAAAGACGATTTGGACCAATAAAAATAAATAGTTAGGATAGAATTGTCGAACTTAGAAAATCCTTTGGATAAGTCATACTAAACGATGTGTCAGATGCGCGAAAGCAAGTAAATGGTATTGTATAAAAAAAATAACAACTCACAAGCTGTATAATGAAGACGGTTCTCCCATCTCTTTCTCGAAATATATTTACCAGATGAAATAACCAGTGAAAAATAACGTATGGTTGCACCAAATTAATACTCAAATAAGGACGCATAACATCCATTCCACCTGTAAAAATGTTGAAACTTGCAAAAAAAAACCACCAGTTGGAGAAGGAGTTGCATTTTCACCTCCTGGGCACGGTTGTTAATTAATATTTTCTGCAGTATAATTTGCACTAAAGGGCCTGAATTGCAAAGACGATAAAATTAAAAATTTCAACAAACTGTTTTCTGTCAATCTTGTCTCAATCGTAAAGACGAGCTGTTGAATTTGGGATTAGGAGCTTTTCGTGAAGCGTATCAAGGTTTTTAACCTCCAGAATCAAAGATTGCCAGCGGTTAATTTTTGTCAGGGATTAGGTTTCTCCTTTTTCCATTTTAAAAACAAGTGGATTTGATTACCCCTGATACAGCGTTCTTGGTCAGATTGAGCTGGCGTTGCTTGAGAAATGATGAGTGTTTCTATAGCCGCAGGTAATACTGTGCATCAAATTCTTATACTGTATGAAAAGATCAAGTAAATCTTAAACCAACATGAACATAATGTTGATGAACAGTTTTGCAAATCATTCCACAATGCAACAGAAACATTGAGCAGTAGAGAGACAATTTCAATGCTGTCTGGCCGTGATTGTTGTTTGAGTGTTGTATAATGGTCTCGAAATTATATGCATTGTAAACTGTGCCATATCGTAATTTTGCCAATTTCTTCTCCTTCCGTACAGAGCAAGTGCAGCGTCGATAAGTTTGCGTTTAACCATGAGGGCACCGTAACCTATGAACATGATTTGCCATCATTGCAACAGTTTACCTTGTGCGCTTGGATGCGTTTTACAAATCATACTGGCGATCATACCATCGTTACTTATTCAGGTAAGTAGGCACATTTTGAAACCATCATGGAACTCCAAGCAGTTGATAGTAAGAAAAAAAATTGTATTGAACTAACTATTATCGACATTTTCGTAGAGAGACTTAATAGAGCGGAAACTTGTTTTTTCATCCCCACACATAGTTGAGAAATTGTTCGAAAGCAATTCGATGATCTAACAGTATGCGTTATTATTTATTTTGGAATCAATCTCATTTAATTACCATGATCAAGGGCACCGTTGCGATAAGGCTCCGTATTCTTATGATTTACGGGAGGCATATGAATTTCCTACAATGTTTTAATTCATTTTCCAAAAAGAATCTTTGTTATCTTTGTAGCTTGTAGTGCTTGCATTTCCAATTAAATTGGCTTATACATCCCCTGAATAACGCATCTGCCAGCTTGCTTTTTTTTTATTAATTGCGAAACCAAATATTTGCGGTCGTTCGTTCATCTGATATAAAAGAAAACAGAAATGGTCATAAATTTTAATTTACCATCTAGTTACTAACTCATCATTTCAAAACAGTTCAATAAAACAAATCTGGACATTCAAAGTAAGAAGTGCGCTTTATGCTTGAAAAATCATTTTTAATATTTTCGGAAATTTTGTATAACGAGAAAGCTCAGATAAACAAATAGGTAATCTGAGAAACTTTAAAATAAAATAAATTTAAGCAAAAATATTAATTCATGGGATATGTCTGATGCCAATTCTGAAAACATGATTACAGGAAAAACGTGATTGAAATTCCCATAAGCAATGCTAGGTATACTAGGTACATGCATATACAAAAAAAAGTTTTTACTTTGCCAACCTTTGAATTCTCTTAAACAACTTTGAGCAAATATTCTCAAAAAATGTGCAATAAAGAAATTTATTTTTTTGGAAAAAAAAATCAGATGCCCCACTAACATAAAAAAGAAACTCCCGAATTTCAAAAACCGATTTTGAAATATTCGGTCACTTGTCTACATTTATTACAATAAAATATTATTATTTTCTCTAAATCTTGCACTCATACCTGTCTGTTATTCTAGATGCAGTCTGAAATCAGCAGTCCTGGTTAATTATATACGCTTGCTGACGAGTAGCTGAATGCATAAAAAACCTAAAACAGAGAATGTGTGAAGACAAAAATGCTTTATGATGCATTCACGTTTCTTCGCCTCGGCAACATCTACAGAGAAAATCAGTCCCATTTGACTTGCGTGGATTTGATCACACGCGAACAACTGGGTTGCATGTTGCTCATAGGCAACAAATCTCACAAGACTGATGTTGCATCTAGTTGTCATAATGTAAATGCACCTCTCAGATTCATTGCCACTTTGTTCAAGAATGGTTTTAGCCTCAACACTATTCGGCAGATACGGCAAAAAGAAGTTTCTGACCATAAGCGAACCTCTCAAAGTCGACAAGCAATCAAATTAATGGTTTAAAGCGTAGTGGGAGCAAAACCTGATTTTATTTTGCCCTATATTTCTCTTGAAACCTTGTCGAGATCCGCACGAAAGGACCTTGAAGAATTGAACGCAGAAGAATAGTTACGCTACAAATGATTGTACATTGCCATTTAGTGGATTAATGCAGATTTTGTTTTAAATGATTGCATGACAAACTGGTTATCATCCGCAAGTTTCTTATATAAATACAGAGACGAATTATATAACGAGACAAATCATAGTGGACAACATATTATCTCATTTTCGCTGTTGATACTAATGCGCCTTTTTTACTAGATTACTTGATGTGTCATTATCTCTAAAAAGAAACATATTCAGCTGTTTGTGCTTTAACGCTACTGGGCTGTTGACAAAAAAAGAGTTTAACAGTAAAGGTTCAGGTTCAAAGTACATTTCTTTTGTTGAACCTCACGGTAAATTTTTCAAAAGGGCGTGTGTGTAGTTTTAGTTTAATATATAAATATTCGCAACACCTACAAATGTTCATGTGTAAAAGCAATCAATTTAAGTAATTTATCAAATTTGTTAACATCATTTCGGAAACCAATACATTTGTTTTGTTGGGCTTGTTGCGTGTTGTCTCGTCTAAATAAAAGTTTTAAATTCGGGTTTATTTGCAACACGGTGACTTGTAACAATTTGCGATATTATAATTTATGGAAATCAATTTAAAATTATGTTTTGATAAAAGTTCTACTATAAAGATTTCTCTCGAAAAAAATTAGACAGAATAATTAATTTGTAACTTTTTAGCCTGTAGGTAAAAATTTATGAAATTTTGACTGGAATTAGCTAAGAATATAACGTTGGCAAAATTCAATCACAATCTGTTAAGTTGTTAGTGTGATATAATTATAGTTATGGCATCGAAAAAACAAAAGATCCAGCCAAAAGTTATGTGCGCCCTAGAGGAAAATCCGACTGTATCTCGCGATGGACCGGAAAACACCATTTAAAACACTCTTTTAATATTTGAATGTTAGAGAAAGAAATGAAAACAAGAATGGTTACAAAAACCGACTAAGTGTTAGCCATTTAAATTGTACAATTTAATATTTTTTGAAATAATATACTGTTAAAACAAAAACATATATATCATATTATCAAATAATTTCTTTCGGTGTTAGTGATTATTAGTCTATTTTCCATTTGTTTAAAATTAAATTCTCTCTAGGTTCCCGCGATATTGTTGTTTTAAGATCGCATCCCAGCCAGTAGTTGATGACGAATTACCTTTGGCCGCTTTAATTGTAGTCCGATAACATTTAGCTCGCTCAGCGGCCGTCTTCTGCTGCTTGGAAGGAACGTTCACCTGATGAGCCATCTTGCGCTTCCGGGAATTGCGCTTGTATATAGTAGCCAAATGTGGCGACATTTCAATGATATGAAAAATTCTCAATAACTATTTCAAAATAGTACTCAATCCAACGCGAAACGAAATTTCACTAAATGAAGATTATAGATGTCAATATATTGATATTGGATATTGAAGTCCGTGAAAGGGAAGTAGCATGAAAGTAACAGAAAAATCCTTCTTCTTCTAGAACTTTCCAGCTTTTTATTTGTCACAATTAGCATATTTCGTCGGTTTCTCGCAATACTGGCTCAGAATAAAAATTGTGGAAAATTCCACTTTGCTTGAATTTTTATGTAGATTTATTGCCTTGATTGCGATATTTCGTCAATACACCGCTCTAAGAATGCACGGTAATGTATAATAGTAATAAAATTACAAATCGATCAGGATTTACGAGTTAGGTGGACGTCATGCTCAAATAATGAACAAACACTTATAATAATTCAATATACACACTTAATAATGATTCACAAGCTCGGGTAAACATTTAGCTGATTTCACACGGCATTTTCATATTTAACTGATAACTCTGCAAAAAATCGAACGATGCCAAGTCTCAGCATTAGTTGAAACTGAAATATCGGGTAACTTCATTATTAAACCGATTCTCGGCAACACTAGGAGCCGAGCACAAACGTTAACCATACTTCAACCGCCTATCATGGCGAACTATCGGTTTAGCAGTGTTGTAAGCCGAGGCTCGGCTTTTTATCTGTCAACCGCCATGCGCCATATTGTTTTCCTTCGCAAATGGAGTAAATCGTATGTTGTTTGTGGAAAGGTGAAAAAACATACATTTATTGGCACTACATCAATTACATTGATAAAACCTCGTCAACAATTCTACATCCATTCACCCAGTTCATGGCTGCTTCTCTCCATCCTCGGTTGCGCCCCACACTTTTCAAGTCTTGGTTTACCTGATTCGCCCATCTAGCTCGCTGTACTCCACGTCTTCTTGGACCAGCCGGATTTGACGCCAACACCATCTTTGTAGTGTATTGGCTATAGGCATGAAATATTCAATATTTCGATGAAAATCTAATTCAATACACACAATTTAACCGAAATCGCGGTTAACCTCATTTCTGTTTGTTTCGAATTTTAACCTATGTATCAGTTTGCTTATGCCGAGATTCCCAGTTAACTATATGAGTTTTCAGTTTGACCCAAACCGTGATTATCGGTTAACATAACAAAGCCGAGATTGAAACCGAGAGGTCGGCTGTGCGGATCTCGGTTTCAGAAAGCCGAGACTCGGTATATACTTCTAAATGTGTAACCCTCTTTCCAAAATCATAATAATAGCCCTGAAAACGGCCATTTTAGAGTTGTATATCATTCTGCTCTTCATGGTCGGCTGACTAAGCATTCTTCATTGGCTGGGTCAACCGACTGGATAACAAGCCTTTTTCTAGCAACAACCAGCTAAACCATCCCCTGTTTGGCCAAAAGCTACTCACCAATGCGCCCTCTACAGTGCTTGCCGCCGCCAGAAACTAACCTAATCTACTTAATCCACTATGTACAACTAGTAACTACAATATGTGTACACATGGTCGGTCAGCCGTGTTGTAGTTTATCTCGAAATAACTGTTAATATTTCGTTTGTTGGTTGTCCAACGTGCTTGTCCATTTGCTCCGGGACGCGAGGTTTGAAGCAATGCCATGTTGAGCCCGTTGCGTGGTATTGAAAATTTTGATGTGCGCAAGAGAAACTTCAATTAAGCAAACTCTTTAGCTGGGTAAATTAATTTGTTCGTCCTGAAAAGGTCGGATTTTAGTTGTTGACAGGGGCATGGTTCGCGATTGAACTTAGGGGTTTTACTCAGTCTTCTTGTGCAGCAGAACAGCCTAGATGTTTGGCCGGACCTCCCTTTGCAATGATGACACCGGAAATAGTTTCATCAGCTCCTTGTCCTTGCGGATGGCCAGCTACAGCTGACATAAATGATTTTGGTCTTCTTGTTGTCAAGGGCGGCGTTTAATGCCAACTCGCGAACTTCAGCGTCAAGGTATTCCTTTTCCAGACGGTAGACGGGGACTCGGGCATAAACTCGCTGGGCGTAGTTGCACTTCGGGAGCCGACGGTGAATGCAACCAACTGGTAACTGCAATCCGGTGCGGTTCGAGCGGGATTTTGCCTTTCCATTAACGTTACCTCCTTTGCCATGGTCAGACACGTCGCTAGCTAGCTGAATGTGCACAGTCGAGCTGATATGTATCATTGATGACTACAAGCCATGCCGGGCCCTTTTTATATTATGGCGTCGAGTACCATTGCATGAAAGGAAGACGATAACACAAGGGTAATGCGAAACAAATTTTACAAACGGGGACCTCACTTGTTGTGCCAGACACCAGCGTGGAAATGGAATAATTCGTTTTCATTACCGCGACAGTGGCGCTCGCTGTATGGTTTCGGAGGTTAAATTCACATCATTCCACCTCAGACAAAAGAAAAACGGCTCTTTTCAGGGCCGCAAACCTTACTTTATATAAGATAGTTGAGAAATGGATGCACTTACTTCTGATCGTTGTATTTAGAAACTGCATAACAATTATAGTTAGTTAATATTGGTCAGAAATATTAGAGCTCACATTTGATAAGGAACTCATTCACAAAAATCACTATTATTCACAAAATTCGTGCTAGTGAAAAATATGCAGTGCAGAAAAAGCACATGGCCATGGAAAAATCTCAATTATGAAACAAAACTGCCTGACAAAGCATTCTTCACTGGCTGGGTCAACCGATCAAGCCGCTTTCTAACAACATCCAACTAAACCATCGCCTATCTGGCCAACGGCTGCGACTTTTTGTTCGACATTTGTTCTAAGGTCACAACATTCGAAATTCTATGTACTTCGTTAGTACTGTACCAAGAAGGCAGCTTCAAAATTCTTTAGAACATTGTTCTGAATCCTTTGAAGTGTTTTTTTTTTCCTGGTAGCACAACAACTAAACCATATTGGAACAGCATAAAGCATGGCCGCATAAAGCATGCCCGCTTTGCAAGTCTTGCATGCCCAAAAATTGGATTTGTTTTTTCCCTCCACAATTCGCACATATAAAATTTTTGGGATACTCTACAGGACAGCTGTCCTTGGCGTGAGAGGAATCGCCACAATGCATGCATTTGGCATCAATGTGACAATGTTTTGTCCCGTGACCGCATCCCTGGCATTTACGGCACTGGGTGAGATGTTGGTAATTTCCTCCAGTCTTCCTAAAGTGTTCCCACTTCACTCGGACATGGAGCATTAGGCTGGCTGTTTCCAATGCCTAAAGGTTATTCAGTTCATTTGGCTTAAAATGAACTAAATAAAAATCGTTAGAAATCCCATAGCGAGAATCGCCAGGTTGGGATTTAATTTTCATTTTTATTATTTGAACTGGTGTAACTCCAAGCAATTTAATTAGTTCTTGTTTGATCTCATCCAGGGATTGATCCCTAGCCAGAGCTTTTAAGGCAACCTTGAACTGACGTTCAGTTTGAGTGGCATAAGGAGTGTATCGAAAATAAGCTATCCACAAATTTTCTTTCAAATTATGTTGAAAACCGATATTTCATTCATACAAAAAATTGATCCTTTATTGTACGAGGTTAAATTTGAACATAATGAAGACCGGATGAAATTTAAGTTATTCCTTCACGAATTTTCGAACTTTGGATCGAATGCTCTTCATCAAGTTCCGGACAAATGTTGCATCGCATTTTTTGGACGATTGAGCCCAAATTTTTTTGAACTCCTGCATGTTCCCAGCTGCCTTACCAGTCTTCTTGAAGACCCTCTTCACGATTGCCCAGTAACGTTCGATGGGTCGAAGCTGAGGGCAATTTGGTGGATTGATATTTTGCTCAACGAAATCTATACCCTCTTCCGCAAGCCAATTGAGAGTGGTTTTGGCATAGTGAGCCGACGCTAAATCCGGCCAAAACAGTGGAGGTGTACTATGCTTCTTATATAAAGGCAATAATCTCTTCTGGAGACACTCAGATCGATAGATTTCCGCATTTATAGTTCCGGTAGTGTAAAAAATTGTTGACTTCAAACCACAGGAACATATTGCTTGCCATACTAGTACCTTTCGACCGAATGTCTCCACTTGAATCGACCTGTCCGCATCGCTCACATCCTCCCCAACGCCGGCAGTAAAGTATTGTGGACCTGCAAGGGTTTTTGAGTCCTCATTTACATAGGTCTCATCGTCCATCAAAACGCATGCATCCGAACGCTGCAAAAGACGCGAATACAATTTCCGGGCCCTTGTTGCTGCTCGCTTCTTCTGTTCTGCACTTTGTTTCGAGATTTTCTGCTTCTTGTAGGTCTTCAGGTGTTTTCGCCTCTTGATACGCTGGATCATCGCTGGACCAAACTTATTAATGATGGTTTTAACACTCGCATGATGAATTCCAACCGCTTCGCCAATTTTCGCATAGTAATACCCTTCTCACTTAGCCATGTGTCCAGAACCTTAATTTTCACTTCCTTTTCAATACGCGATATTTTGAAAACGCAGAATTTGAACCGCACAAATAAGTAAACACAAGAAAGCTGACAGTCAAACGCACAGCATACAGTGTTCAGAGCATAACAAACCGTCACAAATACATGCGTACAACGCAAATGTATGTGGATAGCTTATATTCGATACACTCCTTATGTGAAAAATTTGATGCCTCTTTGAGCAAGATACTCAAGGAGAAGTTTGAATCCGATCAAGGTTTCAGCCAATACACGGCATTCACCCCGACGACCAATTTGAAAAGAAAATTTGGAATCTTTAATGAAATTCGTGAGTTTCTTATGGAGACCATGAAAATCGGAGGTTGTTACCACAATAGGTGGAACCTTTTCTTTCCCTACATTAATACGGGAATGTTTTGATGAATTTTATCTGACTGATGGATCATTCTCATCACCGGTGAGAATATCAAACCCAACAAACATTGGTGTCGAATAACCGCCGCTTGTTCAAACAAATTTGGAGAAGTTGTTCAGCTTTTCCTTCTGAAAGCTGAATAACTTCTCCACATTTGTTTGAACAAGCGGTTATTCGACACCGATGTTTGTTGGGAATTGATTGCTCAAATCAATATCGTTAGAAGGTGAATCCAGAGATTGCTCCTTTCTTTTGCGTTTAGGTGCCATATTCTCCAAAACGAGTACCTATCAGATTTCTATAAGAATCGTAAGGACCGAAGAGGAATGTTAAATTAGGAATTTATACGTTTTCTCCTAATCAACTTCCAAGCAGATTCTACAAGAATCCGAAGGGTCAAAGAGGAATTTTCCAAACCGATATCCAAGTTGGATTACCTCGCGTAGGGTCCAGACAAGGATCGAAAAGGAATAAGGGTAACAAAAAAAAATGCAGGTAATGTTTAGCACTGAAAAGTGCTGTTTAATTTTGTTATAGCTTTAAGTAGCAAGAATACTTCCTTCAGCAAAAAGAAAATAGAACCGCACGGCATGAGAGCTCGATGCCGAAGTGGCCAGCAACTATCCTAATCTACCTAATTCACTATGTACAACTAGGAACTACAATTTGTGTACATATGGTCGGTCAGCTGTTAATAATATTTTGTTTGTTGGTTGTCCAACGTGCTTGGCCATTTACTGCGGGACGCGACTTTTAAAGGAATGCCATGTTGAGCCGGTGCATGGTAGTGGAAATTTCGATGAGCGCAACAGAAACTTCAATTAAACAAACTCTTCAGTTGGAAAAATTGATTTGTTCGTCCTGAAAAGAACGGGTTTCAGTTGTTGACGGGAGGACCATGGTTCGCGATTGAACTAAGACTTTCTTCTTTGTCTTCTTGTGCAGCAGGATGGCCTGAAAAGGACAACACCTTGTGAAATGGTCACACCGGAGAGACGTTTTATCAGCTCCTCGTCGTTGCGGATGGCCTGATGCAGGTGACTTGGGATGATTATGGTCTACTTGTTGTCGCGGGTGGTGTTTCCTGCCAGCTTGAGGACTTCAGCTGCCAGGTATTCCATCACCACAGTGAGGTAGACGGTGGCACTGCCACCAACGCGCTCGATATAGTGCCCTTCCGAAGCAGACGGTGAATGCGACCGAGTGGGAACTGCAATCCGACTGCAAATTTGTCACGGCCAGACATGTTGCTAGGCAGTAGAGTGGGCCGGACGACTTGACGGTGCGCAGCCGAACGCTGACACAACATCTTCGAGATTACCCGAAATACTGAAGCGAAACTGTTGTTGTTGTTGTTGTGTTATTTTGAGAGGGACTTTAACCAATTGTTCATTCGTCCCTTATCCCAGGTGGATCAGATCTTATCAAACAATTTTGTGTCCTCTAGAAACTTTAGCAGCATTTGTTCAAACGGTGGCGATAGAACTTCCTCAAAGGTTGCGCCACAACCCCAGGCCAAGTGCTCAGAATTATACAGTTGGCAATCAATCAAAATATGGCGTACAGTTAAAGGAACACCACAGCCGGTACAGTCGAGGGGATTTATTTATGACATTTATTTATTTTATCAATTAGAAAACTATGGGTGAGGCGGGTGTGACCAATCCGAAGGCGGGAAAGCGCACGTCTGAATTTAGGGATATTATTGTCGGGCCAGGGTATGGGGAGGAGTTTTGTTAATCTGAGTACAGAGCTATTGCTGCTGAGCCATTTCTGGTTCCAGCTTTCATAAACTCGCTCCTTAGTTCATATGTTGATGTATTGGGTTGGAACAGACCCGGATTTGCAAATCGATAAGCCTCTTCGTTGCCAGTGATACCAGCGTGACATGGTAACCAACATAAGCTGACCTTGTTGGCCAACGCCGATCGTTCAGCATCTTGAAGCCAGGGATGTTTGACAGAGGAGGAGTTCATCTTGCTGAGGCAGCTAGCAGAGTCTGTGAAGATAACAGTAAGATTGGATGATTGGGGTGGGACAGAGTCGGATGCCTGCATAATGGCGTAGGCTTCAGCGCTAAATATTGAACAGGTGGAAGGGAGAGCTGAACTGATGTTGAGGCAGGGTAAGCTACTTGTTATACCAAAACCTACGTTGTTGTTTGATAATGAGCCATCTGTGTATATGTGTTAGTGATTAGCAGGGTTGCGATATCTCTGGGGAGAATCACCCGGGTGCACATTTCTAGCTCTCTTTGGTGAATCTCACTCAGTCTCTACGGAGATTTTTTCCTGACACCACTGCAGAGATTGCTCGACACAGTACAGGAGAGCGAGAGAATTAACAGTTCGCTAACTGAGCGTTCATACACTCACTGCAGTGTGAACGACGGAGAATGAAAGAGCAAAAAAGGACTGCACCGCACTGACGTGAGTGAAACCTTGATCGAAACATTAAGAAAAAATTGTAGTATTGTCGAGTAAACCTTGAGCTTCCATATGAGTCATTAGCCGTCTGTTGACCATCTTCTCAAAAACCTTACCGATGCAGTTCAAAAGAGTTATGGGGCGAAAACTGTCAGCATTATTCCTATCCTGGTCCGGTTTGGGGATAGTAATAACGAGACCCTCCTTCCACGAACTGGGGATTTCTCCTTGGTCCCATATGTTGTTGAAAAGCTTAAGCATGATGGAATTACCAATGAGGGGAAGATTTTTGAGAAGCGGATAGCCAACGTCATCTTGTCCTGCGCCACAATTTGTCCAGCTGCTGTTTGTTCGGATGCCGGAAGATGGGTGCTTGAGTCAGTTTCCATGTCCGAGCAACTGGCTTTTTTCCATAGCCAGAACCTTCTTGGTTCGCTTCTTGTCCTTCTTTGCCTGTTGCTTTTGTTCCAATTCCTCGATCCTGTGGGACAATTTCTCAATTGTTTCTATGAGCTGCTTGATTGTATCGTCCTTCTCTTTAAGCAGTTTAGATTCGTTGGTGGTTTCACGGATTACTTCCAGTCTTTACTGTACCTTGCTAACCGCAGCATAGGATAGGAGCCGCCGCCAGCCTAAGTTTGACGGATCGCTTCATCCTCTGATATACCTTTGGTATACCGCAGTCGCAACACTTCCTTCGCCATGATATAGGTTGGGCAGTTACACTATATGTACTGCGTTTTCTGAAATCAAAAGATTAAAACATGTTTGGCTTAATGGCTTCGAACCCTAAAATTACTTGATAAAGCAGGAATATAGGTACACCAATGGGCTTGTGACATTAATATTAGCTGCTTATTCCTACAGAAATCGAAAAACCGCTGAAATCATTAGAGATAAAATAATATTCGATATTATTATAAATTTCGAACTTTACAATCTAAACAAATATGTAATGACGATTGCTGCTTACTTGAGATCTGATGGAAAATGAAGATATGATTTGATTTTGACTATTTTTTTACATATCCATTATTAAATATATATAACATATAAATTTAATCTCTAGAATTTCTGAAGGAATGGGTTGGGAGAAAACAAAAAATTAGGCCTCCAGCAAGAAAACTGCATTTATTTATTTATTTATTCATTGTATTCATTGTAAAGTATATTCTCCCACAATCTGTATTCGGCCAAACGCTGATCCAGCCAAACTTCCATTCGGCCAAACATCCGTATGCCAAACGTCCGCATGCCAAACGTCTTTATGCAAAACGGATATCATCATAAAATGCGTTGTGTAACTTTTCGTAATTCATTATTTTTAATTAATTAATTATACTTCCAAATTGCGATATTTAGTTTCCAGCTCAAATACTCTATGAGTTATAATTAAAGATGTAATCGATCGTTGCATGTTAGGCTGAGTCAAGGGACACATACTCTAATTCTTTTGCTCAAAAATAAATGTGTTAATTCTACTCAAATACGTGCGTCATCTGCTGAACTGACTATGAATTTGGCAAAACAGTTTGTATTAAAATTTTATAATTTCTCAAACAATTATGCTTTGATATTTTCAATGTTTTTAGCTCTTCTGATTTTGAGATTATGTTTGAATAAAACTTATTCTTTGACATAAATAGAAAACAAAGAGTATGCCTGGAGATAGATTAACAAGTAGCTTCTACAGCGGTTTGCATCACATGTAATGCTACGTAGTTTGTTGCCAATCTCGTTAAACAGAAAATCCAATTGAAACAAATTTCTCCTGAATCTTTGTTGATACTCATTTAAACACAAGTTGTTTTTCTACTGACCACATGCCTTTTATAAATCGAACATTCCGAGCATGCGGCATGATTGATGTGCTTGCTCATTTTTCGTTCGTTGTTCAATGTAAAACGATTAACACATTTCATTATTATTGACGTACACTCCGATGTTTTGTGTTGTTGGCTGCAGTTAAAGCCTCACCAGCATACGTATATTTTTTTTTTCAATCCATGCTCTTATGCCTTAATTATCCACATTTGAACCATCTCAACACATTAATCGCGGGAGCTATCGAGCACCAATGAAACCCTGCATTTACTTTTTCACACGCAACAAACAATTAGGGGTTTTCGGGGCACAATGGCACCTTAAGCGAATACACCTCATAAGCACATCATATAAAACATTCAATTAATTCGATTATTTATCCATAGCCCCAAATTCTCCATTGGTTTGGATTGATAAAAAACCAATTTGGGGATGAAAAATTTAAATTGAAAATGTACTAGTAAAGTGGGTTGGCGGGGAACGATCGGATAACAATGAGCACTCTACATAATTGTGGATTATTGAACTCCAAATATTTCTAGATAACATACAGCGATACATTTCGCTTATTTCGTTAAATTTTGTCAAATCTGTCAGCATATTTTGGAATTTTCCAAAATTTTCTGGTAACAGAAAACCAATTTCAGCCAAGTAATTGAGAAATAATATGTTTGGTACATACGTTACAAACAAAAAATGCACATTATGCCCTCAATATCTCTATACACACTCAGAAAATCTTACAGTATTCGGTAATTTTTTACCGAACTTTCAACAGCTGAATGTTCGGTAATCCGATTTACCGGATTTCGGTGAAATTTTACAGTATTCCGGTTAAAAATTACCGGAACTTAAATTTTATCGAAATCCGTTAAATCGGATTACCGAACATTCAGCTGTTGAAAGTTCGGTAAAAAATTACCGAATACTGTAAAATTTTCTAAGTGTGTACGTACCGAAATCAGCTTCAATCACAACACTTAACTTGCTGTAGGTGAACTTTCCGCATAACGAAAAATTTTGCTATGTAGTCAAAACTATATTTCGAAGGTAAGATATATTATCACATGTTATGTTATTGTTAAATAGTTTAATCTCGTTTTCACCATATAACCTCTACATCAACACATATTGTTAATGTATGCCATATTTTCATTGAAACGTTTTTTATTGTCTACACTTGATCTGGATTATATACGAACTTTTTGGCATAGAGTACAGCAAAAAGGGTAAATGTCGAAACAATTCAGGAATGGTTTGTGATTATGCGGGTTGATTTTCAAACATATATTCGGCCTTAAGGTTTTGCTACTGCTGTCTTTATTGTAATCTTTTAGGTGTTTAAAAAAATCATTGCAAATTGAATATCACTGTTTTTAATCTTGGCATCGTAGTGGAAGCAACAGAACTCAAAGCAACAGTTCTTCAAATGCCATTTTTCACCGAATTTACTTGAATTCTCTATTTTTCCTTTGTTCTTGACACACAAAAATCTGCGATCAGTAATTCGATCTTTTGAAGTATGTCCCGTGTCATTGGTTCAGATAAATGATAATGCATAAAGTAGTCGGTTTCTTTACAGTTTTCATTATTTGTTTTACTCGGCAGTGGGCTAATTCCTGTCGCCAATCGTTATTGCTCAGCCGTATGGAAACCGAATGATTTGATTTTTTTTACAAGACTAATGTCTTAGTGAAACTATTCATGAAGAGAATATGAAGTCATTTGGTTGGCATTTGTTTGGTGACGAGAATTGGTCCCGTACCTCCCGGTTCAATCAGATGATTAAAAACGTGCTCTCCTTCTCGTGTTTATGTTTAACGAGCACATCAGACATTGGAGCAGCGGATAAATGCGACGTGTTTGTACTCAGATTCGAGCTCAAGTGTGAAACTCGAGTTTAAACATCAGGCGTAAAACTCGAGTTCGAGCGTAAACCGTAGTGTGCCTCTGCTTGATCACCGACGGGTGAAGGCAAAGGCTGATTGTGTTTTTCTTCGACGGTTACATCTGCAAGCAGTCAAAACAAGTGTCCTGTCCTATTGCTGATTATCACAACGCATGGTGTCTCGCTCTTTCTACTACTCACCACAGTTTTCCTGCTGCCACAGAAAAAAACTACTCTCACCGTACACGAAAACTGTTGTTTACCGTTTCTTCTTGTGCCTACTTTCGTTCACTGAGTTATCACCATGAACAACCAACCAATCAACACTCACCAATTCTTCTCTTCTGCGCGAACATTTATTCCGAATATTCGCAGTGAAGTCTTCTGAACGAAGCAAACGAATCGTTTTATTAGAAAAAAGAAAAGTAAAGAAAAGCAGCGGATGGATGAGAAGCAGGCCCTGCAAATTATCCATATTGTGAGTGTGTGTTTGTTTACACAAATGCATTATTGATTTATACATATCAAGCTGAACCACATTAGGTCCAAAGTAACATTGAGAAATTCTCTTCATCAAGCTTGCCTATTAAACAATTTGTTGATGTTTTCTACGTATTCAATCCTTAATTACACTCTATATTTCCACACTGTGTGTTGAAAATTCTTGAACATGGTTTAAGTGGACGAAGAGAGTCTCCCAATGTTACTTAGGACATTGTTATATTGTTCAGCGTGATATGTTAAAGTGAGGAACTACTACGACAGTGGTCAAATTTCCGGTTTTAACCGCCAGTCGTTTAAAGAATACATTGAATTAGATTCAACGTGATTTCTCATTTGTTTATTTATAATAAAGTAGTTATCCAGTTGACTATATATATATATATATATATATATATATATATATATATATATATATATATATATATATATATATATATATATATATATATATATATATATATATATATATATATATATATATATATATATATATATATATATATATATATATATATATATATATATATATATATATATATATATATATATCTATATATATATATATATATATATATATATATATATATATATATATATATATATATATATATATATATATATATATATATATATATATATATATATATATATATATATATATATATATATATATATATATATATATATATATATATATATATATATATATATATATATACATATATATATATATATATATATATATATATATATATATATATATATATATATATATATATATATATATATATATGTATATCTATTTATATATATATATATTAAAATATATATATATATATATATGTATATATATGTATATATAAATATATATATATATATATATATATATATATATATATATATATATATATACAGGGTGACTGGTAATTGGTGTTACATCCGAAAGGAGGTGATAGTAGACCTCATTTGCAGCAAAAAAATGTATGAAAGGTGGGTCGTAAAATCATTCCTTACCGAGTTATTGAACATTTAAGTCTGCATTGCCGACAATACCACTTTTTGCTCGGGTACTTGCACGCATTATCAAGGCCCACCAAAGAGTACGCATTGCTTGGCTCCTTTGATAAACCTTTGTTTACAAACAACTCGATTCAATTGGCGTTACAGGCTTGTTTTCGGATGGGATTGATCATTTCTTTCCGCTCTGTGGCTCATTTAAATGTAATAAAATGTTCATTTTCATATGATTGATATTGATTTTTAATGATATTCGGAGTTACTTGTGATAATTTTCGAAATGATTGCCATCCATTTCAATGCCACAACCTTACGCGTTTTTCTACTTCCGTTGTAGTCACTACAGCAGTTAGTTCTTCTTACCTGTGCACTGGCTTGGTAAATTCTTTCCATTAAAACTTCCTTCGTGGGAACTGGTTTGAAATAAACTAACTCCTTCATTCTACCCCACAGGTAAAAGTCGAGAAAAGTTAGATCTGGCGAACGAGCTGGCCATTCTGTAGGTCCCCCACGTCCGATCCAGCGTCCTTCATATTCATTGTTTAAAAATTCTCGTACATCTCGATGATAATGCGAAGGGCAACCATCATGTTGAAAAACCATTCTTCTTCTGATCTCTTCTGAAACATCGCGTAGAAGCTCGGGAAGTTGATTTGTAAGAAATCCAAATACGCTGCTCCATTGAGCCGATCAGGTAAAACATATGGCCCAATGAGGTGACCCCCTCCCCCCCCCCCCCCCCCCTTTCCCTCCCCTCTTTTCTCCCCTTCCTCTTCCTTCTTTCCTCTTTCCCCCTTTCTCTTTTTTCCCTCTCTTCCTCCTTTCTCTTCTCCCCCCCTCCTCCCCCCTTCTCCCCCCTTCCCCCTTTCCTCTCTCTTTTCTCTCCTTCCTCCTTTTCCCCTTTTCTCCTTTTTCCCTCCTTTTTCTCTTCTCCCCTCTTCCCTCCCCCCTAAATATATATATATATATATATATATATATATATATATATATATATATATATATATATATATATATATATATATATATATATATATCCTATTCTTTTTCTTTCTCTCTTTTTGTTTTTGTTCCTCCTTCCTTTTGTTTCCCCTTTTTTCCTTTTTTTTTCTCCTTTCCCTCCTTCATTCCTTCCCTTTTTTTCTTATTTATTTCTCCATTTCTTTTCATTTTTTCCTTTTTCTCTCTATTCCTTTTTCGTTTTTTTATTTTTCCCTTCCCCTGTATCCCTTTTCCTTTTTTTTCTCCTCCCCCCCTCATCCTTCCCTTTTTCTCCCTTTTATATTTTCTTTATTTTTCTATATTTTCTTTTTTTCCTTTGCCTATCTATTGGTTTTAATGTGAATTTGGGGAGTTTTCTATTGAACATCCCTTCAATTCAGTTTTTTTAATATAACATCTCGTGGCGATTTTCTACAAATTTTTAATATTCAACACTTTTGTTTATCATACAAAAACACACAAATTTGCTCAAGATAGTATATTTTTATCTCATATGGTTTTTCGAGATAATTAGGATTTTATTTTAAAAAAATGCACTTTTTCAGTGTCAAAAATCATAGTAATCTGCAAATTTCCGCAGGCGAAACTATTTGCATATGAACGTATGAATCAGTCATTCGGTCATCCAGATACAACCGCTCGTCTCTCGCTGTCCCTTGGGGGCCACATCCAATGTTCTCAGAACAACTACATGACTTTATCTAAGCTTTTTTTTTCATTTTTGAAGCTATTTCCCATCGAAAAAGATTCCCAGCATTGCCAACATAGTACAAAACAAATGGTTCAGCCTTTATTTTGTGATATTCAGTTTTTCTCAAAGCATTTAAACATAATTGAAGTATTTCACTGTTGATCATTATCACTACTATCGCTTTCATCATTGGTGTTGTCATCGGATTCGACCAAAAGATTTTTCGCATCCCTTGACAACGGTGTTTCCTTTTTCTTTCCAAACCCTCTAATGCTCGAAATCAATGGATCAGATGTCTCTAACAATCGGTGTAAAAGATCCGTGTTAGTTTCTATCCTTGAAAATTTCCTGGTATGATCCTCTCGGTATCTGCGGATGTCTTTGTTTCGGGACTCCTGAGCCTCTTCCGACAATTGACCAATTGGAACAAGAAATGAAGATATCACTTTGGCGCCGTGGATAAGTATTTTATGCACCGATGCTGGCATTGGATACCAATCATACAAATTAACGAGCAGATGGGCAGTTTCCAATGCATATTCTTCGAATTTCTTGCAGTCTATTTCACATCCTGAAAATAATGCATTACAATGTTAATAATGGAACTTAAACTATATTGTTTTCTCATTACCAGATACTAATGTTTCAAGAATGATTTTGCAACGGTATATAGCTTGACGATTGATTCCTGTGATCTGCGCTGACTGCTCCCAATTTTGAAAAAATCGTCTGGCAGTGTTTCCGTCATTGCTGTTGCCACATCCACCCGAACGAGGCTTATTAACGATTAGACCGATTTCTGTTTTGAATCTAGATTGGATGTATTTCTTCTTATCTAACATGATTTGCTTGTGTTCCGCTGTCCTTATTTGCCACTTCTTCATATCAAGGCGGTATGATAAGTGCAACAGATATTCGAAAAACCAAATATAAGCATGAAGTATCGATAATCCAAACTGAAATACTTCCACGTTTTCTTCTCTTTTTCGCACTGTGTTCAAATTATTCATTTGTGAGGGTGTTGCTCCACAAATATAGCATCGTTGGGACGACGTTGATGTGACAGCATTACACACTTTGCCATCTACCATCGTCATGAGCATCTTAAATTTTACCAGTGCGGATCGACCAAAACACTCCACCGTCACAGGTTGAAGTTCAGCTATCTGACTATCTAAACTAGCCTTTTCCGCGGCAATAAGAAGTGCGGTCTCTTTGGCAAACTGTAAGCGTAATGGCCTGCAAAATCTTGTAGACGAAGGCCGGGGATTCTCGAACAGAATTTTTCCACCAACCACAATGTTGATTGGTACAATAGATGTCGCAAAAATGTGGCAATCAGATGCGGTACCATCGTCATTTGAAAATATTTGCTTATATTCTGCGTGGTCACCACTGCCGTCATATCCGTATTTTACTGTGAAGAGTAGATTCTGCAAGTCTTCATCTGAAAAGTTGTTATATTTTCTTTGGTAAGAATGATTCGCTCTACAGTATGGTCAAGAAGTGCTTGTAGTTTGATTTCCATGTTGGTTTCAGTAATCGTAATTGAGTTCTTTTCAGGATAGCAACTACGTTTAGCCTCCAAAATTTTCTTGTATGCGGGATACAAATTGGCATTACGACTTTTGGCTTCCAGACGCAACTTCGTATACTGTGTTACGGTGAGCTGAGTATCGCAAATCAAAGCCAATGCTTCCTCTGAAGAATACGAAACACAAGTAGCTGGAGGTGTACTTCTCACAGATTTCAACATCCGTGTTGCTCGAGTAGGTGTCGATTGAGTGGCAATTTTTATTATTGAAGCTTCAGCCCTTTTGCCTTCTTCACGAAGCTTCATCACAGACGCAAATGTCAATTCATCTGCGCTATGTTCTGTTCGTAGCTGTGCAGTTTTACGTCTTTTTACGCAATCTGAACTCTCACTAAACGGGAGCTTTTTTTTTCCTCTCTCCTGACTGCTCGTCGACGGAAGCTTGATAACTACAGATTGTGGTAAAACAAAAACCTTACTGAAGTACTCATGCTTCAAAACACTTTTCTCCTTCCGGTGATATTTTTCCCAGAGCTTACTGAAATATTTGCTAAGATTATACGCACATTTTTCGATTTCTGATCGTGTGTTTCGATATCGTCAAGAGCATAATGAACCATTATTTCTTGTGTGATTAAATCAGCCTTCAACTTTAGATCACCATGAACTGATCTCCACACCAGAAATAAATCGCAGTTCTTCAATTCACCTGAATTATGAAAACATATCATATCTGAGATTTGATATTGCTGCAATGATTTGAACATGGAAACTTACCTTCAATTGAAGATGCCATGGTTCGGTAATGTTTTAAACACAGCTTTTCTTCAAAATTCTTTGTACGGTAGCTTCGAGCTACAGTGAAACTACAAGAAACTGATACAATACTACTCCTATCTGCTGCCTCAACTGTTGCTCCTGGTACGTTCACTACTGCTTATAACTCGTCCACTGTTTCCGAAATACGTCGAAAGAATGTCTCATCAAATGCAAGCAGCTTTTATTTATACCATGCGTGATTGCACTGCGTTGCCATAGCAACCAATGGAATCGAATTTTATGCGCCTGCTCTTTATTATCCGGGACAAATGACCACCGCGATAAAAAAAACCGTTAAAACAGCAAAATAAGAAAAAAAAAGTTCTTTATTTAAAGTTTTATCACGCTCAAATTATTTTACACAAATTATATGTGTTATACCACAATTGCCTATCTCTTGAAACGTAATGCTATCGAATATGTTAAGAGAATTTAACCTGGTCGTTCCTAGTAAAGTCATGTAGTCGCTCTAAGAACATTGGATTTGGCCCCCAAGGGACAGCGAGAGACGAGCGGTTGTATCTGGATGACCGAATGACTGATTCATACGTTCATATGCAAATAGTCTCGCCTGCGGAAATTTGCAGATTACTATGATTTTTGACACTGAAAAAGTGCATTTTTTTAAAATAAAATCCTAATTATCTCGAAAACCATATGAGATAAAAATATACTATCTTGAGCAAATTTGTGTGTTTTTGTATGATAAACAAAAGTGTTGAATATTAAAAATTTATAGAAAATCGCCACGAGATGTTATATTAAAAAAACTGAATTGAAGGGATGTTCAATAGAAAACTCCCCAAATTCACATTAAAACCAATAGATAGGCATATGTGAGCTTCAGCAAAGTTGTTTTGTATTAAATTGGCTATAACTTTGCCGAATAAATTTTATTTTTATTTGCAATAATAAAAAAAAAATTTTTTTTTCTCACTACTAGGGAGATAAATCACCAAATTTTTATCACCAAAAGATGGAAAATAATTTATGAAAAAACTTTGCAGAAGAAACTATAGCAAAAAAACGTTGTTCTCGGGGTCAAAACAATTTCGATCACGTTTTTACGCCTTTGGCAACAGTGTTCGCCGCTTTGGTTGAATCTATTTAAAATTTTAATTTGTTCCCCTCAGTCAACGCCACCTGTATTTTCTTAATAATTATCCCCTTTCAAGGTGGAAACAACAACAATATTAGTTTAGAACAACCATAATTTCTGTAGTATTGTGGTAATATACTTAGGTAGAAACAACCAACCTGCCTGTTTGTTTCAAAACAAAATCGGTGGTTTAAAACAACAAAACTTCTGAAACAACTAGATTTTTTTAGTTTAGATATCAACAAACAAGTTTGTTGTTTCAACCGGGACTGTATTTTTTTCCGTGGTGATATAGAGAATCTTGATTTCAAATGCTATGCACATAATTTCTTGTGAAAACTAGATGCATGGATGCTGATATCAATATAGTCTATATCCCGTGATATAAGTTGTAATGTGAGCGGGGTGTAAATCACTTCCAGCCGGACTAATAGGATCACTCCTCAGATGATGACCAAAGCAACTAATAATCAGCGTATTCAAAAAGAAGGAACCAAAATGATAAGCCAAAACGTTTTTTCATCACACTTTACTCGAGGCGAATCGAAAATACCATTCTTCGGCACAGCGTCAAGAGACCAAAAACGAATTCGAGTTTTCCACTTTTTTTTTACTAAATTTACTCGCGGCGAATCTAAAACAACATTCGTCGACGAAGTTACTCGCGTTCGAATAGCAAACAGTGAAGAACGACGATGAACGAATGAGAGGGAATGTAACATAGCGCGAATTGCACAAAACTTCCTCTCACACGAGTCAGTCACAAAGCCACCCATCAACGACAGCACTCCTTTCGTTCGTGAAAGCTTGCTTAACTTCCCTTATTTCGGAAGTGTTCGGTGATGACAAACACATTCGAACCGAATGAGGAGAATATCAGTAACACTGTGCATAGGTGCGACCTTGAGAAGAACATTTTGTAGAAAAATCTTTATTTTGATAATGCAATTGGAAAAAGCTTTGATGCGTTATTTTATGTACCCTTTGCTCGACTGTTTTACAGGTCAGTCTTCATGAATTATTCCAATATAACAATTAAAGTAATAGATTTTCCAAAGACCTACTCAAGTAACCACAAGCATTATATTATTGGACTTATTTAACCCATGATCAACATCTCTCATGCGGGATCGCAACAATTCACCAGTTCTCGAGCAGGACCGAATAACTTGATAACTAGCCTTGGTATTTAAGAGCTCAGATTAAGAGGTAAAATACCTGAGGATAATACCATAAAATTGTTCCCACAATGTTATGAGAATACCAAATTGAGGTAAGACAATACCAAAATAGTACCTCTCAGGTATTCCCAGGTATCCGAAATAACAAGTTTTGTTATTCGAGAGGTATTTTGCTTGCAATTCTTAGGTATTTTGCTTAGGTATTTTACCTCTTAATCTGAGCTCTTTAATACCCAGGCCAGCTATCAAGATCAAAATTAGGTATTCATATGTTGTTGTCTCCTGCTCGGGTTGTCATGTAATGAAGCGTTAGATTAGCTTTAAGAATATAATTATGAGTTACCAATGCAACAATGCTACTTTAGCAATGTCTTATGGCATGATAAAAGATATGGCATTTTCAGCTTTAATCCATGTAACGTTTGGATCGGTTTTCCGGAAGAAAAGATCTAATAAACGCGTTAGCAGAATAAATCGCTTATTGTACAAAACATTCGAACCTCTCTAGGATGTCTGAAAACCGGGGTGGCTTCTATAAAAATCTCTGTCCGACCGAAAACAGTTATGGTGTATATTGAAGGCTGCAAGGAGCAAAACAGAAAAAAAAGATCTTTTGGATATGAAGCTGAACCGTGCGCAAACATCGATGTTTTGAGCGCGGCTGAGAGCGCCACTGCGAACGTAGCACAAATCATGAGCACGAAGCTTCCCTCTTGTTCATGTTCACTTTGATGAGTGCATGTGTGCATTTCAAGAGAATGTTCATTTGAGAGTGTATACTTCATCAAAATTCTGCGCTATGCTGCACCTAGAGGACTGCCCAAATAACAAATTCAATTTTAAGGTACACTTGAAGAAGTTTTCAAGACTCATTTGATAAAACCACGCATAAAACTAGATATTCTACAAAACATCGATAAAACAGCCATAAAACCCTTATAAGTTCAAAAAGGCCCAAACTACAGGAGGTTCTCAAGACTATTTCCCAAGGTTCGCTTAAAATTTGATAGTTTTATCGGTACATACTTGTAATGACATTCAAGACATGCTTAAAACTATGATAAAACTACCACAAGTTTCGATGGTTTTATAATTTTCCTCTTTAAGAACACTTCCAGTCCGTCACAAATTTGTTTCGAAGATTCCATTTTTCGATTCATTCTGCTGAATGGGGACTTTTTTTGGTTATAGTTGAGTGGATGCTATTAAAACAAAAAATATCGATATGCATATGATATTTCGTTTCCAAAGTGGATACGCATGTAAATTAATTGTAAAATTGACCATAAATGAATGTGTTTTTTGCCTGCAATTGATACGTTTTTCATGCGACATTCAGTTTATTGGTGTTTTATAACATAAAAGTACGAAAATTTTAATGCGCCACTGAATTATGGGTAGAACATTGATTTTTTTTTAAAATAATAAATAAATTTAAAATTCAACAATTAGGTGAGAAGGCTAAAAATTTGTTAGATCTTGAATAAATTGTGTCTACAATCCATTTTAAGTTTCAAAATGTATTTTAAACAGCATTGTTTGTGCATTGCATTGGAAAAACTAGAGTTTTGTTGCATGCATATGTAAATGGCTACCATTCTGAGGGAATCCAGAATAGCCACGCTCGCCATTTTTTCAATGGTTTTATCTAAAACTACCATAAAACGAAAATAAAACTAATATTTCTTAAACAAGACTAACCAGATTTTATGAGGAGCGCGATAAGTTCATCTTTATTTGTTCCATTCTTGAAAAAGATAAGTAACGCTTAAATAAAACTTGTTTGAATTGCTCAAGGTAAACAAGTCTTTCGTAAGATAGCCATAAAACCAGTGTAGAGAAGGCACATCATAAACAAAGAAATGTGAACGTTCAATTCAAAAGTGCCTATGCATAATTGTTGTTCTTAGTCATAATTACAGCTTATAATTTATTGTTTTTACTCACCAGCGTAAGTCGATAAGAACAATAAAAAAAATCTCTAACTTGAATATGCTATCAATGGTTTTGGGAAGAATAATAGATAATAATTGCGTCGACGGCTGAATCATCAGTTGAGCGAAACAATATATTTCTCTTGTTCTATACGCTAAACCTAACGTCGGAAGAAGTGCGATGTGTAGTGGATCACTGAGCGATTCCAGCGCACTACTTCCGACTTTAGATTTAACGTATAGATCATGCGAAAAATCGATTTTCGCTCAGATGATATATACTAATTTTTACTTGCAACGAGTATAATTATTGTCTAGCCTATTGGGAACTGAAATGCACGACTCGGAAGAATTTAACATTAACATAACATTTTACTTTCATAGTGCACGTTAAAACTTACGTCGAAAGTACTGCGCTGTATTTCCACGGTGATGCGCCATATAACGCACTACCTGAGACGTTAGGTTTAACTTGCACAACTGGCATAAAATCAATTATCATGAGTTATGCATTTCGGTTTGCAACTGGCGACACATTGCACCATTTAATTTGATTCGTTACAAAAAAATAACGGACGTATGATGCATAGACCCTTTTGATAAGTTAGTCTCAGTAAGCTGCAATTCCAATGGAATCCTGCGATGACCAAAAAAACATTTGTGGTTGGTGGATGAGATGAAAGAGTATTCAATATATTGGATAGGTTTTTATTGAATTTCCGCTTGAACGATCGACTATTTTATAATTTCTTCCACCTATGGGCGTCCATTGTGACAGTTTGTTAATTTTTTACATAATGTTCTTTCTCAAGAGTATGTGCTCTTATTCAAAATCAAATAGTTCTAGGAGCGTTTTATGGCAGCATTTTCAAGATACATTCATCTTAGAGAAGAATGTCATAAAACTTTTATCAGGTTTTATGAAAGTTGCAAAACGATGTCTTGAGAGGGGAATCAAGCAGCTTATAAAACTACTTATAAGGTGAATTACACTTATAAATGATGTAGTTTTATGGAGGTTTCTTCAAGTGTTCATTAATCACTCTTAAGAACTGGTAATCAATTAAAACCACCTCAACTTGGAAAATGCCCTGATAAAACCAGATGATCTCCATAATGCTTTGATAAAACTACCATAGAACACGAATAAAACCAATTTGCATTTGAATTGTTACTTGGGTGATTGACATAGCTTTCTTAGTATATCATTTTTACTCATTTATGAACAGTGGAGTAGCCTGGTTGGGCGAGGGAGTGGTCCACTCTGGTTGTTATCCAGACAGTTGAGGAAGTGAATGTTTATTCACTTTGCCGGCTCCATGAATGAATTTAACTGAATTTGTTTCTAGAAAATAAGAAGAATGATTAGTAATTTCCATTTAATTCCAACTACCTTTATTGCTTATCTTAACAGATACGCGTATTTCGTCTACAATGTGCAGACTTCTTCAGTGTCCTGTACTAATACTCGACTGAAAGAAAACCTTCGCCACCTGCCGTATTTATCCTATTTTCTAAATACAAACACTAGTGGCTACAGCTAACATTTTTTTTTTGTATCTAACCTATCCTGAGTCCAAAACAAATATTATGCTTGATATCTACCTCGCCTTTTCCTTATACCTAACCTGATTGTTCCGTAGCAGCGGGTGTTCCACTGCGTCGGTTTTGATGTCGTTTAGGTAGTAAGTTAAAGAGCCATGTGTACCCGTTACCTTAGTCTTTGTTTAGTAGATTTGTGTTTTGTTGTTTGATGATTTCTAAGTTTGCTGCGACCTCTTATTTCCAGGGTGTAGAGGTAGTCCGTAAGATATTGATGTCATTCGTCGTTATGTCGTAATTTTCCGTAAAGATGTGTTCTGCAACTGTCGATTTGAAGTTGCCTTTGTCAGTCTTTTTGACAGCCTTACTCACCTCCGCTAGATGCTCTTTGAACCTTGTTGCCAAGGTTCTCTTTGTTTGACCTACATACATTTTGCTGCAGTGTTTACACTTAATTTTGTATACCCCTGCTCTGCCTAATACATCTATTGAATCTTTGGTGAAGCCTAACGACGATGCCAATTGATTGTGCCTGCTAGAGAAAACTAAGTCCAAGCCAAATTCCCTAAGTCGAGTTTTCAGCTTTTGTGTAATATCTTTATTGAAGGGGACAGACACACGTTTCAGGGGTTGAGGTGAATCGGAAAGGGTTGTTTGTGATTTCCTATGAAGAAGTTTTTCCTTTTTTTCTATTTTATGATAGCTTGAATTGTCCTCTTTTCGTAACCATTGAGTCTAGCAGTTTCGAAGATATATGCTAATTCTTTGACTTTTCCAGTTTTATTGAGAGGAAGGGTCAACATTCGGTGGATAATGTGGTGGAAAGTTGACATTTTATGTTGGAAAGAGTGGTTTGAAGTGTAAGGGATGACTCTTTGGGTGTTTGTGGGTTTCCTGAAAATTTCAAACTCTAAAGACGATGATGACAATGATTCTCTCTTTACCAGAAGGTCGAAGAATGCAAGTTTCCCATCCTTTTCTATTTCATGAGTGAACTGGATGTCTTTGTGGAGATTGTTGATTGCTTGAAGAATTAAGGGGAGATCCTCTTGTTTAACTACGGCGAAGATGTCGTCGACGTATCTCCACCAACGAGTTGGAAGTAATCCTTCCGTTTTTAGGATGGTTTCTAGATTTGCCATAAACAGTTCACAGAGGAATGGGGATAGAGGGTTTCCCATAGGGGCTCCTTTTAGTTGTTTATAGAAAGAACCTCTGAAAGTGAAGTAGTTCTCTTCCATGCAAAGTCGGGTGAGCTTAAGGTACATTCGCACCTTTTGCTTCCATGCTGTATCATCTCCTTGTTTTAAAAGCCAATCTTCTAGAAGGTTAATTGCGTCCTTGATCGGTACGCTAGGGAAAAGGGCGGTGACGTCGAAAGATACCATTACTTCATTTTCATTTATATGACCTGATGAAAGAAGATGTTGTACGAATTCCTGAGAGTTACGAACTGAGCTTGTTGGGAATTGCTCGGAGATACCTTGAAATTCTTTCACTAGCCATTTTGCTAGCTTATGGGCTGGAGATCCTATAGATGAAACAATCTCCCTCATTTCGTTTCCGGGTTTGTGGACTTTTGGGAGGCCTTTAATTCGCGGAAGGATGGGGTTTGGTTAGCGAAGATGGACTGCTGCATCTCCTAGTACTGCTTTACATTCCTTTAGTGTTTTATCCACGTGTTTCACCATGTCTGGTAGGGGGTCTACTCGAAGCTGCCTGTAAGGTCCATTGTTGATTTTTAATGCCATCTGCATGACGTAGTCCTCCTTATCCATTGTTGCCTTTGTCTGCTTTTAGGTAAAAAACAGGCTTAGACTTCAGTTCCTTGACGATGCGAATTTCCTTTGCGTTGTTGTGGCTTTGTTTTTGTCCGTCCTTAATAATGTTTGAAGTGATAGTCCTAGCTGTGTTTTGAAAAGATGTCGGGAGTATGTGTGTAATCGCTGTCTCCACGTCGATGATGATCTGCTCCACGTCGGGCTTGGTTGTAACCGCGTATCCTAATCCTTTGTTGAGGAGAGTCAGTTGTTCTTCCGTGAATGCGGTCGTCGATCGGTTGACAACCAGTCCCTTAATGGCGTGGACCATCGGTGTCGTGGTGATGGTGGGTGTAGGTGTGGTTTGTTCCTTGGTGTGATGTGTGGTCCGTGTTTGTTGGGATCCTATTCTTAGCTTGTTGAGTTTTCTATCTAGGACCGTTCGTTTCCTATTCGATTCGCATTCCTCTGCCACCTTGGCTCGGGATAAGAACTTCTGGAATTTTATCGGATAATCCTTGACTAACTTCAGGTGCAGAGAATAGCACTCCAAAGTCTTACGGTCCAATTTGTTGAATAGTCGTTTGATGTTGTCCTTGATGAATTCCGCTTCCATTTTCCTGACGATGTTGATAGGGGTAGATGTCCGAATCTTAATCCTATGACTTATTAGTACTACTTTATATTTTAGGCATTTCTTCAGAAATGCTACGTCCTTCCTAAGTGTGGCGATGGTTTTCTCAATCCGATGAATTTGTTGGGCTCTGACGGCTGGGTTGCCATAATGAATTATGGAGAGTGTGAGCTGTTTAGTGGAATACCTGTAACTAGAAAATAAGAAAAATGATTAGTAATTTCCTTTTAATTCCAACTACCTTTATTGCTTATCTTGACAGATACGCGTATTTCGTCTACAATGTGCAGACTTCTTCAGTGTCGAGCATTAGTACACGACACTGAAGAAGTCTGCACATTGTAGACGAAATACGCGTATCTGTCAAGATAAGCAATAAAGGTAGTTGGAATTAAAAGGAAATTACTAATCATTCTTCTTATTTTCTAGTTACAGGTATTCCACTAAACAGCTCACACTCTCCATAATTGAATTTGTTTGATTTTATTATCAATTTAGCGAATTGATTTTGTTACCAATTTACGAAAACATCACATGGTGGACATTGAAAAGATAGTAAATCTAGAATTAACATGGTTTCATTTGACAATGACTCTTAGCTTGAATGAGTGACCATAGCTGCTTTGTCAATATCTTCATGCATGGTCGAAATTTAGTAGCATCGGCATGTTTTGGTGAAAACCCGTATTTGTCTCCTCCTGAAGAGTTTCCTCGCAGTATCCGGGTTGTCTCCGAATGGTCAATATGGTCATTCGTCCATTTAATCACTAGAAGTAGATTGTTTACAAAAATTCATGAGGTTTGAGCCGTCGAAAGGCATAAAAGGTTCTCTAGGGCCATCTGGATTGTCCCAGAATAACGAATATGGTCATTGGTCCATTTTAAGGCTGAAAGTATACTTCTAATAAAAAATCATGAATTTTGAGCCGTCAAAAGACATGTTAAGGCAAAAAGCTGTATTTGTTCCCTCCAAAATGGTTCTTTCATGGCATTCGGGTTATCCCAAAACGGTCAATATGGTCATTTTTCCATTGCACGTAGAAGTACTAGAAGCAGACTAATAGTAAAAAAAATCATGAAGTTTGAGCCGTTGAAAGGCATGTTTCGGCAAAAATCTGTATTTGTCTTCTACCAAACAGTTCTCCCAGGGCATCCATATTGTCCAGGAATGGCCAATATAGTAATTGGTCCATTTCAAGGCTACAAGTAGACTACTAATAAAAGATCATGAAGTTTGAAACGTCGAAAGGCATGTTTCGGCGAAAATCTCTAATTGCCTCCTCCTAAACGGTTCGCCCGCGGCATCCGGGGAACTCGAAATGGTCAATATATTCATAGGGCCATTTCAAGGCTAGAAGTAGACTATTCATGAAAAATCATGAAGTTTGAGCCGTCGAAAGACATGATTCGGCGAAAATCTGTATTTGTCCCCTCCTAAAATGTTCCCACGGGGCATCCGGATTGTCCCGGAATGGCCAATATGGTCATTGATCCATTTCAAAGCAAGAAATAAACTATTCATGAAAAATCATGAAGTTTGAGCCGTCGAAAAGCATGTTCCGATGGAAATTTGTATCTGTCGCCACCTTACGGGTCGTGGCAAAACATGCCCACTTCCGGCACAGATTTCTTGTGGCCAATCGGGTAAAAAATGACAGTATTTACTGGAAACTAAAAATTAAGGCTCTAATAAGCATTTTTATTGCAAAGATTTTAAAATTTGGTCATATATAGTTTCCACAATGTGAGTTTGAAATCCGGGTCAATCTGGCCCGAAACACCTTATTCGTAACTTGTTTTTAACAGCCCTTCAGAAGTTTCAACAAATTTGGGTTCGATGCAGAAACGTAACTTCCTATGATTTAGGAAAGGTCAAGGAAATTCACACGTCTAGATGTTTATTTTTGAAAGTTATAGTATTTTTAAGATCCATACCGGGTCATATTGACCCCGACACCTAAAGAAGGTTAAAGTAGGTTTCATCGTCCATCACGATTCAAAGCGGATTGGTGACCAACTGTGTGTAGTGCTTGCGGGCACGGGTTTAAGTAGAGACAGTTTGCTTCCCGGATAAAAATAACCATACAATAACAATACAATAATATAAAACAACATTAAAATCTATTTCCGAACATGAATCTTATTGTTCATTAATAAAATAAATGAAAAATGCTTATTGTCTTTACAATACATCTACTATTCACTCCATTTTTCAACAATTGTGAAACAATACAATTAATAGTAATTGACTCAAAATTGTCAAAAATGATTTTTTCTAAAGTTAAGATACGTAACAACCCCCCGGGGGAGTTAGCTCATTGAATCTTCCGGTCCGCTTCCAAGCACCTTGCTATAAAGTACCTGGTAGTCATTCACTCACTGTGATCTACCAAATTTTAGAGTTATCTCAAATTGTAATATTCCGCCCACTATATCACCAAATATTGCAAGTAGTTGAACGGATTGGAGATAAGGAAAGCATTTTGTATAAGACCAAGTCTCCCCCAGTTGTTACCAAATCAATGAGCGTAGGAATCAATAGAATCAATATCAGTTATTAATGCTAGGATGGGCCGCCCCTCCAGCCTAACTTATCTTATCTCTTATCTTTTCGCAAGGAAATCTTAACATTTGTTGAAGGTGTGCAATATTCCCTTCAAATCTCCAGACGAGGTGAATGCCGTTTGCATGCAGAAACCTTGGACGGATTCAAACGTCTTCTTGAGTATCTTACTCAGAAGAACCACAATTTCTTCACTTACGACACCAAAGCTGAGCGTCTTTTCAAGGTTGTCTTGAAAGGACTGACCAGTGGTGAATCTATCGACGAAATAAAAAACGAGTTAATAAAATTACTTGGAATTAGCCCAGTCCAAGTTATTAAAATGAAGATGAAATCCCGGCCTGGCGATTCTCGCAAAGGGATTTCAAACGATTTCTACTTACTTCACTTCAAGTCAAGTGAACTTAATAACCTTAAGGCTTTAGAAAAAGCAAGCCTTTTGCTCCATGTCCGAGTGAAATGGGAACATTTCAGGAAGACTGGAGCCAATTTCCAAAGCCTCACCCAGTGCCGTAAGTGCCAGGGATGGGGACACGGAACAAAGCATTGCCATATGATTGGTAAATGCATGAATTGTGGGGATTCCTCGCACGCTAAGGACGACTGTCCTGTGAAGGAAGATCCTCAAAAATTTAAATGCTCAAATTGTGGTGAAAACCATAAATCAAATTTTTGGGAGTGCAAGACTCGCAAAGCAATTTTGCAGTCGCGCACTAAACGCCAGGTAGGAAACAATATACGTTCCCGACCAGCTACTACCCATTCTGCAGCTGTTAACAACGATCAGCAAAGAACTAATTCCTACCAAGCCGTCGGTAGAACAGCGGACAGGTTTTTGCATCCGCAACTGTAACTTCAAACGCTCAACGAGGAGTAAATACTATTTCGATACCTGCAGGTACCAACAGGGTTCAATCTTCAAACCCTACATTCTTACCCAACCGTGTTGTTAACAATGTTCAACATGTAAATGGACCTACCTAAGCTGCCGTTGCAGCGGGTAGAAACCAAAACCAAAAGTCCCACGGGACCTCTGATGAATTTGATTTAGGAAACATATCCGCTCCTAAATTAGAATTTTTACAGCAATCGTTAATCGACATGATAACCGATATGCTAAAAACTAATTCCATGTTTGAAGCTATCCAAACTGGTATTAAATATTGTCATGACATTGAAGTTCAGTAATGGATTTTAAGTCATTAAACATTTTGAATTGGAATGCTCGATCCATCAGAGATAACGAGGTTAAGCTATTTAATTTTTTAAGAGTTCATAACGTGCATATTGCTGTTATAACTGAGACTTATCTCAAACCTGCCCATAAGGTCAAAAGAGATCCAAATTATTTTGTCTACCGAAATGATCGCATTAATGGAGCTGGTGGTGGCGTTTCCATCATTGTCCATAGGCGTATCAAACATCACATTCTTTCTTCATTCGAAACCAAAGTTTTTGAAACTTTGGGGGTTTCAGTTGAAATAAAATTTGGCCAATTTACTTTTATAGCTGCCTATTTGCCTTTCCAATGCACTGGCCAGCAAAAGAACTGGCTCAAGGGTGACCTCCAGAAACTTACCCGTCATAGGTCTAAATTCTTTGTTATTGGTGATTTCAATGCAAAACACCGCTCATGGAATAATTCGCAAAGCAATGCCAATGGTAATATACTTTTTGATCATTGTTCCGCAGGCTACTACACTATTCAATACCCAAACAGCCCAACTTGCTTTTCTTCAGCCAGAAATCCCTCAACTATTGATTTGGTCCTAACTGATTCATGTCAACTTTGTAGTCAATTGATTACCCATGCTGACTTTGGTTCTGATCACCTTCCAGTTACATTTGAAATATCTCAAGAAATCATTTCTAATTCCATCAGTTCTACTTTCAACTACCATAGAGCTAATTGGGATCAATATCGAACATTTGTGGAATACAAATTTGATCCTAATGTTCCATTGCAAACAAAAAATGAAATTAATAATGCTCTTGAATCTCTGGCTTTGTCAATAAATAGAGCAAGAGCTGCTTCAGTGCCAAAATGCGAGGTTAAATTCGATTCAGTTATAATTGATGACGATCTTCAGCTCTTGATTCGTCTGAAAAATGTACGTAGGCGTCAATATCAAAGAACACGTGATCCCGCCATGAAAGTCATATGGCGAGATTTACAAAAACAAATTAAAAAACGCTTCTCTGCCCTGAGGAACAAACATTTTGAAAATAATGTGTCAAAATTAGATCCGAGTTCCAAACCTTTCTGGAAACTTTCTAAAATATTGAAAAAACCTCAAAAGCTTATACCAGCGCTTAAGGAAGGTGATAAAATTTTGCTCACAAATGCGGAAAAGCTCAAAAACTTGTTAAGCAGTTTGAGAGCTCGCATAATTTCAGTTTGGGTCTTACAAATCCTATCGAGGATCAAGTTTCCAGGGAGTATCTGAATATTTTCTCACAAGAAAATATTTTTGATGATTCTTGGGGAACTGATTTGGATGAAGTAAAAACTATAACTAAAAAATTTCAAAATATGCAAGCACCAGGTGATGATGGAATTTTCTATATCCTAATCAAAAAACTCCCCGAGAGTACTTTGTCTTTCTTGGTAAAACTATTTAACAGATGTTTTCATCTGGCATACTTTCCAGATAAATGGAAAAATGCAAAAGTCGTACCTATCTTGAAGCCAGACAAAAATCCGGCTGAAGCTTCTAGCTACCGGCCAATCAGTTTGCTTTCTTCAATAAGTAAGCTTTTTGAAAAAATAATTTTGAACAGAATGATGCTTCACATGTATGTATGTATGTATGTAAAAGATACCACTCATCGTTGCAGGCACAGCCATAAGACAGTGGATTGTCCTCTACGAATGATTTGATCAAGTTCGACATCTGCCTGTATTCAATTTAACACTGTGTGAAGGGCCAAAAACGGATGGGCGGACTCGTAAGCAGAGACACTTACACGTAATCCGCGGGATAATGAGAATCTCCTTCCAATGCTAGAATCCTACAACCTAATGTCGAACAAACATCAAACGTGAGGACTTCCCAATGAGTGGGTAGAAGAGCTCGCCATCAATTCACGAATTGTTAATGACAGGGAGTTGGCAATTCCACTCTCCCCATCCAAATCGCTTCAATCCGGTGCTCTGATGGTCCCTTCCCAACCTTTTTTATTTGATGTATAATATAGTGATGTTCATATAATAATGTAGAGTATTTTTCTTGATAATAATAATCTTACCTTCCCTGGTCTACCTGGATGTAAATAATATAATATGATGAAATAACTGAAACAATGATAGACATATGAAAATTATAAGCTGCTTGGTGCCTCATTACAGCTCAATCATTGGTAGTTGAATGTAACTCCGGAATGTGAAACCTTTTTTGCCAAACCATTTCGTAATTAAATGAAGTATAAACATGCATTATGGCATTTAAGTTTATACTAAATAATAAAAAATATGTACGTATTTATAACATATGGGTCAGCAGAATTGAAACGCATTTATTAATTTTAATAATATCCAATGATCTAATTTAATAGAAAAGAAGCTTGAGCTACAATGACAAAAAAATAGCTATACTATCTGGAACAAACTTCCTTAGCAGATAAAATTTAATTATTATTATTATTATTATTTTTAATAATAATTTCAATAATATACAATGATGAAAATAATACGATGTTGCAATAAAAGAATAGAATGATGCTTCACATCAATACAAACTCAATTTTTGCCGATGAACAGTTTGGATTTCGCCATGGGCATTCAACTACGCATCAACTTTTGAGAATTACAAATTTAATTCGTTCAAACAAAGCTGAAGGCTGCTCCACTGGAGTTGCTCTTCTAGACATAGAAAAAGCATTCGACAGTGTTTGGCATGAAGGTTTGATTGCGAAACTGAAAAAGTTCAATTTTCCGCTTTATATCATGAAATTAGTTCAGAACTACTTAACTGATAGAACTTTGCAAGTAAACTATCATAATTCTAAATCTGATCAATTGCCTGTCAGAGCTGGTGTTCCTCAAAGTAGCATTCTTGGGCCAATACTTTATAACATTTTCACTTCAGGTCTCCCTGATTTACCTCAGGACTGTCAAAAATCTTGCTTTGCTGATGACACAGGCATTTCCGTTAAAGGAAAAAGTCTTCGTGTTATATCCAGGAGGCTACAAAAAAGCTTGGACATTTTTACAGATTATTTTCAAAAATGGAAGATTTCTCCTAATGCTTCCAAAACTCAACTTATAATATTCCCACACAAGCCTAGAGCTGCATTTTTGAAATCAAGTAATAGTCATATGGTCACTATGAACGGAGTTCCTATTTCTTGGTCAAATCAAGTAAAATATCTTGGACTGATACTTGATCAAAAATTAACTTTTAAAGATTACATTGAGGGCATTCAAGCCAAATGTAATAAATATATAAAATGTTTATATCCTCTTATAAACAGAAAATCCAAACTTTGTTTGAAGAACAAACTTCTAATATTCAAACAAATCTTTAGACCGGCCAAGCTTTATGCTGTGCCAATATGGTCTAGTTGTTGTGCTACTAGGAAAAAAACACTTCAAAGGATTCAGAACAAAGTTCTGAAAATGATTTTGAAGTTGCCACCCTGGTTCAGTACTATTGAATTACATAGAATTTCAAACGTTGAGACTCTAGAAGAAATGTCCAACAAAATAATTCATAATTTTAGACAAAAATCATTGCAGTCTTCAATTGCAATGATCAATTCTCTCTATAGATAAGAACTAGTTTTAAGAAATCAATAATTATTCTTACACGCAGGAAAAAGGAACCCTGTTAAAAATACTGAATAGACAAGGTAAAAATAATATTTACACAATTAGATATAAATGATAGCATATAAGGTTGAAATGTTAATTACTTAGCAGGATCACCTAGGTTAATATATGAATGTAAAATAATGTAAAATTTGGAATAAATAAAGAGTTAAAAAAAATAAAAAATCTCAAACAGATTGCAAATTGCCTTAAATTTTGTCCATGACTCGCAAAATACTTGATCTTTCTAAAACAGATCTAAGTATATATACTGGTCTTTTCACAGGCCATTGTCCGAGCCGCTATCACTTTAAAGTGCTTAGAAAACTTCAAGATGATTCATGTTGCTTTTGTGGTATGGAAAAAGAAGACTCGAAACATTTGTTATGCCACTGTCCGGCAATTTTCATTAAAAGAAGTCTGTTCATCGACAAAGGGCCAATAGAACCCTTTGATGTTTGGAGAACAAATCCCAGTACAGTAATGCAATTCATTCAAAGTGCAATACCGTGCTGGGATAATGCATTAAGTCAAGCGTTGACGACCACTCCTAACAATTGTGATATGTCACCTGGACAGAGCTAAAAAAATGGAGATATATCACAATAGATCTAAAAACTGGTCGCAGTGATGAAAATACCCGACAAGGAATAATAAATTGAAGTGGCTCATATATGTAGTTCATTTGCCGTAGTTATGAGATGGCCTTGTAAACTTGCTTTTGCTGCATTGTGTTTTAATACTCCTCCCAACGCGTCGCATGGACATTCAGACCGAAATCTTTTTGCATAAATTAATAGCTGTCATTTTATTTTTCTATTGGCTTCCCGATCGATCAGAGAAAAAGTAATTTTTTCGCAACTTGTTCAAGCGAGTATATTGTTTTTGTATATTCAACACAATCTGTTATAAATAAACGAACTGCAACAAGATTGTGTTTTGTGAATGCAGCTATAGGTGTAAAGCTCGTGAACTTTAAATCTGATGAATCATCCTTGTAGCAAAAGGATGTATAGTGCATTGTGCATTTGCCCAATGGCATTCTTGAACTGCATCTTGTACAACGAAAGAAAAAATATCAGAAAAATCACAAATAATTATACAATTACCCAGTAAACACAAGATCGCATATAATAACGGATATGAGTATAACGTGGAGGCGATATGCGTACATTTAACATGGAGTTAAATGAACGAATTAACGTATATCGCTTCCACGTTGTACTCATATACGCTATCATATGCGATTCTGTGTTGACTGGGTAGTACAATTGTTTCTTAGGTATTTTAAATAACTTCCTTGCTCCTTCGGCAACAAAGTTATGCGGTGATAAATCATAAGTTTTCTCTAAAAACGTATCTACAAATTCTTGTATTTCCGTTTCCACTAGATCATTATAGCAACGATCTGTTTTACGTCACTGGTTAATTGCAGGGACTCAACATGATTTTCACTAAGAAGAGAAATTAGTTTTTCCTTGACTTGACCAAGTTTTTCTGTGCCTGGACAATTATCAAATGTGTTCAACCAACATTTTTCATTGGGATTATTGCACATTATTTTGAGAAATAAATCATGATTTGAGTTGATATCACGTGGAAGTAATATTTTGTCTGATATGGTCTTATAATTCCATTTTACATTTTGGTGGTAGATGAATATACACACAGTATACGTACCACTCTTACCAATCAGGATGCAATATTTAGGCCGATTACTCGCGAACATGGAAACCCCAATTTTTATTTCGGGAAACTGCTCTTTAAAAATGGCATAAGTCTCTTGAAGATTGCACAATACTAATCTGCGATTCACGATAACTTTACCTTCTTCATTAGTACTAATAACATAATCTCTTTTTCCTATTATTGATTTTCTTATTGTTTCAAAAAGTTGTAGCCTGATAACATAAATAACATATATCGGTTTAAGAATATTGAATATACCCGGAACATATACCAGAACACATGCACCATATATATTTAAAAAAATTATGGACGGAGAACCACTAAAAAGGGGGAAAGTCAAGTATTCTCAAAATTGAGAACACGTGTTTTATGGACCATCACTTAGCTCTCAAAAAGCTAAATAAATTTATCAAAATATATTCGGACTGATGGGGACGCATGGTTGGCAAGTTCCTTCAAGTAATGAAAATGCGCAGTAGGATAGTCAGCAAAACCAAAAAACAGCATTTTTGAAAAATATTATCTCAAAAACTTAAATACGTATATCGCCAATTTTTATATATGTTACGTAAAAATGTCCAATTTTTCAAGAAATAATACAAAAACGATGAAGTTCTTTGGTACTGAGACCATAAAAACCTTAAAAATCTATACGAATCCATATGTCCATAATCAATGATCAAGTTAATGAGGTGTTTTTCGTGTGTTTTAATATATATATATATATATGTATATATATATATATATATATATATATATATATATATATATATATATATATATATATATATATATATATATATATATATATATATATATATATATATATATATATATATATATATATATATATATATATATATATATATATATATATATATATATATATATATATATATATATATATATATATATATATATATATATATATATATATATATATATATATATATATATATATATATATATATATATATATATATATATATATATATATATATATATATATATATATATATATATATATATATATATATATATATATATTCCACGGGAAAAGAATAGAGTTGAAAAAAAAGTTGTCCGATTTTGCTCAAAATAGCTTGATATGTTTTTCATCGAAAATAATAAGACCAGTATTTTTTTATTTTTTTTATTAGGATGTATGTCTCGATATGGGTTACCCAAAAATCGACATTTTTTAAATTTTTTTATTTAAAAAAAACCATAACTTCTGAACCACTGGGTCGATTTGCAATGTCTTTCTATGAATAGAAAGCTCATTATTTCTCGTTTTTATTGAAAATATTGATTAAAATAATTAATGTACTTAAATTTGCTAAAATGGTCAAAGTATTTGTTTTTTATGATTTTAGAAATGTTGGACCACAACGACTATTTATTTTTATATATTTTTATCAAAATCTAAACATTCTTACATAACATATCAAAAACTCTCAAATGTTCATTGAGCCGTTTTTGAGTTATATTTTTTTGAAAATTTCAAGTTTTTTTTCCCATACACACATGGAATGAGCATCATTTTCCATCAATTCAAAATAACTGCGGGAATTATTTTATTTTAAATCAAAAGTAGCTGACCATATATTCAACGAAACTAAATGTAGCGGAAAGCATAGCAATCCACAAACAAAATCCCAAAAACTTGCTTAGCAAGGGTCAAGGAAACGGATATTCGTGGCTGTTTAAATTTATACCTTCATCACAAAAACAACTAACTAAACAACACAACACCAATTTGACTACCTTCAAACGAAGTAATAATGAATAACCTTGTTGGTACCAAACAACATTTTAGGTAACAATCAAACACATAAACACACTCAAGTACCTCCCCTACCTCACACACTGCGGTACCAACAAACCTACTATAAATACTAGACCTACTGTGGTGTTCCCTTCAAGTCGAGCACTCGAAGTCTGTAAGTAAGCTTCCAGTAGAATTAAAAGGAATTTGCTCGCGTGTACTAGCAAAAATTTGAGAAAAGTGTTTCAATGTTTTATTTTTTATTTTTAAAAAGTGATCAAATGAAGTGTTAATTTTAAACGTTTAATACAATGAAGCACGAATGCTCAAATTGCCATGTTTGGAGTAATAGTTACAAGAAAGTTATTCCTAAACTATATGGTTATGCAGCGGAAAGGAGAATAAAATTGGATAAAAGCTGTTCCTACATTTGTAATACCTGCTATTGCAGACTTTATCGCTTTATCAAGAAAGAAAACGAGCCAGCAACTCCAAGTGCAGTTAATCTAGAATGTGGAAATCTAGAACTCACCGTTTCTGAACCATCGAAACTTGATGATCTCGCCGTTGCCGGACCATCAGCCGCACCAGCAAACATCAATAATGGTGGTTTCGAAATAATCGATCCCAATGCCGCTAGATCATCGGAAATTGACGCTGTTCCTAGTGTTGGTAAGTAGAATAATCTCTTCTTTTTGTTTATTCAGACGTCATGATTTGCTACGTTGTACAAGTTGTACTCGATTATTCAGAAAATTTAAAAAAATATCAGTTCCGTATAATCTTACCTAATCCGACCTGGTAGCTCAATTTGTAGAGCAGTTGCCTATCATACTTCAAATAATCGAATACAATCTGTATTACATTATACAAATAAAAATGTTCCTAGCTAATTGTGATATTTTTCCATCTTGTTTTCAGAATCTTTGTTTTCTTTGGAATCAACGAGTGCTGAATCAATTGGTAGCGCTGCTGCCCAGAAACCCGGAGACGGACAGGAAATTCTTCAACAGATGAAGGCAAAATTTGATGAAACATCTGACAGAAACGATCGATATAGGATTCTAACTTCTCTCCCCAAATCCTGGACTGCATACAAAATTATGCAAGAATTCGGTGTTTCGCAACGAACTGCTCAACGTGCAAAGGAATTACAGATTGAAAAAGGTTTTATGAGCACACCGGAGACCAGAGTAAATATGTTATCTTTGAGCGTAGTTAGGGACTTTTATAATAGTGACGAGATAAGCAGAGCATGTCCTGGGAAAAGGGATTTCGTTATTGAAAATATGGCAGAAGAAAAAGTGCATGTTCAGCGCAGGTTACTTTTATGTAACCTGCGTGAAATTTATTTGATTTTCAAAGAGCAATAACCTACTTTTAAAATTAAATTTTCAATGTTTTCCAGCAGCCGCCCAAAAAATGGTATTCTGGCTGGTTCAAGTGGAACGCATACTGTCTGCGTATGCATTTATCATCAGAATGTTAAATTAATGTTCAAAACCCTTAAGGATAAGAAACTTATTCCTAACCATTTAAGAACGTATCATGACTTGTTTTTTAAAATACTATGTGAAAATCCTACAGAGAAATGTTGGTTGAAAGCCTGTGATCATTGCCTGGGTACGCAGACACTGGAGAATGACCTGATGAATTTTCTTGAAAATATCGATTCCTTAGAATTTAAGCAATGGAAGCAAACAGATCGTTGTCATCTAAATTCAATGCGAATGGATGCAGAAGAGTTTGTGGAAACATTTTTAGAAAAATTAAGCGAATTATCTCCGCGTAATTTTATTGCAGAGCAACAAGGTAACTACTTAAAACAACTAAAAATTAATTTGGAACCAACTGACTGCATTATAATTGCTGACTTCTCTGAAAATTACTCTTTTGTTATTCAGGACGCTATACAAGGTTTTCATTGGGCAAACGCTCAATGCACAATCCATCCTTTTGCCATATATTATAAGGATGAAGCACAAAATTTAAAGTTTACAAGCTTTATAGCAATCGCAGAATTTACTAAACATAACCATGTTGCCGTTCGGCTGTTTATAACAAATTGTGTGAATTTAATTAAAAAAAAGCTACCTCACCTGAAAAATATCCATTTTTTTTCTGATGGATCAGGCAGTCAATACAAAAATAAGATGATTGCTTTCAATTTGTGCCACATGTACAAGCACTTCGGTCTTAATGCAGAGTGGAACTTTTTTGCCACTTGCCATGGAAAAGGGCCTTGTGACGCTTTAGGAGGTGTTCTAAAGCGAAACGCTTCAAAAGCAAGTTTACAAGGCCATCATATTACAACTGCATACGAACTTTACTCTTGGGCTGTTTCTAAAGTAGATTCCAAAATATATTACGAGTTTTTCTCGGAAAAAGATTACAATGCAATGGAAAAGAAAATAAAGAACCATTATACTCGTGTAAAACAAATCTCTGGGACACAATCGTTTCATTACTTTAAGCCACAAAGTGAAAATTACATTATCGTGAAACGGTTTTCGTTTTCAGATGAAGAAAAGTGCGTTAAATTGTAAGAATTTTGCTATGTAATATTTTTTTTTGATGAATTATGCAAAATCAAAATCATTAAATAATCAAATTAAATGCTGAGTTTTAATTGAAGGTAATTTGAAAAAACCCTTGCTTGTAGTCTAAAGCTTTGAGATTTGAGCTCCAATTCCTTAATATAGCGGAGCCTGGTCCAATCCCGACCCTGTGGCCAATTCCGACCTCCCAAGATTCTCTCAGACAGCGCTTGTTGCCAAATTTGGAAAATGATGCTCATTCCATGTGTGTATGGGCAAAAAACTTGAAATTTTCAAAAAAAATTACCTCAAAAACGGCTCAATGAACATTTAGGATTTTTTGATATGTTATGTAAAAATGTTTGAATTTTGATAAAAATATATAAAAATAAATAGTCGTTGTGGTCCAACATTCCGAAAATCATAAAAAACAAATACTTTGACCATTTTAGCAAATGGAATCGCTGTATATATATAAATATATATATATATATATATATATATATATATATATATATATATATATATATATATATATATATATATATATATATATATATATATATATATATATATATATATATATATATATATATATATATATATATATATATATATATATATATATATATATATATATATATATATACAGATATAAATATATATATATATATATATATATATATATATATATATATATATATATATATATATATATATATATATATATATATATATATATATATATATATATATATATATATATATATATATATATATATATATATATATATATATATATATATATATATATATATATATATATATATATATATATATATATATATATATATATATATATATATATATATATATATATATATATATATATATATATATATATATATATATATATATATATATATATATATATATATATATATATATATATATATATATATATATATATATATATATATATATATATATATATATATATATATATATATATATATATATATATATATATATATATATATATATATATATATATATATATATATATATATATATATATATATATATATATATATATATATATATATATATATATATATATATATATATATATATATATATATATATATATATATATATATATATATATATATATATATATATATATATATATATATATATATATATATATATATATATATATATATATATATATATATATATATATATATATATATATATATATATATATATATATATATATATATATATATATATATATATATATATATATATATATATATATATATATATATATATATATATATATATATATATATATATATATATATATATATATATATATATATATCACTTTATATACGTAACATTTCCTAATTTTTTTCTGCGGTTTGGCCGTAGTATTTTTTGTTGATGCAACAGATATTTGTTGCCGGCTTTGTAGAAGAGTTGATCATATTTAATTTATGACATATTTAGATTGTATGCATAGGGGCTTCAAATGGTGAGTTGACAACTTCAAAGGAGGGTGCGACCGACCTCTTGTCCTCACAAGTTCCTACCTCACGCCTCCACAAGTCATATGATCACAAAAGACTGCCAGCTGAAACATGGAGACGCTGGTTGGCGTAGCCTGGGCAATGTTGTCAATATGACAATAGCGAAGTGAGGGGGTACGACCGAAGATCTTATACTTTTAAATCATATTCTATATTTTCTATTCTCATTTTACTAATAATTTCAGCACGCTTTGGAATCATCTTTGCATTCCAAAACTATGTAAGAGCCGGGAGCAACATGCCAGGCATCAAAGGCGGAATTTGTATCTCAGCATTTCAGCATACCATTTTATTTAAAATTGCACTTCTGAACTTCAACTATTATATTCATAAAAGGCTGGCATGTGCTTATACGTAATGTAGGATTATATTTTAATGTTGTGTTTGTGGTATTATGGTAAGATAAGCCATTTCTTTCAGAAATTATCCCACCGGACTCTTCGTTCACTCTATCTTTGAAATGTTGCTAGAACAGTATAAAGAAAAATATTACAAATATTACTATATTTTATAAAATAATATCTTTTATTGAAATTTTATCTTTTATATTTCGAATGATCTATTCTGTTTTCAGCTTTTCCAGGACTAGTAGGATATTGATACATATCTAACTTTTATTTATTTTTCAGTAACAATCCATTCAAGTTTAAAATTTGAATAAATTAGCATTTTTGTCTATAATGGTATCTTAATTTGTTGTGTACAAAATATAATATATATTAAATAACATATAACGGGGAAAGGGAGGGACCATCAGGGCACCCAAGTAAAACGATTTGGATAGGGAGCATGGGACTGCCTCCTCCCTATTGTTAACATTTCGTGGAACGAGGGCGGGCTCTTCGGCCCCATCTATTGAGTTTATTCTGTTTATTCTACTGCTGTAAGTGTGAACTTGCTTTTGGAAGGAGATTCTCTTCCCTATATTCGCGGGTTTCGCGTAAGTGTCTCTGCTTACAGGCCCGCCCAAACGTTTTTGGCCCTTCATACAGGAGCTTGATGATCACAAACAATAATAGAATCCTGATCAAATCGTTTTTCAGATTATTCCACTGCTATGGAAAGTTTCCTTGCTGCAATAGATGGTAGTATTACATCATCATCATCATCATTTAGATTGTATGCATAGAATATTCTATACAGAAGGTTGGAAAAGGATGTAAATAATAAACAGTATATAAAGTGCACCAGTGACTTGTGGGCTGCAAAATGGTGAGTAGACAACTGGGATGGAGCGTGCGTGCGTTCCCGCAACATAGCTATGGTCCTCACAAGTTCCTACCTCATGCTTCCACGGGTCAGGAGATGACAAAGACCGCCAGCTAAGGGTTGCGTACTTAGCTGGTAGTGCAGCCTGGGCACTGTTGTCCTTCTGACTTCAGCTAGATTGAGGAGGTGCGTGCTGAGCGTCTGTCCACCAAGGAGGTGCGGCTCAAACAGCGTCTGTCCTGGCATCCAGCGGTTGAGTAAGAAACGCTGTATCGCGTCAACTATACATTAGGTGGCAGCCGCACCACAGCAATGTAGGCAGCGTGCCTTCGGTAAAATAGCATGCTGAAATCTTACCCTATCACGAAAAATGGAAGTATTCTTTATACCGTATATAATTTCAGATAATCCATGGAATTCCCAAGTATTTTATAATAATTGTGAATTGTTTTCTTCCCCCGTGGCTATGATAATGCAAGTCCGTTTACAATTGCAGCAGGATCAGCAGACATGTAGGCATTACAAATATGATTGTTATTATCATTTTATATTATAACATCCCTTCACAATATTTTTTTATGCTATTTTCAGCTTCGCATTTGTATCGTTGCAAGTTTTGGCCCATCTAACTCACGTTATGTATTTGAAAAGATGGAATGGTTTTTATATTTTTTAGAGAAAGGATTATGTACGACAAATTCTACAAAAAAAAAAATCTTCGTCCAAAATAATTAATTCAAAAACTAACATTGTTTATGATCCTACATTTTCTATTTTACAGAAAAAAGGAATCATTTATGGTCCCAGTAGGAAAAAAGAGTTATCAAGGAATTTCTTGTCGTTTAGTTAAAAAAAAATTTTTCTCGTTTTGGATTTATTGAGTTTCCGTTTTTGGGCAGTAATAATACTCATATGAAATTTATCTCGCATTATTGTTTGCTTAAATTTTCTTTGCTATTTTGCTTGGCTGCCAGGTGATCAACTTTATTTCATTATATCGCGTTGGAATTTTCGCTATTATAGAGTTTCAACCATCTAAGATCGCAGCGGAAGAGGCAAATAGCGGCATTTAATCGTTATATGTACATTATGTAGTATTTCTTTACAACATCGTATTATTTCCATCCAACGATAAATTGAATTTATAAATTAATAAATTGAATTAATAAACTTTTTCAGGATACCTCAAATCAAGATTTTGGTGAATTGCTGCTAAAGGGCGATACGGTCAAAATTTGGGATATCAACTTGACGTATTTCTTTCAATTTTGCATTTAAAAAACCTGAACACCCCTCATTTTGAAGGTGTGTGTGTGTAGAATGTTGCTCCTATTTTGATTTTGGAATTCACTCTTCAGTTGTCAAAATGCCGTCCAATCAAGAAGAGCAGCGTATCAAAATTTTGCTCGCGCATCGCGAAAATCCGAGCTACTCACACGCAAAGTTGGCAAAATCGCTAAAAGTTGCCAAATCAACCGTTACAAATGTAATTAAAGTGTTTGGGGAACGTTTGTCGACAGTCAGGAAGTCTGGATCGGGGGGAAATCGAAAACCGGAAGCCGCTGAGACGACAAAGAGAGTTGCCGGTAGTTTCAAGCGAAACCCTAACCTATCTCTCCGAGATGCCGCAAATAAGCTGGGTGTATCGTCTACAACTGTGCATCGAGCCAAAAAACGAGCCGGACTATCGACTTACAAGAAGGTAGTGACTCCAAATCGCGATGATAAACAAAATACGACGGCCAAAGCGCGATCCCGGAGGCTGTACACGACGATGCTGACGAAGTTTGACTGCGTGGTAATGGACGACGAAACCTACGTCAAAGCCGACTACAAGCAGCTTCCGGGACAGGAGTTTTATACGGCAAAAGGAAGGGGAAAGGTAGCAGATATTTTCAAGCACACGAAACTATCAAAGTTCGCAAAGAAATATCTGGTTTGGCAAGCCATCTGTACCTGTGGCTTGAAAAGCAGCATTTTCATAGCTTCCGGGACTGTCAACCAAGAAATTTACGTGAAAGAGTGTTTGAATAAACGCCTGCTGCCTTTCCTGAAGAAACACGGTTGTTCCGTACTGTTTTGGCCGGATTTGGCATCTTGCCATTACGGTAAAAAGGCCATGGAGTGGTACGCCGCCAACAACGTGCAGGTGGTTCCCAAGGACAAGAACCCTCCCAACACGCCAGAGCTCCGCCCAATTGAGAAATACTGGGCTATTGTCAAGCGGAACCTAAAGAAGACCAAAAAAACTGCTAAGGACGAGCAGCAGTTCAAGGCAAACTGGCTTTCTGCGGCGAAGAAGGTGGACAAGGTGGCTGTACAAAATCTGATGGCAGGGGTCAAGCGTAAGGCCCGGCAATTCGGATTTGGAAAAGCGGAAGCCTAACTGAATATTTTTCCTGAATTTTATACTAATTGAACTTGAAAAAGAAATTTGATTTGATTTTTTAAATAAACGATTTCACCGATTTACACGCGTTTTCCCTTGACCAAATTTTGACCGTATCACCCTTTATCGCTGAAAACGAACGAAAACGTGCTTAAGCGCGGAACCACAGAACTCTACACTTTAACATTTTACAACATTTCTTGCATTTCAGGATCAACCGAATGAAGATCATATATTATAGATACGAATGCTTGTAGTATTTTTCATTTACATAAATATATACACTTTTATATAAATATGTCATGGAAATGGGAGGGACCATCAGGGCACCCGATTGAAGCACTCTGGATGGGGAGAGTGGGAATGCCAACTCTCCATTGCTAACAGTTTGTGAATAGAGGGCGGGCTCTTCTCCCCGCCCATTGGGGCATCCTCATGTTAGATAGCTCGCTCTTTTGACCAATTGTTCAATCTTGTTGTTGGAAGGAGATTCTTTATATCCCTGTGGATACGTATAAGTGATGTTGCATATCAATCCACCCAACTCCTTTTTGGCCCTTCATACAATGGCATGATTAGGATAATCAGTGGTTATTAAAGCTTGATCAAGTTTAACAGAGAGGAGAGCCCATTGCTGTCGGACTTAGTTTCCGTGCTACAATGGGTGGTAGTACATATCATGCATCATACATCATAAAGTGCACCAGTGACTTGTTTTAAATCATCTGCCTATGAGATAGAAGTAATTTTTCACTGCACCGTTTCAAAACGTAACGTAACGCAATATGCTGCCCTTACCGATAATGTTACAAACAACGGTTTTTCACTTCCGCTAAATCAACAATGAGCTACAAAAACAAAACAAATATCGCTCGAATCTGAATCGTTAATCACATGAATGATGCTTAACGAAAACATCCGACATCACTGACAATTATTGTGGCTCTATCGATTTCCTTCGATACATAGCAAACGGCAAAGTTAGCACCCAGTGCTTATTTTGCATGGGGTAACTAGTCTCATATTAATTCCAGTGTTCCTATAGCCATCCTCCGCTGAGGATTGGATTTAATCAAGGGATTGGAGAGCAATTATAAAGTAGTACGAGGCAAAAGTTCGCATTGGACATTTTAAAGCAAACGAATATGTACGAACGAGGACCACGGTTTGTTTTCGGCGAACGGAGCAACATAATCGACTTAATTCGAATCACAGTTTTCGTTTTGGGCAAAAAGTAATCATATGGCAGTTTTTCAAAAAAAATTTGGTGTAAATACTCAAAATTTTAAAAACTGTATTTTGACCATTGCGTGAAAAGGTAACACATGCAAAAAAAATCGAAGCAATTTAAAATGTTTAAGCATGTGAATTGATCAGCTCTATTTGGTCTTTTCTTAAAGACTGTATTCGATGAAATTTGGACACACGCAATTGTTCGTAACTTTTTAGCGTGTGGGTAAAAATTATTGGAATTTTAACTGAATGTATTTCATTGTGTTGTGTCAATTGTGTAATGAGTTTCGTGAAAATCGGTCGAGTGATTTCAGTGATGGCTTTGAATGAAGAAATAGTGCGCCAACAAATTTTGGGCACTCACTTCGAAAACCCAAACGCATCGATGGATCGGAAAACAGCTCGGAATCGCACATTCAACCGTATCTCATGTGATCAAAACGTTCAAGGACCGTAAGACAACCAAGCGGAAAAATGATAGTGGCAAAAAACGTGGCACATCAAATCCGGAGAAGGCCAGGGTGGTATTGAACCAATTTAAGCGTTATCCCAACATTTCGATCAGGGATGTTGTGAAAAAGGCGAAAGTTTCAGTTTGTTTTGTGCAGAAAACAATGAAACGTTCTGAATAACATGTGTATAAGGTCCAGAAGGCACCGAACCGGAGCGATAAACAGAACTCGGTGGCCAAAACTCGTGCAAGAAAACTGTACAGGGAGTGGCTCAAAAAACCGTTCTGCATTGTGATGGACGATGAGACCTACATTAAAGCCGACACCAAACAATTGCCAAGACAGGAACACTACGTCGTCACCTCTAAGTTGGCCGTTCCGGAGAGTGTACGGAAGAAGAAACTGTCGAAATTCGCCAAAAAATTCCTTGTCTGGCAAGCGATCTGCGGATGTGGCAAAATGAGTCAGCCCTTCATCACCTCTGGGACCGTCAACGGACAAATCTACAAGGACGAATGCCTCCAAAAACGACTTCTGCCCTTCTTGAGATCTCACGATGGCCCGACACTGTTTTGGCCGGATTTGGCATCTTGCCACTATGCCCGGCCCGTCTTCGACTGGTACAAAGATAATAATGTAGTTTTTGTACCAAAAGACATTAACCCTCCAAACACTCCGGAACTTCGCCCAATTGAAAAATGTTGGGCAATCATGAAGGCAAAGCTCGTTAAAACTCCAAAACTGATAGAAAATGAACTCGAACTAAAGAAAGTGTGGTTAAAAGTAAGTAAGCAAGTCGGTCCTATCATTGCCCAAAATTTGAGGAAAGGGGTCAAGGCAAAGGTGCGGGCATTTGGGTTGGGAGAAGAGGTTCAATAAACCAATGATGTCAAAACTTAACCATTTTGTAGTACTTTATTTCCAGAAAGTTTGAAAAGAATCGGGCTCAAGGAAAAATTTTGGTGACCTATTTTGTGTGTCCAAATTTCATCGAATACAGTCTTTACGTGGTTTCATAGTAAAAGTGGAACGTATCCCCCGTGTAAAAAAAGACCTTAGTGTGTACCAATCAACTCTTCAGCTCCGTGTACTGAGAACATGTCTGTTTTTTTATACAAGAAAAAATCTTTAATCAGACCCAATTTAAAGGTGAGGCTGGAAGGGACCTACCAAACCCACCAGCGCACTAAAACCCCTTTTGTTGTTCACGTTCCTCCCTCATGGGACTACTGTTAGTTTTTTTGCCGATAGGAATAACACTGCTCTGACGTATTGGCCAGTTTCAAGAATAGAATCAAAGCTGATTATTCTTACGGCCAGCAATTACGAGGTGAAACGAACTATCCGAAGCCGGAGTCGTCTCTGGTCAGGAACAGCACTTATGGAAAGAGTTTCATGAAATTTAATTTCGTTTTGTTGTTATTTGATCTCAACTGACAAACAAGCGATTAAAACAAACTCATTCACTAGTCCTGAAATTTAAAATTCATATTTCATCTAGAAATCATACGGAACCAGGGGGAATTGCACATGATTTTCCAAGCTGTGTAACTCGCCCTAATATGAACACACACAAAAAAAAATGAATTTTATAATAAAATCTACATTCTTTTGTTGTATACGAAAGGAGGCCTTAAACAAGGAGTTAAGGAGTTGTGCGAAGATACCGCAAAATGTTACAAGTTTTTTTTAAATTGTGCACATGAAGAAAGAATTTTCTCCCTGATTGACTCGACATTTTAGTACTGAATTCTAGTAAATAAAACGAAGCATAAGATGGCAGGCAATCGTTAATTTTCAAACATTGTTTTAGATTAAATTATCCATTCCGAATGCGTAAATGGCATCACACATGTACTTCTTGGAACGGAAAAACTGGAGAATGGCAATTGTGGGTCAAATCAGAAAGAGTTGGACGAGGATTCAATAACCGGGTAAGCAACAACCAATAGTGCAATAATCATATTTCTTTAAATTTTATTTTGTTCTCAATAACAGCTGGTAGATCATCAAATAAAGCCCAATGGAAAGCTGTTCTCTGGTGGTCCATCAATAACTGGCCCAACGGATGCAGACTTGCACTTTGAGTTGACAATGGTACAACTATACAAGGTAGCTTTAAGTGCCGGAAAAGCTCATCGTGATCATAAACATCACCACGTTCATCACTTTGATCACCACGGTGGAGAAGTAACAACACCTTTAGCTGTTTCAAAGTTGCCGGTGAATATCAATCTCATTTTATCTCCTCTATAACGTAATGCCATAGATATATTACGAAATCCGACTACATTGCCGAGATCATCAAAAGAGATAGTAGATAGAGTGAATTTATCATTCCTCTACGATAATGTAATCAGTTCGGTCGATAATTGAGCTCCATCCTTGAAAGTTGTCTTAGTTCACTTGGCGAACCATAAGTGAAGGTATTCGTACTTTCCCATCTTTATAAATAACAATAAAATGAAGTATGTATGTCACTCAAGATCAGATTGATAGATTTTCATTATTCATTTTTTTAGTTTTTTTCGGCTTGGCCTCAGCGGGTAATATACAAAAACTGTGCAAATCACATTTTCTGGCAATACGATGTTTGCCGGATTAGCTAGTTTCCAATGAATCAAGCGTTATTTAAACAAGAAGTTCAGTTGATGTTCTACAAATATCTTTATTTTAAGCTGGAAATGTGATTTTTGTCTTAATCGTAATCAATTGCAGATTTTGCACCCAATAAGACTCACAGCAGACATTTTTGTTACATCAATAATGTTCACACCGTTTGCAGTATACAGCAACCGTTCGTTAACTGGGCTAAGTGCACAGCCCAGTTAGTGGATGCTGCTCGGTAACTGGGCTGACTTTTCAAATCTAAATAAATTTCGAGGGGGCTTTCGATCAAATTTCGGTTGGCATATTTCATTGCCCAATAAATTAATTACATAATGTTTTTATTCTTCGTACGTTATAACGATGCAGCTTATTGTGCAACCCACTGTGCAAAATATTTGACTTACTTTGTATGGGATTACGAATCAATTTCGTATTTAAAAAAAAACAAAATTGACAACAAAGGCAGCCCAGTTAAAAAGCACCCAGTTAGCGAACAATTGCTGTACATTCGTTTCTTAACAACAATTCCCACGGTTAACGTATGGGATAATTGATCTGTTTACATGCTTTGTGACTGAACTATGATTAATTTTCATTTTCAACGTACAAATATTTACACGGTAGTCCAAAGCAGAGGGCAGTATACAGATCAGATAATAATATTTCATTTAAAAAAATTGTCTACTAAAATTTATTTTTTTAATCATTTCAGACAGTCACTCCACCTCCAAACCCATTGCTTGCTAATGGCCAAATTCCGACGAATGTGAAAATCAATCTTGCTCAAAATCAGCAATCTGTCGGAAATCTTGGTGTTCCAGTGAAAGGCTTGCCATCACAACTAATTGGAGGTTTCGTGCCATCAGACTCAGCGACTATTACCACGCAGTTCAAGACCGGTCAATTCCATATTGGTGGAAGAAATTTACAACATCAGTTGGCTATTGGAAACATTCTTGACAAATTGAAAACTAACATTGCAAGCTCGAATGCTGTTCATAGTGAAGTAGTTTTCCCCAACGATTTCCAGAAACAAACGTCGACTTCCTACATTGATTTAAACAGTCCGGCAAATGTACAAATCATTGACGAGTCGCGCCACCAGAAAGTGTATAAGCGTGAAACTAATAATACTGATGACAAAAAATTGCAAAAACGTGGCTTGGTCTTACTGAAGGACGGTACAATAGTCGACGATGAAGGAAAAGGAAGCGAATACATTTTTGATGGGTTAGCTGAGTTTGGTCTACCAGATTTTAAAAACAAGCTTGGAAAAGAAACTGATATTGAAAGTGAAATTCGGGAACACGATCGAGAGCCAGCCGAAGGAGAAGTTGGGGCCATAATGGGTTTGTGTTCAAAATGCGGCGAAGAGCCATTTGCTGGAGCTATCGTTTTTGCTTGGAAAAATCTTATAGTGCACATGGACCAGGCGTTACGAGCTAAAGCATCTCTTGTTTGTGGACAGTTTTAAATAACTGCTTAGGGAATGCTCATGCTCTTAAGGTATAATGATAAAATGCATTTTTATGAGTTAACATCTATCACGTCATGCAAAACACTCATACCTTGTCTTGTAAATGTTATACTTAATGCTATACAAGCTTTAGTTGTTATAAGTGGTTTTATAACCAAATAAAGTATGAAAATGTTTGTAATGTCAATTCAGAAAGAGAGAAAATCCTTGTCGTTTTACAATCTAGATTAATAAATATATGTATATGCATAATCCATACCTTATAGAAATAAATGTAGAAAATGTAGCTAACTAGATGACCCGATTTTGTCACCTCATTTTTAAAAAAATATTTGTTATGTTCTACGAATCCTTTGTGAATTTTCGGTTATTTTGTTGCTTTGCAACAGATCGTAAAGAGCCTTCTTGAATATTAATCGGAAGATTTCGTATTCGTATTAGCAGAATTCATTGAAAAATAATTATCTGAGGCACAAAATTATCTGAGGGGTGACAAATCGGGTCAGCACTGTATTCAGATTATATAAGCATCAGTTCACAAACAGCCTGTGGCCGAAAAGTTTTGTTAGGCTTTGTGGGCTCTGACCGCTTTATTCGTTTCTTGTTTTTCGGGCTCCACCCTGCAACTGCAACTATTGCTGTAGTTAAGCCTCAATACATAATTATATGTACAATAAAGCTGCCTACGTACGTAATTTCTGACTGCATCGAAATTAAGCCATCCACCCTACACGATCTGTTGTCTTTCTTGCATTAGGTGCAGCTGATTTTTAGTATGCGTTTTGAGTTTATGTTAAGCGTGTTACTTAGTAAATTAGCTGAAAGAGAATTTTTTTTATTTGGACCGAAGGGAGCCTGATTGTTATGAAACTTGACATATGGTTCATGGATGGATGGATGCCAATTTTTCAGGAAGACTTCAATTCAAATATTTTCCCGAGCATCACTTATTTCAAAAACTAATAACTGAAGAACGGAACACCGTAGAACATGTTTTTGAGTTCGAATTGTAAATACATTTGTGGTATGAATTAGAAAGAAAAAATAAGAAAAAAATAGGGTCTGAAAAAAAACAATTCCCCGATAATACTTACGCATAACTGGAACTGGAGAATGGAGCTGCGTAAAACATTTTAATTTTTGTTCAAGTGTAAAGAAAAATTTTCAAGAATAAAAAAAAAAATAGACAATAATATAACTGAACTGAATAACTAAAATATTTCCTTTTTCACTAATTCTTAAGCTTAAATTGGTAAAGTATTCACGATAGTGTTTTTTTTTTCTAAATAAGCAATGTCCAAAGAAAACGAAGGCTCGTCGCGCATTCATACCTGATCTTCAAAAATATTGTCTGCTGGTTTCCTTATAGGCACATTTGCGAGGTATCTAATTTGTTTTGACATATCATCAAAAGTGACCGGTCAAAATTTGGCCCAAGCTACTTTGTTTAACTTTGAGTCCTAGTTGTATAATATTAACAGGATCAATAACTTGTTCATTTGTTGTTTTACAAAAGCAAGCAGTGGAACTGTAATCCTACCCTAGTGCAAAGTACCTTCAAGTCATCCAAATTATAGACTTTTTATCTATGTTTATTTGCATAGAGACTTTTATTCACAAGTGTTACATTTTCAGAAAACTCAGTCCCAATGGTTCACGCCAAAATGCTTTGGATGAAATTCTGTGTGATGCACGAAATTTTTTTATTCTGAAGTCCATTTGATACATGATCAATTTTGTTTGCTTTCAACTATGATTTGGTGAACAAAAAACTTCTCTATATTTTCATTGTCTTTGGGAATTATTTTACATCGAGGACAAACTTTCCAAGAACATTATTTAATTACATCAATGTTATGTCCATCCAAGCGTTTTGAAACAAAATCAATAAGCTTTCTCGAGTTGCCTTCTTCGGAAGATCTTAAAATCAAACTTCAGTACTATGTTCGTATTAAACTAAATGTATTAACTGTTCAGCAAAAAAGCGTTGAGATTATCTGCAAGTAAATTTTTCAATCAATCTGTTTTATTCAAAGCCTCAACCAAAACTTTCATGTTTTCATGTATCATGCAGACACAAGCACTCATTGTTGATGAATCATTAGTATAAATACATTGTTTTGGCCTAATTTTCCAAAATATGAAGTAGAAACAAATTTTTGCTCATTTTTGCATAATTCTGTATATTGTAAAATCAATGTCTCCTACGGGGCAAGCAAAAGGCGAGTTTGAAAGTTTTGACGAAAATCATTTGGAATCGTAATTTCTACTAGAAGCACCTAATCGTGATGAGTTTTCATCGACAGACATTCCCAAAAACTAAGTATAAGCTTATTTTTTCTAAATTGTTCGAAGATCCTGTGAATTGCCCAGTGAAAGGAGTTTCCATTGATTAAACTGACGAACTTTTTTGTAAGTTTCGTAAAAGTTCTCTCGTGAAAGCAGTTTCCAACTGAAACATCAATCACGGTGGTGACATTTGTTCCTCAAATGTTTCGTCTACAGAAACGGTAACGGGAAGTTTTTGATTATTAATATTACAAACTGTTTCATAAGTAGCACGCAAAAGGCGCGTTTGAAAGTTTTGACAAACATAATATGGCAATTTTATGGAATTCGTTTCTTTCGAAACAGGAGTTGACGACTGATTTCGTCTCTGAGATTAAAATTAATAACCTTATCTTGTACGACTGAACAATGTGAATGTCGTTGGATTTTTGACAGAGGCTGAATTCCTAAGTCATACTTTTTCGATTCTGTATTATTCATGTATTGAGTAGCTTTTCCAGAGAAATATTTAAATTTTATAAATGACCTGTTTCTTGGTAATACTTAAGATTTTTTTTCTCAACTGTGTCGGGTCTTGGAGGAGCTGCTTTAAAATTTAATATCAGTCTGTCGAAATCCTTTGACACATTAGAAACTTCATTAGAAAAACAGAATCTGTCAAAATTTTTGGAAAACATTTCAGTTGTTGCAGAGACACGATAATTACTACTAGAAGCATAATCGTGATGACTTTTCAACCCAAAAACTGTATAAGAGCTTATTTTATCTTAATGGATCGAAGATCCTGCCAATTTCCCAGTGAAAGGAGTTTCCTTTGATGAAACTGACAAATTTGGTGGTGAATTTCGTAGAGGTTCTCTCGTGAAGCAGTTCCCTACGATAAAACTGAAGTTGATGGTGAAATTTGGTCCTTAATTTTTCTTCTACAGAAACGGTAACGGGAAGTTTTTGAATATTAATATTTGTTTATAAACAGTTTCATTTTATTATTTGATTTTTGGTTGGTTTATATCGTTGAAGCGGAAAACAAAAACAGCTATTTTTACGTAACGTTTCGGCTTACTATTCTTTAGCCATCATCAAACGTAACTTGCTGATTATCACCTAACTAAATCTTGCGTCAAAACTGTACTATACGAGTTGAGTACAGTTTTGACGCAAGCTTTAGTTAGGTGATAATCAGCAAGTTACGTCTGATGATGGCTGAAGAATAGTAAGCCGAAACGTTACGTAAAAATAGCTGTTTTTATTTTCCGCTTCACCGATATAAACCAACCAAAGACCAAATAATACAACTCCATGGAGACTAAACCTAACTAATAACTGTTTCATTTTGTCTGTCACCCATTATACGCTTCTATAATTATAAACAGCCAAACTATTATGGGTAACTGAACGCACATTAGTTTTCACCACGTTGTAACTTTCTATTTCAAAGGTATCGTTTCACTTTTCACTGCACTCACGGTATTTGCAATTATAGTTTAACGGGATGTAATGTCAGCCTAGCTATTTCATTCGGCCTATGTATCAAATATGTCATAAATCCAGCGAGAATCGGCAAATTCTTGTTGGCATCAGGACGATCGATTTATTTTGAAACAGTTGAGACATTATTCATACATTCATAGTCATATACTGGAGTGACATTTTCGATTTCCTTACCTTTTTAGCCACCATGGCTTCACTGGTTAAGCTGAACAAACTATCTTCATGATCTTTAAATGACCTAAATTTAGCAAAATTGATCCGATATTCTTAGTGATTCATCCAAGATATATAGAAAATAGTACCATTTTATAAATTATATTTATATATTTATAATAAATTACATTTATTATTCACATAGACACGTGAAGAATGATTTCACAAGAAAACCGGAGACCCAATTTTAGGGGACCCATATTTTCCGATGTTTTCAACTATGGCCAATGGAAATGTATATGGTTGTTAATTTTTCAAAGGGCTCATCCAAACCAAAACCTAAGTAATCTATATAGTAGGAAATTTAATGTTTTGCAATGGAATGGCTGATTGTTCATGTGTGAAAACCATTTTGGTGAGATAAAGTATTTTTATTTTTATTTGTTTTGTGAAATTGCATCCACAAAAAGACCCAATATGGTGCTTATAGACTGACATTGCATTCATACTCGTCGCAAATTTTCGGCAAATTAAAGTTAGTTGGTTAACTATCCCTGGTTCAGAACAGTAAACGTCTTATTAAGCATGTCTTAGCAAAGGTATTACTAGTTGAATATTGGTTCCAGCTCAATTACTTTATGAGAAATAATTAAAATTGCACACGTCCGCTGCATATTAGGCTGAGTTAAAGGGACATGAACCCTATGATTAAGTCTTTTCTTCAAAATCGTCTCATGCATGCCTTTATATAGCACTAGTTGAACTTTTTGATGAACTAATGATACGTTTACGTTGGGCACACCTCTATATGCGAGCTCAGTTCTACCCATGCTTAAATAAACTGTCAACCTAGTGGCTACCGGTAAGGTTCTGGTCATTACTTCTAAGATGAAAAAAAAACACTATCATGAAAGTTCACCCATTGAAGTTTAGTGAACAGACCCTTTTTTTAAGATTTTCCATAATAAAGAACATAGTTTTTATTGGCTTTTTCTTGCCGTTTTCCTCCAGTGTGAAAATATTTCCTGTTCTCGATGAAAATAAGTGATGTCCAAGAAAATCGGAAAATTTCAATCAGTTTTTCGGGAAAACTAGCAACCACGATTTTTTCTTTAATGTATCCATAAACTCTGTGCGTGGATAAAGTTTCATAAAAAAAATCAGAGACCCTGAGGCTCAATTGTTATGATAATAAATAAAATTCTCCCAATTGGACTGGAGGACATGCTGGAATTCATGGTAGGAGAGTCAACTGTGTTCGAGTGAGCTCAACCATATCGAAGAATATCTGTATGTATAAGTGAAAGTGCGGGTGTATGTGATGTGTCTATTACGGCGTGTTTCTCAGTTACCACTGCACTTAACCGAATTGGACGAAGTAATTGACAGGTAAATGGTCCTATTGGACAATGTTACTTATGATTTACCCGACAATACTCAGCAGCGCGAGACTCGGAGCTAGTCACAGGGTCAGCGCACTACTAGGCAACCGGAGGGGCTTCGTGGAATAAAAGAAGAGTTCAAATTTTCAAATTATTTAAAACTCAAGGGATTAACGTTTCTTCTGGTATATTTGTCTGTAGTGTACACGAGATTACCGGCACGTGTCTTGAAGATTTTATTGGACTCCGGGAGAGCTCGCGGCGTCGATGCGAAACCAGCGATGACTGACTTTTCGTTGTGGAAAAATAGCAATTTGGTGGTGATGACGGACAGTAGAATGGTGGTTATCGATGGGCTGGAATTTCGGGGTCCTTGACTACAGGCGCATCCTTCAAACGATGTCGGTCGACGACGGAAAGGCCACCCTTTGTCGAACCGAGAAGGTACTTGAGGACTAGGGCTCACTACCCAAGGGCGTTCTCCTCCTTGATGATTATGGCCCGAATCCAGAGAAACAATAGCGGTCCTTAACTATTAGTAATGGGCACTTTACAGATCATAGCGTGCAATAGAGGGTCTCACATTGCTAATCAGAGGGCTCACTGTATTCCCGAAAAACTAACTTACCCACTGGAAATTTTCCGTAGCGTTTGATCTACCCGCTCGCCTGATTCAAACTCCTCGATTGCCGCCCACTGCGCATCCTTCGAGCCTTCAGCCAATCACCCATGTTCCGTGACTTCAGCATGTTGTGATTTTCTTCACGCCATGTCTAACTGTTGTCGGTTGCAGCCCAGTGGTGTTATATCCTCTAATGTTTGGTAATTGATTTGAATCTTCGATTCACATGGCGCATTAAAAAAACAATTCGAGTTTCTGTAACAATGGTTACAACAATTCAACTAATATCCTCGCTATTATTCGACAGATATTGTCTTCTTAAATAGCAGACTAAAATGGGGAAATCACGCGCACGGAAGCTCTACACCCAGATGTTGGCGATACCGTATTGTATCGTTATGTATAACGAAATTTATGTAAAAGCAAAATTCTGGTAGCTTCTGGGGCTCCTTCACTGCTCATCATAGGCTCGATGTTCCTGAGGATGTTATGGAGCAGAATATCTCAAAGTTTGACAAAATATAGATGATTTGGTAAGCAGGTTGCTCGTGTAGCTCTCATTCGAGACAACCGGATGGTTAATGCCCGAGGTTACATAATGGTCTTATGCTTCAACGCCAGATTTAAGCAATACACCATAACACCGTTAAAGTGTGTGTTCGATAAAAATGGCACACCGAAAATCTTCTGTTACTTTTGAACCGTAGAAAATTTGAGCAAATTTTATTCAAAGCGTATTGTTTACATCTGTCAAGTCGAGTTTCATGTTTATTCATTCAGTAGTTCCAGTCATGTCGTCGATACAAGAAATTGTCCGTGACAAAAATTTGTGCACTAACAATCAAAATCCAGAGGCTTCCCACTGATGGATCGCTAAAAAGCTTGGAATTGCAAATACAACTGTGTCTTGTGTTATAAAAACCTTCAAAGGGCGCCTGAGTGCCCGAAGGAAGGAAGGCAGCGGCCGTAAAAGTGGTCAAATGTACAGTAAAATGGCCAGGAAAGTGGTGCAACAGTTCAAGGACCGTTTAAACATGTCAATTCGAGGTGTCGCTAAAATTCCAAGGTGTCAGTCAGTTTTGTGCAGGAAACCATGAAACGTGCTGAATTACATGTTTACAAAGTGCAAAAATCGCCGGACCGGAATGAAAAGCAAAACATCACTGCGAAAACCCACGCCCGGAAACTTTACATGAAGTTGCTCACCAAATCGTGTTGCATCGTGATGGATCACGAAACTTACATCAAGGCCGATTTCCGTCAACTTCCTGGGCAAGAATATTACGTTGCCAAGACTGAGGTCGATGTCCCGGAAGATGTTCGAAAGAAGAAATTATCGAAATTTGCAAAGAAGTTCCTGATCTGGTAAGCGATTTGTGGATGTGGTAAAAAAAAAGCGCTCCCTTAATCACATCCGGAACAATCAACGGTGTGATTTACACAGAAGAGTGCCTTAAGAAGAGTCTCTTGCCATTAATAAAAAAGTACAAAAAATCAACTCTATTTTGGCCTGATCTAGTATCCTGCCACAACGCTCGAAATGTGTTAGAGTGTCGCAAACATCTCAAAACTATTAAAACAGAGCTGGAGTTGGAGAAAATTTGGGTAAAAAAGAAAAAATACTGGGAAAATCGGTTGAACAAAATATTATGGGTAGAGTGAAAAGGATAGTGCATGCATACGGGATGGGAGATGAAATTGAATAAAACAAATTTTGTAAATCATAACTGATGTGTAGTTTTCTTTCCCTGAAAATTTCAATAAAATCCGATAATATTTAATATTGGCGAGTATTTATGTTGCGCTATTTTTATCGAATACACCCTTTACACGACGAATGTTCTGGACCAGTAAAAGGATATGGAGGAGAATTTCTTATCAAAGCATCTCAATCCCCCGACAGCACCGAAACTGTGACCGTTAGAGATGTACTGAGCAATTATGAAATAACTTCGAAAAAATAGAAAGGGAGTGTAATAAGAGGAAGATATGAAGAAAAAAAATGATTTTCGATCGAATAAAAGCTGATCAACGTTGTACAACATCTTATTAGTAGTATAAAGACAATCTTCTGGTTTAGTGGTCACAAACAAATGTTTTCTTCTTACGTAGACGTTACTGGTAACATGCTCTATTGCGGATTTGCTTGTAAGCACGTTAGTTCATGAGATACAGTACTTCGAACAATATGACTTCCGGTCTTCACATGTGCCCTTTTAATTTTTGAATGTGTTCCGCCAAACGTCGCGTTCTCCAAAAGTGTTGGTAAAGTTATACCTACCGTATTTAGAATATAGGAGATTTATAGATAAAAACAAAATTTCAACTTTTGCAAGCAGTGCATGTGCTAAAGGCCGGAACTTAGGATATCTATTCAATAAAATGTTTACTTTTGAAAACGAACATTTTTATAAAGGTCGATTTTTTTTTAATTTTTTTTCGCATAGTGCGATGGGACATGGGTGTATGGCTTAGAAAAAGAAGACAAGGGAAAAAATCAAAAAATTTCATAATTTTTTAACCGTGACCTGGGCAGGTACGTCGCCGATTGATTTTATACGAACCATTGTCATAGTATTATTTCTCTCGATTTTCTGGTGAACCTGTCGTAGTTTATGAAATCGAAACTGCCAACCAAATCTTATTAAGTACAACACGTAGGCAGTGTTGCTGACGGCCGAAAAAGTCGGCGAACCTTATTTATTGTTATCCGTATTTGAAACAACCACATCGAAAATGTATTAGTAAAGGCATCTTACGCTGCAACTCAGTGAGTAAACTAGATTAGACGTTTTGTAGATAACTTCATTCCACCACGCAAGTCGAATGGACAACAGCTCTGCCTACCAGTGATTCACTCTTCATTGATTGAGTGGCTGTGGAAATATGACCCAGAAGGATGATATTGTTCGGAGATGAGAGATGATAGCATTCATTTGCACAGAATCATTCATTGTCTTTTAGTTCGAATGACAGTGTTGGAAGTTTTGTTCAGTATGTACCTTCTGGGAAAAATCTCAATTAGATTGAGATTTTTTTTTTCATGCCATGCATTTTTTTTTTAGAACTATTCACACAATGCGTTATGCATATCTTATGAATTTTACATCACATAACATGCGAAAAAAATAGTTATCGAGATTTTAATTGAAGAGGGTTATATATCCATATCGTCGATTATCGTTCGTTGAACAAGCATTTGCCTGTTTTGTATTTCAACAAGAATGCATACATTTTTGTTTTGTGTGACATGTGAAAGATCTTCTGTACCGGACAAGGAATCCACTGCATCCGGGTTGATAATGGTTAGTATCTACCAAAAACTACTACAGTTGCTACATATTTTCTGTTTTTCCCGCTTTATGTACTAGCTACACTGTGCTTTTCGGCTTCCGATTCATTAAAATTTTCACCAAGTGATCGGATTGGAGGCTTCGAGCACTAGCACTCAATCGAATCAGGAAACGAAAATGAATCACCAACGGAAGCCAGCGAACGAATCAATAAATTGTACAAGCAAGCAGTGATGAACACGCATACAATTGACAGGAGACGAAGTTCATGCTATGTTCATTCAATTCCCTATTGAGGAATCAGAGTAAAGCTAAAGTTAGGTTAAACATCGTAGTTTCTAAAACTGAAATTGATAATATCTTTCTGGCTATTTTTTAAACTGTATGGCAGGCGAGCATTCTAGTCTGGTGACTTAGTCGGTCACCTGAGCATTTCACAAAGCTTTCAAAATGGGCCAGTGATGTATATGAATGGAGACTGGATGAAACCTGTGGAAAACCATGACATCCCTTACAACATATGTGAAACGTCACGTATAGATTGGGAAGTCGGAGGTCCCACTGTTCGCCATAGCTCCATAAAATTCTTCACAGATGGCTCAAAAATTGGAACAAAAACGGGAGCAGGAATCTTCGGCCCTGGGGTAGAAATCTCAGTGGCGATGGGAAACTATCCAACGGTTTTCCAAGCGGAGATCTTTGCTATAATAAAATGTGTTAACGTTTGTCTGAAGAGGAAATATAGACATGCAAATATTTGTATTTTTACAGACAGCCAAGCGGCACTCAAAGCGTTAAGTAATTATAAATGCACATCCAAACTTGTCTGGGAATGCATTCTTTCATTGCGAAAGGTGTACCAAGAGAACTCGGTAAATTTATTCTGGGTTCCGGGACACTGTGGCATTGAAGGCAATGAAAGGGCAGACGAGCTTGCTAAACAAGATTCAAATGCACAGTTTATTGGCCCAGAACCATTCTGCGGTATATCATACTGTGCCATAAAAATGGAATTAAAATCTTGGGAAGTGCAAAGGGTGATGACCAATTGGTTGGTCACCACAAAGTGTGTTCAAGCGAAAAGGTTTATAATTCCAAATGTTACAATCAGTAAAAACCTTCTGGAGCTCAATAAGAGAGTTCTTTGTACCTATACTGGCCTAGTAACCGGACATTGCCCGAGTAGATATCATTTGAAAAACATTGGCCAGGTTCAGAATGATATCTGTTGTTTCTGTAACATGGAACGTGAAACCTCGGAACATCTACTTTGCAGTTGTGATGCTTTGTACAAGAGCAGACTTAAATTTCTGTACAGTGGCTATATGCAACCTAAAGAAATTTGGACTGCAAATCCTGGAAAGGTGGTGGGTTTTATAAACTCAATTTTGCCTGACTGGGAGACGCGTCTTGGGCTGGTCACTTGACAAATGGTGATCTAGCTTTAAGATGCGAATTAGAATAGTAAACAGGGGTATACCACAAAAGTTCAACTCAGTGGACGCAGTGGTTCTACGCCCCAAAAAAAAAAAAAAAAAAAAAACTGTATGGAATTGATCAGTATCGTCTTTTTATCACCAATTACTTTGTTTAGACAGCTCGAAAAAACATTTTTCACGAGCGCTATCGACGTTTAACCTCACTTTTGCGTTACCTGGAGTCCTCGATACGTACATGTGGATTAATTGTGGAGTCTCAGCTTTTGAGGATTTTACTGAGGTGAAGTTCGCTAGAATAAAGAAAAGGTCAATATCATGCTTCGAATTATTGAAGCCTCAAATCTTAGAAACTGCAAAGATATTTAACACCCCTCAAACAATCCACTTTATCGAAAAAACATCTCTTGACATGAACCTATGCGTTTACCGCCTACACTACGACGCCCCTTAATCTCTACCCTATTCTCCATTATTCGCCAACAAAATGTCTTCATTTACTCTACCGGTCATCAACGATTCAGTGAAAAAAAAAACGAATTTGCGCAAAGTCTCCACACATAGCCATCGTCATGAAATAATATTGAAAAATCCAAGTAACGAAAGGTATCAGAAAATTTGAAAATGTTAAAGGGTAATTAAGTTCTGCTAGCTGCTAAATTCTAGGTAATGCATCATTCCGCATTTTAATCGCCAATATCTTCTCATAGGCCAGCGCCGGCGGAGTGGTAAGCGTGACTGCTACATGACTGGTCTGGATTCAATCCCACTCGAGGTTGGTGGGATTTTTCTGAGGCGAAAAAATCTCTGGTCACGTTGGTTGGTTCTCTTGTTGCTCATTTTTCCCGTTAGTCCCGGCTCAGGTGTTGGTTAGTGCGATATGTAGGGTCCAGGTGTTTGAGTCGTCTTCCTAGCGTAGGTGGTTGTCACTACGTGAGGAAATAGACCGACGGAAAGTACTGGAATAAAAAAAAAAACTTCGCATATGCAGTCCCAAACCCCATCACAACCAGCGCCATCTACGGTTTTTAACTTGGATTCATCAACACAGAAAGACAATGAAGAGAATCGATCAATGAACACAGAGTTATTCCCCCATAATTGTAAATTTTGATCAAATACAAGAGTTTTTTTTTTCAACGTTGCTGAATCGTCATAAGATCGGCAAAGGTAAGTAAGTAAGTAAGTAAGTAAGTAAGTAAGCAAGTAAGTAAGTAAGTAAGTAAGTAAGCAAGTAAGTAAGTAAGTAAGTAAGTAAGTAAGTAAGTAAGTAAGTAAGTAAGTAAGTAAGTAAGTAAGTAAGTAAGTAAGTAAGTAAGTAAGTAAGTAAGTAAGTAAGTAAGTAAGTAAGTAAGTAAGTAAGTAAGTAAGTAAATAAGTAAGTAAGTAAGTAAGTAAGTAGGTAAGTAAGTAAGTAAGTAAGTAAGAAGATTCCGCATCGAACGCTGAAGTGCTTCGGTTGTTTTTTTTCCGCACTCCGCACTACCTCGTTTGTTTTTTCAACCCGCCGAAAACCACGCGGTATTTGTAGTGCATCGGCAAATTAGTGCACTGTTTGAACCGCCGATATCCAGCCGAGCGTTCCTTTAGGGAAGCAGACATTCCCGGCCGAGCCCGACGGATGATCTGTCCAGCCAGTACCATCGTCAAACACCCGAGGGGAAAAAGTGCAACCTCATAAGCATCATCGCAGCAAGGAAGGCCATCGCTCCATCCACTGCCGGTCAGCAAGCGGTGCTTTGTTTGCGAACAACAGCAGAAGGTGCCATACCGGCAAACGGCAAGTAGCACATTTGTTTTTTTGTTCCCTCATCTGCTAGTGTGTTGTGTATCTCTCTCCCATATAGTAAATCGTTCAGCATAGGGTGGTCCAAAAAAAAGTAATCTGATTCTTATTTTGTTTTATTTAATTTCTTTTTGTTCCCAAATTTGTTTTTTTTTATGGATGATTCTAAGGGGGGCGACATGCCTCCCAAAGATGTTTTTAGGGCGCGCTGTTATCAGCCGTCTTCTGCCTCTCCTTGGGTTGTCTACTTTCGGCAGAAAGTGAAAGCCCTAGACTTTTTGGGCATAAAAAGAAATTTGACGCGTCGTTATCCGGGGACCGAATTCCATCAGGTCAACCGAAACAAACTGCGTGTTACTGCACCTACATATAAAATTGAAAATGAAATTGCTAGTGACGAAGGTTATAATGTCGAGTACTACGTCTACATCCCATCTCGAGATGTGGAGATAGATGGCGTGGTTTCTACAGCGAGCCTGACGTGTGAAGACGTAAGGGGCGACTTCCAGATTCTGCTTCGTCTACCATTGAGATTCTGGAATGCAAACAATTGCATGCAGAATCAATGGTAGATGGAAAAAAGACGTATTCACCATCGAACTCGCTACAAGTGACCTTCGTCGGATCAATTCTCCCAAAATTTGTTGAAATTGATAACGTTTTTTCTCCCAGTGCGCCTTTTTGTACCAAGGGTATTTAATTGTACCAAGTGCAAACAGTTGGGTCATACGGCTACTTTTTGCGACAACAAGCCCCGTTGTGGCAAATGCGGCCAAAAGCATCTTGAGGATGCTTGCCAACAGGAAGCAACAAAGTGTGCTTACTGTGGCAAAGAGCCTCTCCACGATTTGCAGAATTGCCCCGTGTACAAGAAGCGCACTAGTAACGTGAGACGTTCCATACAAGAACGCTCCAAGCAGACGTATGCAGACATGTTAATGTCGCAAAACGGAGCGTCTGCATCGTCTGTATCAGCCGCTCAAAATGAAAATCCTTTCTTGATTTTGTTTTCCGATGAACTGGACTCTGACGAAGCCGATGAGAGTGGATTTCCGGAGGTACACGCCCCCGGTAAAAGAAAGCCTACAAGTTCTCCGGGTGAGCGCCGGAAACAAATAAAACCTACTCTCAAAAGCTTGCAAAAAATTGGAGGTAGCGGGGGTCAATTTAGAAAACCGAATAAACCGGTAATAGCTGATGCATCCGTTCCTAGCTGTAGCTATACCAAGCCGCCGCTACCTAATAACAGTAACCGTAAGAGGTTGCCAAAACCAAAATCTACGTCTTCTCGCAATTCTAAGAATATCCCGTCCAAGCGAGGTAAGATTAATTTTAGGGACATTGTGGATAACATTTTAAATGCTCTTGGCCTTTCGGATGCTTCACCGCTCCGAGGAATTATTGACCTGCTTATTCCTATAGTTGAAAACTACTTCAAGCAACTGACTGTATCATGGCCCCTTATTGGTGAATTCATATCTTTCGATGAATAATTCGTCGAGTGAGGATCAAGATATGATCACCGTATTACAATGGAACTGTCGCAGTCTAATACCTAAATTAGACTCGTTCAAGTATTTGATTCACAATTCTGATTATGATATATTTGCTATCTGTGAAACATGGCTTTCATCCGAAGATGAATTAAACTTCCACGATTTTAACATTATTCGTCTGGACCGAGATGATTCATATGGTGGCGTACTTCTGGGGATCAAAAAGTGCTACCCCTTCTATAAAATCTCACTCCCAATAATCTCAGGCATTGAAATCGTCGCTTGCCAAATAAATGTAAAGAATAAAGATCTTTGCATAGCTTCCGTCTATGTCCCTCCGAGGGCATCAATAAACCGCCGTCAACTTTGGAGTTCAATTACATTACTTCCATCTCCAGTTCTTATTCTGGGCGATCTGAACTCCCACGGTACTGCTTGGGGCGAACAATACGATGACAACAGAGCGGGTATTTTCTATGACTTATGCGACGATTTCAACTTGACCATCTTGAACACTGGGGAAGCGACACGAATAGCAAAACCTCCTGCCAGGGAGAGTCGACTTGACATATCTTTGTGCTCTAACGCACTATCATTAGATTGTCTGTGGAAGGTAATCAATGATCCCCATGGTAGTGATCACTTACCAATTATTATCTCAATCACAAATAGTTTTCAAAAAACAGACCAGTCAATCCAGGGTCCTTATGACCTCACGAGGAATATTGATTGGCGACATTTTGCATCGGCGGTAACCCTTGGTATTGATTCTACCGATCCTCTTCCACCATTAGAAGAGTATCGTTTCCTTTCCGACCTGATGTACAAAAGTGCATTAGAAGCTCAGAAACGACGTGTTCCAAGTGCATCAATCAAAAGAAGACCCGCCACTCCTGGGTGGGATGACGAATGCACTAAGTTGTATCTTGAGAAATCCGATGCGTTTAAAGATTATCGTAGACATGAAACATGTGAGCTTTTTGATAAGTACCTCAAGCTTGAAGAAAAGCTTAAAAACTTACTCAAAGCAAAGAAACGCAATTACTGGCGTTCGTTTGTAGATGGACTATCTAGAGAAACCTCGATGACAACGCTTTGGAGAAAGGCTCGTTACATGCGAAACCGCTCATCCTCCAATGAGAGTGAAGAATACTCCATGCAGTGGATATTCGACTTCGCTAAAAAGGTTTGTCCAGACTCTGTCCCAACACAACCGAATTTACGGGATACTACCCGAAATAACGGTTCTCTGGACGAACCATTCACTATGTTGGAATTTTCAATGGCACTTCTTTCATCGAATAACTCTGCTTCGGGAAGCGATATGAACCTTCTAAAAAATCTCCCAGATATCGCTAAAAGACGATTACTTAACCTGTATAACACTCTCATGGAATTAAATATAGTTACACCCCCATGGAGGCAGGTTAAAGTAATAGCTATTCAAAAGCCTGGGAAACCAGCGTCTGATTACAATTCTTACCGTCCGATCTCTATGCTATCATGTTTAAGGAAATTGTTAGAAAAAATGATCCTATCAAGACTTGACCGTTGGGTTGAATCAAACAACCTGCTATCAAATACGCAATTTGGTTTCCGAAAGAGCAAAGGAACAAACGATTGTTTAGCGTTGCTTTCATCTGATATACAACTGGCCTTTACACACAAGGAGCAATTGGCTTCAGTATTTCTGGATATTAAGGGCGCATTTGATTCAGTTTTCATAGATATCTGCATAGTCTGCACAGAAGTGGATTACCAGGAATTTTAAATAACTTTTTGTATAATTTACTGTCAGAAAAACAAATGACCTTCAATCTGGGTCAACTGACAACTTCCAGAATTAGCTACATGGGCTTACCCCAAGGCTCATGTTTAAGTCCCTTGCTTTATAATTTTTATGTTAAAGATATTGATAACTGCTTGGAAAATAGATGCACGCTAAGACAACTTGCAGACGATGCTGTGATCTCCTTTAGAGGTCCACGTGCAGAAATCTTGCAAAGACCATTGCAAAATTCCCTAGATAATCTGTCCATCTGGGCCAGAAATTTGGGGATCGAGTTTTCACCGCATAAAACCGAATTGGTAGTGTTTACTAGAAAGCGGTTCCCAGCCCAACTGCGTCTCAAGCTATTGGGAAGAGACATTACCCAATCTATGACCTTTAAATACCTTGGAGTCATGTTTGATTCAAAATGCACTTGGAGTAATCACTTTGCGTATTTAAAACAGAAATGTTAACAAAGGATCAATTTTCTAAGATCAATTTCCGGGACATGGTGGGGTGCTCACCCGGAAGACCTCATTAAACTCTACAAAACAACTATTCTTTCAGTTCTCGAATATGGCTCTTTTTGCTTCCTCTCGGTAAGAGATAGCCACCTCATCAAATTGGAACGCATTCAATATCGTTGTCTACGTATTGCCCTTGGCTGTATGCATTCAACGCACAATATGAGCCTGGAGGTTCTGGCAGGAGTAAAACCCTTACAGAACCGCTTCTGGGAGCTCTCATCTAGAATACTGATCAAGTGTGGAATCAGTAACAACCTTGTGATTGAAAACTTCGAAGAAATGCTCGAATTGAGTACCCATTCTAGATTCTTACGAATCTATATTAACTATATGTCATCTGATATTAGTCTTCCATGCTATAACCCTCCTAGTGTACGCTTTCCTTATCGCAGTTCCTCCATTGCTTATGATCTCCCCATGAAACAGGCTATTCAAGGAGTTCCAGATCAACTTCGACCTATTTTAATTCCCCATATACCACAAAAGTTCAACTCAGTGGACGCAGTGGTTCTACGCCCCAACAAAAAAAAAAAAAATTCCCCATATTTTCATCGAAAAGTACCCACATGTCAATTGCAATAGAAGAATTTTCACTGATGGGTCGCGCATTGATGGATCCACTGGTTTCGGTGTTTACAATGAATACTCATCTGCCTTCCGGAAACTTCAGGAACCTTGTTCCGTATATGTTGCTGAGCTGGCAGCAATCAATTTCGCATTGGAAATAATTTAACACATGTCCGTAGACCATTATTTCATCTTCTCGGATAGTCTCAGTTCTATTGAGGCTCTCCAGTCGATGAAAACAGTTAAGCACTCATCTTACTTTCTTTCCAAAATAAGGGAGCAGATGTGTGCGTTGGTCGAAAGATCATTTAGAATTACCTTTGTATGGGTCCCCTCACATTGCTCAATTCCAGGCAATGAGAAGTCGGACTCTCTAGCAAAGGTAGGCGCACAAGAAGGCGAGATTTTTGAAAGAAGAATTTCACATCATGAATTTTTCCCATTAGTACGTCAGAGTTCTCTTCAAAGTTGGCAAAACGCTTGGACAAGTAATTCTCTTGGGCGGTTGTTACATTCCATTATTTCAAATGTTTCGTCGAGATCGTGATTCAAAGGTCTGGATGTTAGTCGCGGTTTCATTCGTGTGATGTCAAGACTTATGTCCAACCACTACTCGCTAGACGCACATCTCTACAGAATTAACCTCGTCGATAGCAACATATGTAGGTGCGGAACCGGTTATGATGACATCGATCACGCAGTTTGGCATTGCCCGGGTAATGATGCCTCCAGAGCACGACTATTGGATACCCTTGTGGCCCGAGGTAGACAACCCTTCCGCGAAGTAAGAGATGTTTTGGGAATGCGTGATCTTCCCTACATGCAAGCGATTTACGAATTCATTTGTTTGTCTGATCTAAGAGTGTAATGTTATCACCCCCTCCCTTTCACTCTAGTAAATTCCCTGCCATTGTGTCCCAATTATATTATCCTTTTGTTTCCGTGCTACTTGTACCTGCCCAGCAAGCTGTGGTCACCCATCTGCAGCTTAGTTCCTGTAAGGGACTACAGAGACCGAGGATTTGGAAGATGTCGCAACCATGAGCAGCAACACATACCTGAAATAAGTTACCTGCCTAGCCCCTTCCAAACAATAATGTGACCCATTAACCTCGAGCTAGCCACGAGTAATTGGCACCCCACTTTACTAAAATTGAAAAATTATAAATTGTAAATAACAATATTGAATATCGGCTCCTTAAAGTGTTACACACGCCTGAGCCTAACAAATAAACGAAATGATTAAAAAAAAAAAAGTAAGAAAAAAAAAAAAAAAAAAAAAAAAAAAAAAAAAAAAAAAAAAAAAAAAAAAAAAAAAAAAAAAAAAAAAAAAAAAAAAAAAAAAAAAAAAAAAAAAAAAAAAAAAAAAAAAAAAAAAAAAAAAAAAAAAAAAAAAAAAAAAATAAAAAAAAAAAAATAATATTTCCCCCCCAAAAATTATTTGGCGAAAAAGGTTTTGTGAAATATGATTAAGCTTTGCTATGGATCAGAGACCGAAATTTTCGCCTACTTGAGAAGAGAACCGTCCTTTTTCACCCGCTTCGAGAAACAGATGAGAATGTGAGAAGCGAGAGACTAAAGGGCGATACGGTCAAAATTTGGTCAATATCAACTTGACGTATTTCTTTCAATTTTGCATTTAAAAAACCTGAACACCCCTCATTTTGAAGGTGTGTGTGTGTAGAATGTTGTTCCTATTTTGATTTTGGAATTCACTCTTCAGTTGTCAAAATGCCGTCCAAGCAAGAAGAGCAGCGTATCAAAATTTTGCTCGCGCATCGCGAAAATCCGAGCTACTCGCACGCAAAGTTGGCAAAATCGCTAAAAGTTGCCAAATCAACCGTTACAAATGTAATTAAAGTGTTTGGGGAACGTTTGTCGACAACCAGGAAGTCTGGATCGGGGGGAAATCGAAAACCGGAAGCCGCTGAGACGACAAAGAGAGTTGCCGGTAGTTTCAAGCGAAACCCTAACCTATCTCTCCGAGATGCCGCAAATAAGCTGGGTGTATCGTCTACAACCGTGCATCGAGCCAAAAAACGAGCCGGACTATCGACTTACAAGAAGGTAGTGACTCCAAATCGCGATGATAAACAAAATACGACGGCCAAAGCGCGATCCCGGAGGCTGTACACGACGATGCTGACGAAGTTTGACTGCGTGGTAATGGACGACGAAACCTACGTCAAAGCCGACTACAAGCAGCTTCCGGGACAGGAGTTTTATACGGCAAAAGGAAGGGGAAAGGTAGCAGATATTTTCAAGCACACGAAACTGTCAAAGTTCGCAAAGAAATATCTGGTTTGGCAAGCCATCTGTACCTGTGGCTTGAAAAGCAGCATTTTCATAGCTTCCGGGACTGTCAACCAAGAAATTTACGTGAAAGAGTGTTTGAATAAACGCCTGCTGCCTTTCCTGAAGAAACACGGTTGTTCCGTACTGTTTTGGCCGGATTTGGCATCTTGCCATTACGGTAAAAAGGCCATGGAGTGGTACGCCGCCAACAACGTGCAGGTGGTTCCCAAGGACAAGAACCCTCCCAACACGCCAGAGCTCCGCCCAATTGAGAAATACTGGGCTATTGTCAAGCGGAACCTAAAGAAGACCAAAAAAACTGCTAAGGACGAGCAGCAGTTCAAGGCAAACTGGCTTTCTGCGGCGAAGAAGGTGGACAAGGTGGCTGTACAAAATCTGATGGCAGGGTTCAAGCGTAAGGCCCGGCAATTCGGATTTGGAAAAGCGGAAGCCTAACTGAATATTTTTCCTGAATTTTATACTAATTGAACTTGAAAAAGAAATTTAATTTGATTTTTTAAATAAACGATTTCACCGATTTACACGCGTTTTCCCTTGACCAAATTTTGACCGTTTCACCCTTTATTATACGCTCACAGCAGGTTTCGCAAAAAAAGCAACGGCGATTTAAAATTTTCGGAGAGCATGAGTAGCTGATAAATCGTTTCTTTTTCAGTGAATCTTTGATGCCGATAATTATTTTTCACTTACTTTTTGACACCTGAAAATGCACCAGTCTTTATTTATCATTTATGGTCCATGCACCAGTTTTTCATGTATGGTCCATGACGGCACCAGTGTGCACCGGCTTGGCCTTATTTTCGGTTTTTGCTCCTCGTATACGATCTAGGTAGCATGTTTTCAGTGAAAAATGTGACATGAGAAAATATTTTCGTTGAATTTTGGTGAGCGATATTTTTGCATATGCAAGAGAGAGCATAATGAATTATCGGCGAAAAAGGATAGATGAAAATGTGAACGATTCGCTACTCATCGACAACCTGCTTGAGAGAGAGCATGGTTTTCACCCAGCTGAGTGATAATTTCGATCTCTGCTATGGATAGAGGGAGGCCTTCAGTATTTGCACTTTGTAAAATTGGTTAACCATTTGATTTAATTTCCTACCTCGAGTTGCAGCTCCTTCTCCACTATCCCAACCAGTAGTTGGCAATCCATTACCTCTGACTGCTTTCAGTTTCGCCCGATAACAACGAGCTCGCTCGGCAACGGTACATGGTCGTTTCGGAGGATTTCCCGTATGTTCGATCATTACGCGCTTCCGAAAGGTAAAATTCTATCCAACGCGAATCGTTAGCACATCAGAACAACTGTTTAATACAGTACTAATTGGAATGTACAGAGAATGTTAATTCGGAAGTTCGAAAACCATTTTTTTTTTTGTTGGGGCGTAGAACCACTGCGTCCATTGAGTTGAACTTTTGTGGTATACCCCTGTTTACTATTCTAATTCGCATCTTAAAGCTAGATCACCATTTGTCAAGTGACCAGCCCAAGACGCGTCTCCCAGTCAGGCAAAATTGAGTTTATAAAACCCACCACCTTTCCAGGATTTGCAGTCCAAATTTCTTTAGGTTGCATATAGCCACTGTACAGAAATTTAAGTCTGCTCTTGTACAAAGCATCACAACTGCAAAGTAGATGTTCCGAGGTTTCACGTTCCATGTTACAGAAACAACAGATATCATTCTGAACCTGGCCAATGTTTTTCAAATGATATCTACTCGGGCAATGTCCGGTTACTAGGCCAGTATAGGTACAAAGAACTCTCTTATTGAGCTCCAGAAGGTTTTTACTGATTGTAACATTTGGAATTATAAACCTTTTCGCTTGAACACACTTTGTGGTGACCAACCAATTGGTCATCACCCTTTGCACTTCCCAAGATTTTAATTCCATTTTTATGGCACAGTATGATATACCGCAGAATGGTTCTGGGCCAATAAACTGTGCATTTGAACCTTGTTTAGCAAGCTCGTCTGCGCTTTCATTGCCTTCAATGCCACAGTGTCCCGGAACCCAGAATAAATTTACCGAGTTCTCTTGGCACACCTTTCGCAATGAAAGAATGCATTCCCAGACAAGTTTGGATGTGCATTTATAATTACTTAACGCTTTGAGTGCCGCTTGGCTGTCTGTAAAAATACAAATATTTGCATGTCTATATCTCCTCTTCAGACAAACGTTAACACATTTTATTATAGCAAAGATCTCCGCTTGGAAAACCGTTGGATAGTTTCCCATCGCCACTGAGATTTCTACCCCAGGGCCGAAGATTCCTGCTCCCGTTTTTGTTCCAATTTTTGAGCCATCTGTGAAGAATTTTATGGAGCCATGGCGAACAGTGGGACCTCCGACTTCCCAATCTATACGTGACGTTTCACATATGTTGTAAGGGATGTCATGGTTTTCCACAGGTTTCATCCAGTTCGAAAACCATAATGTTATCCGCGATAGGAAATTTCTTGATACTTATTGGAACGTATCATTCTTTAAAAATTTCCAACACCGAGGGATACATTTGGACAAATATGTCACCTCTTATTTGTAAAGTTTTAAATACTTAACCAAAAAAAAGGCAGTCGTAAAATCCTCTAATTGATTAGAGCAAAAATCTCAAATATCAATCAATAAACGATCGAGTTATTAGCGCTCATTGGATCAATTTTTCGTAAGGGCATCTATTTTTAACATTTCTGTTTGGCATGTTACTCTTGCCGAAGGCTTGCTTTATATGAGCCCTTTGGAATAATATAGAGTTCCGTTTAAATTTCCGAGCCGTTTTAGAAATTGTCATCAATTGGCTATTTAAGCCATGGCTGACTGGCAATTGACAAGAATTTGGAACGGAATTCAAGATAACTTCCATTCGTACAAACTCTTTTGTTGGCAACATTGAATTGGTCGTCCTGAAGAGGACGGAAATTAAAAGAAATGTTAGAGGATCAGTTTTGAGTTTTGAATTGATTCCCGGGAAAATTTCCATCAGAATGGTGTCTTGAAAATCTATCGAGGTTCAATTGACTTCTTAGCGTTTAATTTATAACAATATTTCGTGATGGTCGTTATTTTCATATTTTCATTTGACACCCTACCCTTGCCGTAACGTAAAAACAAAATATCACACGTTACATGTACAGACATCAGTATAGAATATGATTTTTTTCCTTACCTTACTCTTATGAATATGCTGATGTCTATAATCGGAGTCAAATTCCGGCTCACTGAAATAACTCTGAAATGTTTAATATAAGAACAGGGGTCAATTTTTTAAATCGAACACTAGGATAAAGGAAGTGATTTATTTATTGAAATATGACATGCATCTTCATCAGTACAAATACCCTATTTCTAGAAGAAGTTCATAATACTCTTGGACTCTCGAGGGTAGTCCTTAAAGACACGTTGAGGAAAACGTCAATTATTTTAAAAACAGTGGACTCTAAGTCACATAAGAGCAATTCTTCTACCAAATGAGTAAACAATTCAACTTGATCCTCTCCGATCTAGATGAAACTTTGCACATGGTTTCTCTATATTAAATCATGTTTTTTTACCTGTGATCGAGACTAACTTTTTGGCTCAAGACTATTAGTTTTCAAAAAATAAAAATGTTGTACATGGAGAATACGAAATGTTTATGAAAAGGGATATTGACATGAAAAAGCTTTTTTGTCGCTATGAAATTCAAATAATCTCGAAAACGGCTACATTTGGAAAGTTGCTTACCAAAAATATTTTGACGTATAATGACTTGAAAAACCAAATTATATTATTATGATTTAATCCGACAGAAAACTCAAACATTAAAGCTACGAGAATTTTATTTGTTGTAAACCGATTTATTTGAAGTTGATGCAGGCTAAAAAAAACTTTGATTATCTACAACTTCTTGTCAGAAACAATTTTATTACAATCAACGGTGTACGAGCTATGATATTGAAATTACACATATGAAAACACCGCGTTCTTTAGAAAAAATGCTCTTGAGTGAAAAATAATTTTTGACCATGTGAAAAAACATGATTTCCCATAACGAAACCATGCGCAAAGTTTCATCCAAATTGAAGAGGATCATAGGATCATGGAGGATTATGTTTTTATTTTGGCTGATTTCAAATGGAAACGAAGTGAGCAGATCCAGAAGATGTTAGTTTTTTTTCTTCTTTTTGACAGTTTCATCAGAGTTTATCATGACTACTATACAAACAAGAATTTTTGGGAACGTCTTGTAAAAATTTCGATACTATTTGAAAATTGAATCCTGATATTTATTTGCTCAATACAACTCATGGCGTAGAACCACTGCGTCCTCTGAGTTCAACTTTTGTGATAATAATCCAATATAATATACTTAATATCATACTAAAACTTGATTCTAGGTAATTTAAGAAAAAAATCTTGTGTCTTAAAGGGGCTCCATACTGATGATTATATTCTGAACCCCGAGCAAAACATTCGTGATTCATTACTCACTTGTTCAGAGTCCCATAGTCCAGCTACACCCGGAGTAGCTAATGGTTGTGGAATACCAGGACCTCCAGGTAACACTTGAGGTGCGCTTACTTCGTTTGATTCAAACAGTCGCAACACTGAACGATCACGAATCTCCCGGAGATGTGATCTAATCAAAATAAAAATAAAAAAAAATAAACGTCATTAAATGGAGTTACGTTAATATCAGTTGTCATTGTTAGATTGTCTCTTACCGCACATCTTCTAGTTCATAGAACATATCTTTACTAGAATCATGAATATATATTTTCACATTCGGTCCTTCCAAGTATTGCATAGTCAATTGCCTAGGAAATGATCTTACAAACAGAGCGCGCACCGTATCAATAGAGGTGATTTCATTTGGAAGCAATGCTCTTTTAGTTTCAGATCTGTATTGCAAAAATACTAGTCCTAGAACGAAAGAAAACTATGATAGCATATTTGTGCAAAACGGTAAAAATCCTCATAATTGTCTGGCATCTTCAGGTGCAGAGTTGGAATGTCATTTGTTCTGCATTGTTGATACTTGATGCTCGATTCTTTTTTATTTTTATTCTTGATTCTTGATTACGGATTACTTGTTCTGTAAACCTTATTCTAGATTCTCTGTTATATTTAATGATTATACCTCATTTTTCCTACTCTACTCTCTAATCTCTACATTCTACTCTCTGCTATCGACTCACGACTCTCTATTATCTACTCTCTACTATTAACTGCATTTTTTATACCAGGAAAAACTCTGCTATCAGACCCAAACATGGGTGTGCGAAAATGAGGACCATACCGAGCCTCACCGACCCACTAAAACCATCTTGTTCTCTATATGCGTCCCCTCGGAACCACTGTCAGTTATTATCTAGGAACGAGACGGTGCTCAAGCACTTCTCCTCATCCCAACGCTATCCGTTGTTACCTCGCTGATCGTCTCTCCACTTCCTCTGCAGCTCCGAGAGTATTAATTTGACGGCTCCATACACGCTCATCTCAGTACTTCTCTTCGACGAGATTTTCCACCCTCTGAACGGGCATTTTTCTACTTACTGCATTGCATCTTGTACATTTAAAAACTACATACTGCGGCGTGTCTTCACGCCATTTCGGACGATAATAGATTCTTTCTTAAGCAACCATGTCCAGATAGGAAATGCCAAAAAAATGACCTTTGTATGCTTTCAGTTCTCCCAGATCGACGGAGACATACCGTGTTCCATTCCTGCCCTTTGACAGCATTCTCACAATTTTGATACTTGTCTGGTTTTCTTTCTCTTATAGCCCTCGCTGTCATCTACACGCGTTATGCCGATAGGAATAACGCTTATAACAATCCAGCTATATTACATACTAGACATTCCAGCAATGACATTCTGTGCAGTATCTATTTATTCAACTGGATATCGACGAAGAGCCATTAGTCAAAAGATTACTTCTACTGCTGCTTGGTCCAACAGTCATCGTCATTGGCATGTTTCAAGCTAGCGCATTGATGGCCTTTGCCACATGCATAGTCGACATGGCTGGTCGTCAATCATTACTCCCAAACTGAAAATTAAATTTCGTTTATATAACGAAATCGAAAGTAGGCGAATTAAGTTCGCTGCTGTGCCCTACAGTAAGTTACTGACCAGCCCGTTTTTTTGCATTGATGGGCGATTTGCAGTTTAACTCCTTAGCGATTGCATTAAAAAAAATGGACAAAAATTGCTGATTTTTCATGGGTTTGCCGTCACCCGCACTGACAAAACTACCCATGCAGCATAAATCATAGTAACCCATGAGTCAGCAGACAAAATTTGACAGCTCTATCAGTCGAACTCTAACCGTGATGGCAAAAACAGGGAAGCAACTCCGTTCAAAAGTGAGCGCGTTCAAAGAACGACACCCCGCCGCGTCGAAAGTGGACATCGTGCGGCACTTTATGGACGCCGGATACGCCCGTTCCGGCTCATACAACATCTTGGCACTATTAGACAACAATCAGAGCATCGAAAGAAAGCCCGGTTCTGGACGGCCGACGACCCTGAGCGACAAGAAGCTCCAAAGGATGCTGAAGAGGAAGACCGAGGGAAAAGTGGCTACATCGCTGCGTGCGCTTGGCCGGGAGGTCAACCGGCCAAACGGTGAAAAAGAACCTGGCGAACATGAACAAGCGGAAGTCGCGTCCACTGGTTTCAGAGCTGCAGGCAATGACGCAGCGGCAGTGGCTGAATAAGATGGTCAACTCGGTTTTTCCGGCGAATCGCAACGTGGCGATGGTGATGGACGACGAAACCTATCTTACCCTGGATGGCAATGACTGGCAGGGCACTTCGTATTTTAATTCCCCCACGAAGGAAGTGAGCTCCGAGGTGAAGTTCATTTCACACACCCAAGTTCCCCAAGAAGGTGCTGCTGTGGCTGACAATCAGCGAGAATGGGATGTCAAAGCCACTCTTCTTTCGCTCTGGACTGGCCGTTAATGGGGAAATTTATAGTACGAAATGCCTGCCGGAAGTTGCGTCGTTCATCAAGAAAACCATAAGGCGAAGACGCGGTGTTCTGGCCGGATCTGGCGTCTACCCGAAGCGATCGTTGGAGGAGATGGAGCGGCTGAATATCGATGTGGTACACAAGTCAGCGAACCCGCCCAACGTCCCCCAGCTGCGTTATATCGAGAACTTCTGGGCCAACCTGAAGCGTAAGATCTACTCCAACAATTTTGTCGCGAAAACTGAGGAGGAATTGATAAAAAAAAATGAAGAAAGAACTCAAAAAAATGCCTACACGCATGTTTTTGTCCGCCATGGCGAATGTTCCTGTTAACTGGCGGAAGGCCGCTCGCCGCTCGAAGGGCGTAGATTTTTTTTTGCAAGTAACGGTTGTACGGATTCAAATTGCACCACTTTTAAATTGCTGTAACTTTTTACTCGTTGGGTATTTTCTACTGAAATTTTGGGTGGAATTAGTTCAATGTGTATTTGTTTACGCTGTGTAAGTTTCACTAGCCGATGTGCAATTGTTGCGAAGATGGAGTCGGAAGAACAGCAGTGGTGCAAAGAAATTTACCTCGAAAATACGGATCTTCCTAATCGGCCGATCAGCGGGAAGCTGGGAACCCAGTAAACACAAGATCGCATATAAGAACGGATATGAGTACAACGTGGAGGCGATATGCGACATTTAACATGGAGTTAAATGAACGAATGAACGTATATCGCCTCCACGTTGTACTCATATGCGCTATCATATGCGATTCTGTGTTGTCTGGGAATGGTACATTCTACGGTGTCTCGTGTTTTAAATCGGTACCACGAACGTTTGGCCATCGATCGGAAAGAAAAAATTGGCAAAAATGGACCTCCGTATAGTGTTAAGGATCACAAGCGGGTAGTTCAAGCTTTCAAGAGGATTCCCAACAGTTCAGTTCGAGATGAGGCGAAGAAACTGAATCTAACCAAAACTTTCGTGCAAGATGCAAAAAAACTTGAAGGACTACACACGTACAAAGTCCAAAAGGCGCCTAATCGCGATGAACGGCAGAAAACAGTATGTAAAACACGTGCACAAAAGCTCTATAGCCAGATGTTGACGAAATTGCCTCGTTATGGATGATGAGACGTATGTAAAAGCAGACTTCCGGCAGCTTTCGGGGCTCCAGTTTTTCACTGCTCATAATAAATTCGATGTCCCTGTGGACGTTAGAAAGCAGAAAATGTCAAAGTTTGCAAAAAAAATATATGATTTGGCAAGCAATTTGCTCGTGTGGAAAGCGAGCACCCCATTCGTCACAACTGGAACGGTCAATGGGCAGGTGTACCTAAAAGCAAAGCATCTACTTCCTTTTCTGAGGTCACACAATGGTCCTACAATTTTCTGGCCGGATTTAGCCTCGTGCCATTACTCGAAAGAGGTTTTGAAGTGGTACAAGGCTAAAGAGGTCAATTTCGTGCCGAAGCATCTCAACCCCCTGAACGCACCGGAACTGCGGCCAATTGAAAAGTACTGGGCCATCATAAAGCAGGCACTTTGGAAGCATCCTAGGAAGTGAAATCGGAGGAAGATATGAAGAAAAAATGGATTGCCACGCAAAAAAAGTTGGTCCAAATGTTGTACAGGACCTTATGAGTAGTGTAAAGGAGAAGGTACGTGCATTTTGATATGGAATTGAAATTAAATGAAACAACCATGGAAAGACATTACTAACATGTTTTATTTTACTTTTTGAAAGTTTGAAGATTATTGGTTGAACGGGCGAATTTTGCCGAATATTTGTGTGTGTCGCAATTTGAATCCGTACACCCTTTTAGCTTAAATAATTACCTTCCATGGGAAATTTATCCAAAGCAATTATCTACCTTATCCAAACAAATGCTACCTTAAGCTACTTAAACTAGATATGCAAAATAAAAGCTAGTAGCTAAACTGGGGCCAACGTTTGTATCGAAAACAAAAACAGCACACCGAAGAGGTGATGTAATCAGCTTACACAACACAACACAACACAACACGCCAACAACGAAACTTCGAACTGGCATCCTTGGTAGCAGTACTGCCTGACGCTCTCGACTCCCAACAAGGAATGCTACCTAGAAAAAAAGGCCTGTTAGCCGGTTGCTGAGTCTTGCATGTGAGGAGACTCGTTCACTTGCTTGAGCACCAGCAATCAACCTACACCTTAGCTCACGAAGAAAATCAAAGAAATAATGAAATTGTGAAGAACGTTCTGTTCCTAGAGATTGGTTAACCATCACCCGTTCGGAACACGAGCAAACACCTACGGATCGTATCCAAATCGATCGTATCTCCACCGATCAAAAACCACTCGATCGGAGTTAAGTGGCGGCAAAGACGCGCAGACGGCACGTATATCGCTGACAGGACTAGCTACCGATACAGATCAGCGTAATCGACCCATCTGCAGCACTATAGGGGCAATCGGTACGGTCAGCGCAATTGCGCAAGGGAGTGGTCAGCGTAATCGACTTATCGCAATCGGGGAAATCGGCACGATGGCATGGAGAGCATTGGAGCAAGCAGGCGACGAAGCGCGGAGACCTCGTGCGAACCTATTTGATCAGTGTTCATCGACGGGCCCAACACTGACACCACACACAATACCGTGAGTAGAGTGTATCGGTAAGGAGTTAGCTAGGGCTTTTAGGGACCGTTAGAGCAAAAAGTAAATAAAACGCCGTAAACCCAAACTTATTTAACTCTATGGTTTTTCCTCTTACTTTGCTAACCTCATGGAAAAGCGTACCCATAGTGTGGTTATAGTCATTTACGACTGAGACGGCGTAACTAAAGGCTAGTTACATCTGTTATGGTTAAGAAAACGTCATCCGCAAAACCCTCAACTATATCTGCGGGCAGTTTCAGTGTCAGCTCGCCATTGTAGTTTCCGTTCTTGAGTTTGACCAAATATCGAGATTTATTGACCTCACCCTGATATCCTGATTGATTGCTGTTCTATGTTTGTCTTGTAGGCCAGTACACAGTTCTGGATTTGGCTTCTTAGACTGCATAGATATTCAGTAACTCTTATTCTATGTAGTACTTCAAAAGATGTCCAGCTTGAACTATTGAATGCATTTTTGATGTCAATCGTTACAACAGCACAACTGTTGTCTCCTCTTTTTTCTCTTTGGATGATTTCTTAGCTTCAACGATAACAGTCCATGCCATTCGGACCGTAGACTTTTCATTTCTAAACGATGCTGGATCGCTAGCCTGTCAGCCTGTGAGGATTCTTTGCAAGAGTATTCTGAGTATATCCAGTAGTTTTCCTTGTTTTGACAACAATACCTGATTCGTCCGTACGGTCATGTACGGTGTGCATACTTCAACGATAGCTTTTTTGGGCACATTTAAGCGAGTGCCGCGGCGCCACTAATTTTTGTCATCACTTTTTGATATGGATTGCCGCAATACTTGGCATCTGCATCATCATCAGAGCGGTCCATACACTCGGGAAAATTTATGTAAGCTCCACATTGCATTAAGATCTTCTGTCCGTTTCTATAATTGTTCGTTACAGTTGTAGTCATTTCGACACAATCTGCGTGCCACTGTACGGCTACCTCAACCGAATTATCAATTATCAAGTTCCTAGCCTAAGAGCGCGTAGTCGGTAAACGAGTCAGTTTCACAAGCTGGAGGTCAATGGTTCAGTTCTAGATACAGTCGAATGTTTTTTCGGGTGGAAAATTCGTTCGAATGCCCTGGGAAATACGCGTATCTTTGCGCTTGCCACCCAGCTTACGACTGCTGCTTTAGAAAAACAAAGCAAGCCTCAATTATACACTGAGGAAGTGCTTCAATTATCACTGAATAAAGGGGAGGCAAAGCCCTGTAGAACGTACAAAGCCAAGAATAAAAAGACATCTAAAAAAGTACGCTGTATCTGCCGTGCACTTTTCAGGCCATCTTTTTATGTGATCTTGTCTAGATTCTTGCACTCAATTACTGTCTCCTGAGATTTTCCAGCGAGCTCTTAATGGTAGGATCCTTCGTCATCTCGAAAAGCATTTCTCCTATCTGAGTAAATCAGGTTTTCACTAAATATTCTCAAAGTTCTTTCAACCCCGGCTCTTCAATTACTTTCCGAAGAAGTGTTGCCTTCGATATTTTTTATTTCATTTCTACGATCAAGGCATCTTACGCCTCTCACGTAGAGGCCTATGTTTCTCCTACTACTCAATTTCATCTCTCTTTTTTTCTTTTTGATTCTACCACTCCTTCTTTAACCTCAGGAAATAACGACATTGCCAACCGTCGTCTTGTTCCTTGTTGTTCTATATTTTTTCTGCTCCTATTCTTTTCTTAACCTTTACCTTTTTCCTCTCTTCGGTGTTGCCTGAATCAGAGGTCAGAGGTCAGTCAGTTTTCTTAGTTGCCTCAATGCCTTCTCAGTGATCTTGTCTCCATCCCTGAACACACTTAGTTCACATTCGTCAGCAGTCATAGTTGTTTTGAAACCCATCACTATCTGCTTGACCTTCGTAACCACGTTATTTTCATTCTTAATGAGCTCATACAGCACATTCACACTCCGTCGTGCAGGTCTTCTATGACTGCAATCCTTTTTGGGGTGTGCTATTGCTCAATTTTGGTGTGGAAATCTGTCTCAGCACAAAACCCACATCTCCTTGTGATTTGGTTTGCTCGCCTTGGGGTATGCTACAACTGAAACTCGCAGTGGCTGCATTGGAAACCAAGCTAGCACTACTAATATATACGTTCGCTCATTTTCGCTTGCCTTCGTCGTTCATGTTTTTTATGGTTCTTTAATTTGTTCATATATTTTGTTTTCTTCTCCGCTGTCCTCTGCTCTCTAGTCTTAACCCTCTAATCTGTTCGACTATTATTTTCTTTATTCTGTTTTCTTTAATCTTTCTCTCTCTCTCTCTCTCTCTCTCTCTCTCTCTCTCTCTCTCTCTCTCTCTCTCTCTCTCTCTCTCTCTGTTTGTTCCTCATACTTTATTCTACATTATTTATTCCGTATTCCTTGTTCTCTATTATGTATTGTCAATTGTTTATTCATTATACCTTATGCTTTATTCATGATTGTTACTCTATTAATCCTTTCTAATTTTTATTCGCTATTTTTTTTTCTTTATTCTACATTCTTTCTTTCTATATTCTTTATTCCTCATGCTTTATTCTTTAATTATATTATTTTTATACATTATTCTTTATGCTTTATTTTATATTCCTAATACTTTATTCCTCATTTTATAATATTTATGATTTTTTCTTTATTCTTTATTCTTCATGCTTTATTCTTTATTCTTTATTCTTTATTGTTCATACCTTATGCTTTATTATTCATTCCTTTTTTTTTTTTTGCTTCTCTCTTCACCCTTTCATTGTTTCATTCTTTATTCTTTAAAATTATGTATTTTATTCCGTATGTTTTGTTTTCTACGGGAACTCAAATATATATGAGAGATTATGGCAATGCTTTTTTTAAAGAAATGAGGCTTCTTTTTCATAGTAATTTTCAAGCTCATTACTTGACACAATTAGCTTATTGAATATTCTTAATAATAAGCGAAATAAAATTTGTACATACCTAATGGTCTTTCAAGAGTTTTAGAAGGCGTTCTCACAACTGGCAATGAAGATCTTTGTTTGCCACCTCGACGAAATCCAGTGCTGGCTGTTTCCACTTCAGACATAATTCCAGGATCATCATCAAATAGCGGGCCTTGATTCACTGGAACATATGCTCTCATCTGAGAAGTCTACAAGTAATAAGATATCAAAACATAAAACGTTTTCGTAATAGAACAACCCACATCTAAATCCAACGAACGCTGGAGCACAGATAATTCGCCTTGTCCTTGATAGTTTAACATATCTCCGCCTAATGTATGTCGTCTAGGGTCTTCTCTACTTCTGGCAACCCGTCTTCTGTCATCTGTTGCTGAAAAACCCAGACAATAGTGTTAATCGTTAATTAACAGTATTATAAAAAAAAAGGAAAAAAAAAAGGCGGAACAAAGATCTAAATAAAATGCCTTTAAAACTTATTACTGCAACTGTAGTAGTAAAAAGATATATACTGTCACTTATCACAAATCGAATCCATTTGCGTGTTTCCAAAAGCTGAGTTTTCCAATGGTACAAATCTTCTTTCATAATACTGAATTAACTCAAAAAGTTTACATCCAAAACTTTAGGAAACAGCACAACTGATTATCGGTATACATAAGAAGCAATGGTTTAAAGCAAAGTTTAAATGCGTTTTTCTCGACTTGCTGATTTATGCTATGGAACTCGTCATGAGCAACAAAACAGTAACAGCGATAATTTTTAAGCTCAATAATGACCATCGTTCCAGCCGAGCTAAGGACGTAACATAACTGAAACATGTTTTGTGCTCTCTGAGTTTAACTCTACGGTTTATTTCAATATTCACTTATTAACAGTTCTTTATATCGCCTTGTATAAGTTTTAAAGTGCATTCACTTTGACAATAAATAGGGGTGGTTTGAAGTTTCAGTTCCACTTTATTCTTGAAAAAGTATACAATAATAATAATTGCCAAACTTGCAGTTAGGATTTTAATTTATTCAGATGGATGCATTCTTTAAACCAGCCAATGAGTGGAAGAAGAAACATAATTCTGTACATATATATATATAAAACATATTGGGAAGCAATTTGAAAAAAATACAACGATGTATCAAAAAGTGCTCAAGTACAGGCTAATAGTTTCACAGTTTCTCCACAGATGTTGAAGATCTGTGCTCCTTCGTAAACTTCTCGGTATTTAAAACTTATTTGTTGTTCTGAGTAATTTTGGTAGTTATTGAAAATTGGAAGTTATGATAAATCATAAAACTAAAAAAAAATTAATTACTGAACTGTAGGAAAGTAGTATTTATAGTTTTCTGAGTAGTGAATGATGAAATTAAGTAGTTAAAAAAATCTTCAAAAATTTAAAGGTTGGCTTTAACCGGAAATTGGTTGAAGTGATTATTTTATCTTATGTGAAGATACCCAAGTATAACCACGTAATACCATATTCTTGATTAGTTACATACAAATGTTGTTGTACAAAAGTATTAAAAATGAAATAAAAAGTTTCTTATGTCATATAAAAGCTGAGAGATCAACACCTTGAAAATCCGGAGTGGTCCGGTTCCAAGCTGGCTAAAGTGCTGGAGATGCTGAAAACCCCAACAAACATCAGTGTCGAATAACCGTTTATTCAAACAAATTTGGAGAAGTTATTCAGCTATCTAGAAGAAAAATCTGAACAACTTCTCCAAATTTGTTTGAATAAACAGCTATTCAACATAGATGTTTGTTGGGACAACAGTTTGTCAAGTGCTCAAAACCTACAAGGAAACCCTGAGTGTAGAAAGGAATCAGTGGTTTACGAAAAAACTGGAACCAGGGATCGTTAACTGCGCAGCAAGGTGTTGAGGTGCGTTTAAGCCAACCCCGGTCTTTCGATCATTGATGTGGCCAGAAGGTACAACGCCAACTTTCAAACGGTGCGGAACATATTTGCCAGGGAAGGATACAAGTCGTACAAATCCAGTAAACATCCGAACCGGCACATGAAGCAGAATTCCGTGGCGTGCAAGGCTCTTGTACGACCGTGTTTTGACGAAACACAAGGACTGCACTTTGATCGATGACAAAACATACGTCAAACTTGATTTTAAGTAGCTTCCCGGTCAAAACTCTTACATCGCGACTGGACGTGGGGATGTGCCGGGATGATTCAAGTTCGTGTTTGCCGACCAGTTCGCGAAGAAGGCCATGATTTGGCAAGCGATTTGCAGTTGTGGCCTGAAAACGGAACCATTCTTCACATCCTTGACGATGACATCCTAAGTTTACATCGAAGAATGCCTGAAAAAGCGTATATTGCCGTCCATCCGCAAGCATAGGTACAAAGTCATACAAATTATGTTTATTTGTTTATTTATTTGTTGTAAGTTTCATCTGACATATTTTTATCTTAATCAATAACTCAGTTTACGCTAGCATTAAAATAGTCTCGCTTAGTGGGGTGAACGCCGCGCCGGGCAGCATTAAAATAGTCTTCTTATATAGGTATCAATGGCATATTAAAATCAAATAAGGAATAGACTCTACTAAACGCATCGGTAGCAGCACGTAGGGATTCGTTCATACCATAGAGGCACAACGATCGATCGTTCAGAAGCATAGAAACTCAATTGATTGAGATGTTCCGGAGAGTCAATTTCACCGGTGATCACCTTAGCCGCAAAACAGCTTGCACTCTACGCCTCCTTCCGATCTTCGTAGGCAGGAAGGTCTGCTGCGTCGCGCCATGGCAGATGGCGTTGTGCGTAACGAACAAACTTACGCTGAATAGACTCCAGCCTCGTAATCCTACAGCGTTTTTTCCTGCTGGGTACATTTTCCACTGCGACCAGTTTTTTTTATATAAATTCGACTCAAATCGCTCCACAACCACCGTATTCACCTGATTTGGCTCCGTGTGACTTCTGGCTATTCCCAAAACTAAAAAGACCACTTCGAGGACACCGTTTTGTATCGATTGAAGAGATTCAACGAGAATCGCTGCGCGCGTTGAGGGGCATCTCGGAAGCCGACTATATGGCCTGCTTCACGGATTGGAAAAAAGCGCTGGCATAAGTGCATTGCATCAGAGGGGGACTTCTTTGAAGGGGACGAAATAGATTTTGATGATTAAATAAAGATTTTTTTAAATATAACAAAAGTCACCTTATTTTTTGAACATAGTAGTATTGTGGCCATCCAACAGCGTTGATAACGACTCCAGACAACGACACTATTTTCCAGTACTGAACGCACCAACGAACAGTACAATGATTTCAGACATAGAGGGTCCCGGCAGTCTTCAGATATTTTGAAAATAAATCCAAGTTGCCGGATTGCCTTCGCTATTACATCATGGTAGTGTGGCCTGAACGTTATTTCTTGATCGAGAGTTACTCCTAAGTCGTTGACCTGCCTTACTCGTTGAAGAACATTATCGGAAATATGATATTTTGGCCCGATTTGGCAAGCTGCCACTACTCCAAGGTGGTTCTGGAGTGGTATGCTGCCAACAAGATTGATTTTGTCCCCAGTCTAATGAATCATCCGAATTTCCCGGAATTTCGACCATTCTTAAAATACTGGGAAACTTCAAAGCAGCGACTTCGACCAAGTGGCGAGGCAGTCAAGGAAATCCTGCAAAGGCGGACAAAATGGATGAAATGCGCTGATTTCGTATCCGTTTCTACAGTGCGAACGCAGATGGGCTCCATCAAGTGTAAGGTTAGAGATTTCCTTCGTACTGGGAAATGTAACCATCTAATGTTGTAACTTTGAAGTTCTATTAAAAGTACTGTAAAGCAACCATTAATGGACTTTTAAAACTCATTGAATCCCGAATTACAGGTTATGTTGTACGTACCAATTTACTTTTGGTTAGCCTTTAAACAAACAACATTTCAAGTTTGTGTAATACTTTTAACGAAAAAACATGTTATTTTCAAGTGAATAAGACTATTCTACCAAAGATTTCCTTAGACAAAGAGAAGTAATTCCTAGGGTGATCCCACTGTTTGTGAATGATTGTTGTAAACCAAGCAGAATTTTTCAAATTATATTTTTGTAAGCTTTTAAATAAGCTTGCGTTTACGGTATGTTAATAGAACTGATCCGTTGCGGCAATTTTTTTATCCGTACACAGTTCGAACTAAACCTGTTCAATTATGACGACTTTGATGTAACAATTTTACTCCCATTATATTCAATAGAAATTTGCGCGTTGCATTAACTTTACAGCACTGAAAAAACTTAGCTGTAAATTTACTCGTGCTCTCTCCATAGGAGCTGTAAATTTAGAATGTACTGTAATGTAGGGTTCAGATTTTTTGAAGTTCGAACTAGTTTAGATTTATTTAATTGCATTTCTTCAAAAATAAATGAATAAGTATTTAACTTCAAAAATCTTTTTTTTATTTGCTTTTTTAAACAATTTTCAAATAAATTCCACTTCCACTTTATTGTCGACTGAGCACTGGTAATCAAGCAGGCTTCGGTGAATTTGCTTATGATTCATTAAACCCATAAAACATTTTCTCTAAGATTTCCCAGTTACACACACTTTTTTCGTACTTTTTAAAAATGTTCTTCACTATTATTCCAATTTAACTTCCGTACGTGCACTTACACAATATGGCGATGACCACTTTCTAATTCTGACTGTACAAACTGAGCGATGGTACTATGTTTTGTTGAAATCATGTAAATTTCCAGCGTTTTTGACGCAAAAATAAGAGCGTGCCGCATAATCATATGCTATCGGTTACAAATATGAATTCATGTTGGAAGATTGTTTTAAATGTGATATAACTATTCATGAAGCCAGTGTTTTTTTCTGTTAACGACATTTCAAATTGAACATTGCATTCAACCATTTATTAGGTCAACATATTTTCAGTGGAGATTCAGATTACATCGTAGATAATTTTCATTTTTTCATATTTTTACATATTTACATATTTTTTTTACGTATCATTGACGCTTGTTAATCATGCTTTTGACTTTCCTTTGTTTACATCCATCACAAATAATGAATGTTATTCCGAAAGTGGAAGTGACGTTTTTCACTTAGTGAAGCGAGAAAAGTCACCGACAGTGACGTGACTCTCCATTTGATTTGCCCAGCAGAGTCACGTCGCTGCAGGTGACTTTTCGCACTTCACCAAGTGACAAACGTCACTTCGACTCTCGGAATAACCCTCAATTGCTACAGTTGTGAGAAATAAGCGAGTTGTACTCAAGTGACGATTTTTTCAAGAATCGATCGTGGGAGGAAAGAAAATAACACTTAAAATTCGAAATCTTATCTAGCGTGATTGCTTTAAAAACAAACCTCAGCGCAAATTTGTTGACATAAGTGTAAATAAATGTAAAGTGAATAAGGAGAAGCGATTGCGGTTTTCCTGAAACCACATAAATAAGCCACTGAAGTTCTGGAAACGGGTTGTTTGGTCAGATAAATCAAAGTTTGAGCTGTTCAACAGAAAACGATGATTGCGAGTTTGGCAAGTTTGCAGAAAACCTGGAATGAGTTCGATTTTTTTTAAACTGTTTATGTGTTCCAAATTCTTACATAATTTTAACATTCATATATTATCCTAGGTGCTCCTGCTAAGTTATTAACATGTCAACCTCATATGCTATGATTTATATCTAATTGTGTTAATATTGTTTTTACCTTGGCTATACAGTATTTTTAACAGGTCACTGACAGTTTAATCTGTTCGGTTGGCAAGGCCGATTTCCGGACGTGACGTCACTGTGCCGAAAATTTCTTTTCTGTCCCACGTTTCGGGCTTCAAGTTTAGTGAGTCGAGGAGGCAGTAAAAATTTCCCAAAATGAAGTGAGTTTGCGGTTATTTTGAGGCTGGGTGATGTGCTCAAATCAACGGTGTTAAGTGTAACTAGTGGTTCTGCTAGTGGTAAAACATTGGTCAAAGCCGATGGCAAGGTAAGTGTCAACATCTGTATTATTTTGTCCTTTACGGATTTCTTGAAACAATTTAACTCAATGCAAGTGTAAGACAGTTTTCATCTCCAATAGCAAGGTGATACAGAAAGAAAGTGATTTGTGGTGCTTTAAATTGTTACCTAAGTAGTTTGTTGATGTTCAAAGTGCCTAACCTTCAAGCTTGAATTTCGTTTCAGACCTTCACCTTCACCAACAAAACATGCGAGCGTTCCTTTTTGATGAAGCGCAACCCGCACAAGGTGAAATTGACCGTCCTGTGCCGCAGGAAGCACAAGAAGGGCATGGTTGAGGAAGCCACCAAGAAGCGTAGCCGTCGTACCCAGAAGTTCCAGCGTGCCATCGTCGGTGATTCCATCACCGATATCATGGCTAAACGAAATATGAAGCCAGAGGTTCGCAAGGCTCAGCGGGATCATGCCATCAAGTGAGTATTGCTTTTGATCAGTCTAACAAATTCATATAGTTCGAAGCTTCACCAAACCATATATAAGAATATAGCTTTTACGTTTAACGATGATGATTGATTGACAACAAGTTCAATATATCTACTCCAAAAGCCAACTTGCGCATTTTAACGCTGGACAAATAATCGATGGCGTATAAAAGATATAAGTTAGGCTAGAGCAATACCCATTTTGTTCACTTGGGATTTCTATATCCTTGCTACTAGAGAATACATAGAGATTTCAATCTTTTGAAATGAAACATTAGTTTATTGACAGTTTTAAGTGTGATTATGTTAAATCATCAATTAAAACTCTTTTTTCGTTTTCAAGGTTGTCAAGGAAGCAAAAAACTATAAGGGACAGCCCAATGGGGTTGTACGCAAAGTTGACGTAGGACTACGCAGCAATTGAATTCCCATACACGTCAGGGCCATCCGCTAATTGATTTAAGTCAGTCCTGAAAAGGGCCAAGACAATTCTATTGTACACTCTTTAGAAAGCATTTGGTGGCTCTTAATTATGATACGGCCCCGGTTGTAGTTTGCGATGGCCACTATCTCTAACGCGTAGAAGATAGTTATGGATCTGTTGGTTCATTGGTTGTTCAACGCGCTTTGCCATTTACTCCGGGTCGCGGCGTTTAAAGCAATACCATGTTCAGCCGGGGCGCGGTATTGGAAATTTCAAACAGCACAAGAGAAAAAAATCATCCAAACAAACTCTTCAGTTGCCAAACTAATTTGGTCGTCCTGAAAAGGACGGATTTAGTTGACTGGGGAGAAACAGTTCGCGATTGAACTTGGGCTTTCTTTCTTGGTTCATCTCGTGGGATGAATGATTCTTGTCTCGTTGTCACGGGCGGCTTTTTCCCGCCAAATCGTAGGCTTCACAGCGAGGTTGACGGGAGCATCGGCAACAACAACCAACTGCAACAAAGGCTCTCTGGGCAACGACTGCTCGCCGCCGCAAACTGTGATCCTACAGCCACTGCACAGCTTAACAACTGTCGTAAGACTGAATCAAAATGTACTGCTAAGAGCTATGAGGTAAAGGGGTCGGATGCTAGTGCACGAAAGAAGGCGGTACCAACGAAGGCAATGTGATACATATTGCATCAAAGGGGACGAACTTTAGCTATTGTGCCACAATAATTAGTTTTAATTATTACACGCTAGACGGATGATTTTCTTAACCGAAACATTTCTAATTTGCTTGCCACCGCCAGCAACTAATCCGCTATGCACAACTAGGAACTACAACGAACTCAACCACATGGTCGGTCTGAAGTGTCGCAGTTCGGTTCGAATTATCCGTTCTAGAATTTCGTTCGTTGGTTGTTCAACGTTCTTTGTCATTTACTCCGGGACGCGGCGTTTAATTAATGCTATGTTCAGCCGGGGCGCGGTGATTGAAATTAATTTGAAACAGCACAAGAGAAAATTTTCACCAAATAAACTCTTTAATTGGGAAATTGATTTGGTCGTCCTGAAAAGGACGGATTTAGTTGACGGGGGAGAAACATGGTTCGCGATTGAACTTGGGCTTTCTTCTTGGTATTCTTGGTTCAGCTACTCGTCGTTGCGGGTGGCCATTTTCAGGTGACGTGGGATAGTTGATTCTTGTCTCGTTGTCACGGGCGGCTTTTTCCCGGCAAATCGTAGGCTTCAGCAGCCATGTTTCTCGCAGCGAGGTTGACGGGAGCATCGGCAACAATAGCCAACTGCACCAACGCCTCTCTGGGCAACGACTGCTCGCCAGTGCTGCTGCCGGCTACGATCCAACTGCAGATCCTACTCTGCACAGCTCCACGACCACCGAAAAACTAATTCAAAATGCGAAGGTGTACCCGTTATATAACATTCATGGCTGCCTAGGAGCCGTTCGTTACTTAAATATGAAATCTGTGCTAGAAAAGTACTGTGTATTTGGTAAATTTACTCTGAAAAAATCGACATTATAAGACATTACCTTATATTTGCGTTAATTTCAATAGTTAAATGTTATAAATCAATAGATTTAAATATTGGAATCGAAGCGTAGAAAATGTCTCGATCGATTGGTGAAAACATTTTGTAAATCGATTGTGAAATGACTTAGTTATTAACGTTCAAAACCTATATATTTTTCGTGACGCTCCAAATTTTCGCAATTCGAACGTGTACCCCAGTATTGAAAACACAGACGTAGTCCTACGTCAAAAAGCCAAGCAGGCCGAGAAGAAGGTCACGAAAGCCCCGGTCGCTAAGCAGCAGATGCAGAAGGCTACCAAGGTGTCGCAGAAGGCCGCTCCACGTGTGGGAGGAAAGCGATAAGCCTCCTGAGTGCTTCTGAATAAAACTGTGCGCGTGTGAGTTGAAAGTCGAAAAAAAAATTAATAATTACATAAAAACGTATTTATTACGTTACCTTATTACGACTTCAGGAATGGTGATTACACTAGTATGAATACTTTGCTATCCAACATTGACTGGCTCGAATTCATCAATCAGGATCTTCATTCATCAGTTGATGTCTTTTCCAACATACAGTTTATTCCAAAACGCACTCGAAAACCGCCACGCAACCCGCCATGAAGTAACAATAATCTGAAGCGTTTGAAAAGCTTGAAACGGTCTACTTTGCGCAAATATTCAAAGTGTAAAGCCCGCAAACAAGTTTACTACTCAGCCAATTTTCGATACAAACGCCTAAATCAGAAACTTTTTTTGCACATCAAAGGAAAGTTCAGCAACAACTACGTCACAATCTTAAAGAGTTCTGGAATTAAGTGAACGAATAGAGAAAATAATCTGGTCTCCCCACTGTTATGTCCAAGGAAAGCATTGAAAGCAAGTCTATAGAGGATCTGTGATCTTTTCTTGAGTCAATTTTCAAGCGTGTTCATGCAAGAGTCTTTGGATGATGAACAAGTTCACAAAGCTGCAAACAATGATCCAGTCCATCATCCAGTTTGTGATCACCCAATCGTCGATCCTGAAACAGTGGATAAAGGTAGTTCCTCCTTCAAAGCATCAACTACTCCAGGTCCTGCAGGAATCACTGCAATTGTTTTGAAGAAATGCTGCACTAGTCTATCTACACTTCTATCTCTTCTCTTCAATTTGTCGTTGCAAGTCGGATCATTTCTAGATCGATGGAAAAAAATCATATGTCTTTCCTGTTTTCAAAAAAGGAAACAAACGTGAGGTAAGCAATTATCGTGGAATAGCTGCTCTGTGTGCCGTTTCGAAGTTATTTGAAACAGTACTTTACAGCTATTTATCGCACAACTGCCACCACTACATCTCTGAACGTCAACATTGTTTCATGCCGAAACGGTCAACAAGTACCAATTTGGTTGTGACTCATCTATCATCGCTAAAGCTCTACAGAAACGGCAACAAATCGATTCGAGCTATACGGATTTCTAGGCGACAATCGATAAAATCAACCATCGGATTACTATTGCAAAATTCAAACGTCTTGGTTTCTCGATTGGCTTTAATCCTACCTGAGTGGCTGTGAAATGGCTATCAAATTAGGCGAATCAATTTCACCTTACTTTATTGTTCTATCAGGAGTACCACAAGGTAGCCACCTAGGGCCGTTAATATTTCTAGTGTATCTCAATGAAAAATCTGCTACTTGGATCCTTCAAACTTTCTTTTGCCGATGATTTCAAACTGTATTGGACTGTCAATGATATTCAAGACGCTTTATTTTTGCAATGTCAGCTCTATATATTCACCGAGTGGTGTGAAACAAATCGTATGGATTTCAACGCTGGTAAATGCTCCGTTATCTCATTTTCCCGCAAACGCAGTTTGATTGACCTATACTATAAGGTTGGATCTACAATTCTCAAGAGGGAATCTGTTGTTAAGGATCTAGGTGTGTTATTAGACACCAAATTGACTTTTAAGGAACATGTCGCTTCTATAACCTCCAAAGCCTCTAAGACACTTGGTTTCATATTTCGCATTGCAAAAAGTTCAAAAACATTCAATGTTTAAAATCACTGTACTGTTCGCTAGTGAGGTCAATATTAGAATACTCATCTGTCGTTTGGGCACCGTATTATCAGATAGCATCTCACTTATCGAGGAGATTCAGCGCAAATTTCTGAGATTCGCTTTAAGACACCTTCCATGAAATGATCCTATCAATTTGCCAAGCTATGATGCGCGATGTGAACTTATAGGTCTAGAGTTTCTGAATATTCATCGTGATGTTTCGAAAGCGCTCTTTGTTTCTGACCTTCTTCGATCGAAAATTGATTATTCGGAACTGTTGTCGCTTCTCAACATAAATATTTCCTATCGTCAACTTCGTTCGAATTCGTTCCTTTTTCTACATGGTGCTCGAACAAATTACGGGCATAACGAACCATTTTCAAGAATGTGTCGATCCTTTAACCGCTGTTCCAACGAATTTGACGTCGAGGTTCCTCGTTCCCCTCTTCGAAAAAGATTTTACAAATTACTCGCAGCTCCATAAAACAACACACGTTAGAATTTGTTTTAGTTCAAGTTAGTTTATTTTTATGTATAGCTCATTAAGTAGATTTAAGCAACCATTGTATCATTTGGAAGCTATGTAACATTCTGTTGATACGAAAAGAAGAGGAGGTTTTTTGCGCCCATTTGAGAAATAGCTCACAGCTCCGCCCGTTTGAGAAAGAGCTCACAGCTGCGCCCATTTGAGAAAGAGCTCACAGCTGCAGCTCTACTCAAACGGGCTTTTCCTTGCTCCAAATAGAGATAAAGATAAAGGTTAAAAAGCTTACTTATTGTAGAAAGCAAACTGATTGGTCGGTAGCTAGAAGCTTCAGCCGGATTTTTGTCTGGCTTCAAAATAGGTACGACTTTTGCATTTTTCCATTTATCTGGAAAGTATGCCAGATGAAAACATCTGTTGAATAGTTTTACCAAGAAAGACAAGGTACTCTCAGGGAGTCTTTTGATGAGGATATAGAACATTCCATCATCATCTGGTGCTTTCATATTTTAATTTTTCTACTTCATCCAAATCAGTCTCCCAGGAATCATCAAAAATATTTTCTTGAGAGAAAATATTCAGATACTCCCTAGAAACCTGATCCTCAATAAAACTAGTAAGACTCAAACTAAAATAATGGGAGCTCTCAAACTGCTTAACAAGTTTTTGAGCTTTTTCTGCATTTGTGAGCTAAATTATATCACTTTCCAAGGCCAGGTTTTCATTCAAATGATGTAAAAATTGGCAAAGTTTGGATTTTTTTTTTTTGTGAGAAAGGAAAGACATTTAAAATATCTGTTTAGATATTTCGATTGGATACAGTTTTGGTTTTATTTCAGAATTCTTTTAACAAAAAAAAAAACAAAATGGCACCCGCAATGTCACTTGGAGCTGAATGCTAGTTCTCCAACTGCGTGCATTGTAGCTGCTCACCCATTTGCTGGAATCAAAAATCGTTTTCATTGGCGGAGTCTGACGTAGCCGAAATTTGAATAGCTTTAATATTGAAAATTTTGTGCTAAGTTGAAGTTTGGGTATCATTTTTTCGTGTTATTTTCGATGTTTAAGACTGTATTAAAAATATTTATTATCAAAAAATTACATTTATAAGATCGATAAGCTCCAATGAAAAAAACTTTTCCAGGGTCAATAGTAGAAGTTAATTGGTCGAGCCATTTTTTTTTTGTAATCGTACACGCAGTTTTGAAAAATATTGTTTCAAGAAAAATGCATTTAAAGTTTGAGAGCGTCGTGCGGCGGCCGTGATACTGCTTCGAACAATGCGCTGTAGAATATTTTGTACTTCCTGGATCGAAAAACCTTTTTGCTCCAACATTTTAGACACACATACCTATCATAAAATGCAATAAAAAAAGTCGATTTTTCCAACATTTCGAATGAGAACCTGGTCAAGCGCTGGTATAGGCTTTTGTGGTTTTTTTTTTAAATTTTAGAGAGTTTCCAGAAAGGTTTGGAACTCGGATCTAATGTTGACACATTATTTTCAAAATGTTTGTTCCTCAAGGCAGAGAAGCATGTTTTAATTTGTTTTTGTAAATCCCGCCATATGATTTTCATAGTGGGATCACGTGTTCTTTGAAATTGCCGCCTACGTACATTTTTCAGACTAATCAAGAGCTGAAGATCGTTGTCAACTGAATCGAATTTAACCTCGCATTTTGGCACTGTAGCAGCTCTTGCTCTACTTATTGAGAAAACCAGAGATTCAAGAGCATTATTAATTTTATTTTTTGTTTGCAATGGAACATTAGGATCAAATTTGTATTCCACAAATGTTCGATATTGATCCCAATTGGTCTATGGTAGTTGAAAGTAGAACTGATGGAATTAGAAATGATTTCTTGAGATATTTCAAATGTAACTGGAAGGTGATCAGAAGTCAGCATGGGTAATCAATTGACTACAAAGCTGACATGAATCTGTTAGAACCAAATCAATATTGAGGGATTTCTGTCTGAAGAAACCAAATTGGGCTGTTTGGGTATTGAATAGTGTAATAGCCTGAAGAACAATGATCAAATAGTATATTACCATTGGCATTGCTTTGCGAATTATTCCATGAGCGGTATTTGCATTGAAATCACCAATAACGAAGAATTTAGACCTATGACGGGTAAATTTCTCAAGGTCACCCTTGAGCCAGTTTTTTTTGCTGACCAGTGCATTGGAATGGCAAATAGGCAGCTATAAAAGTAAATTAGCCAAATTTTGTTTCAACTTAAAACTCCAAAGTTTCAAAAACTTTGATTTCAAATGAAAAAAGAATGAATTTGATACGCCTATGGACAATGATGGCAACGCCCGCACCAACTCTATTAAGGCGATCATTTCGGTAGACAAAATAATTTGGATCGCTTTAACCTTATGGGCAGGTTTGAGATAAGTATCAGTTATAACAGCAATATGCACGTTATGAACTCTTAAAACATTAAATAGCTCATCCTCGTTAAGAAACAAATTGATTGGATCGAGCATTCCATTTCAAAATATTTAATGACTTAATATCCATTGCTGAATTTCAATGTCATGACAATATTATTGGCAAATTTAATACCAGTTTGGATCGCATCAAACATTCAAAGAATTAGTTTTTAGCATACCGATTAACGATTGCTGTAAAAGTTCTAATTTAGGAGCGGAAATGCTACCTAAATCAAATTCGTCAGAATTCCCGTGGGAATTTTGGTTTTGATTCCCACCCGCTGCAACGGCAGCATTGGTAGGTCCATTTACATGTTGAACATTGTTAACAACACGGTTAGGTAAGAATTTAGGGTTTGCAGATTGAACCCTGTTGGTGCCTGAAGGTATAGAAGTAGTATTTGCTCCTCGTTGAGCGTTTGAAGCAACAGCTATGGATGGAAAAACCTGTCAGCTGTTTCTACCGACGGTTTGGTAGGAATTTGTTCTTCGCTGATCAATGTTACCAGCAGCAGAATTGGTAGTAACTGGTCGGGAACGTGTATCGTTTCCTACCTGAAGTTTAGCGCGCGACTGCAATATTGCTTTGCGAGTCTTGCACTCCCAAAAATTTAATTTTTGGTTTTCATCACAATTTGAGATTTTTTTTTATCTTCGTTCACAGGACAGTCGTCCTTAGTGTGCGAGAAGTCACCACAGTATATGCATTTACCAATCATATGGCAATGATTTGATCCGTGACCCCATCCCTGGCACTTACGGCACTGGTTGAGGCTTTGGAAGTTCGCTCCAGTCTTCTTGAAATGTTCCCACTTCTCTCGGACATGGAGCAAAAGGCTGGCTTTTCTTAAGCCTTAATGTTATTAAGTTCACTTGACTTGAATTTAACTAAATTAAAATCATTTGAATCCCCTTTGCGAGAATCGCCAGGCCGGGATTTCATTTTCATTTTAATTACTTGGATTGTGCTAATTTCCAGTAATTTTATCAACTTGTTTTTGATTTCTTCCAGAGATTCACCACTAGGCAGACCTTTCAAGACAACCTTAAAAAGACGTTCAGCTTTGGTGCCGTTTGTGACAAAATGTGGTTCTTCTGAGTAAGATACTCAAGAAGACGTTTGAATCCATCTAAGGTTTCAGCAAGCAAACGGCATTCACCCCGTCTGGAAATTTGAAGGGAATATTTCACTTCTTCAACAAATGTTATGATTTCCTTGCGAAAAGCATGGAAATCCGAAATTGTCAATAGGGGGAACTTTTTACTTTCTCAATCGAGAAAGTTTATTCAAATTTTGGTTAGATGATGGATCAATCTCACCATCTGTGAGATCACATTAATTTGATTTGAGTAAATTGATAACTAACATTAATTTGATTTGAAGGCGAATCAATAGATTGCCCTTTGCGTTTACGGTTATTTGCCATAGTGGCAGAAGAAATTGCTCCAAATCGACGTCCAAGCAGATACCTATTAGAATCCGAAGGATCGAAGAGGAATTTTCCAATGCGATATCCATGCCGGGTTACTCGAAGGGCCTAAACAAGGATCGCAAAGGAATAAGAGGTAGTCTGAAAGTTGTAGGTAGTATTCAGCACTGAAAAGTGCTGTTTAAAATATGTTGTAGCGTTAGGTAGCAATAGCACTTCCTTCAGCAAATAGAAAATAGAACCGCACTGCATGAGCGCACAATGCAGACCTAATGAGTTGGATTCACAGCACATCAGAAATCTGATCGAAAGCATCCCGAAATGATTGCGGTCCATCATTGAATCGAAGGGAGGTCATATTGACAAGGTGAAAGTTGATTCCAACTGTTTTTGATGGATTTAGTTTTTATTGAAATATGAAGTGATCTTCTTTATGCCACATATACTTTGCCGAACTGAATTGATTGTATATGTGTAAGAAATAATAATTATCGTTGTTTTTGAACTGAAATTGTTCTTCTTAGTTTACTTTTCGGAAACATGTATTGAAATACCCTACTCTTTCAAAAATATGCGTTTTTTCTCAACAATAATAAATCGATCGAAGGTGGATCTTTATTTTTGCCGGTTTATTTATATCCAAAAACTTTATGCGAGCACCAAATTGCGTATAAATTGGACACCCTTCAGCTCAAACCAATATTTTGAAAAAGTCCCCACACTTAACAATCACGTGAATCTTTGCCTAAAAGATTCCTCTTAACATCTAACATATTTGTCTCAAGTGGCCATATTCTTTAGCAGTGACACACATTTTAAGACAGAAAGTGCTAGTGGAGACAGCGGGTTAGGCGGGCCGTTAACCAATCCATAGTTTTTAGCGCCATAGCGCAAAGCTATCAAAACCATATGCTATCCCGGCAACAGATTGAAACGAGCTCTTTGGTACTCAGTTTTAAAAAAGGGAGCTAAGTGGCATATTCTTGGGAGTAGTATTAATGCGATGGTTTTAACGGAGGACTACGTTTCTCTTTTCTATACCGTGTGTCATTTCAAAATTTAGAAAAATGAGAGGGTTACGCAAAAATGAAAGGTTTTTGAACGCTAATAACTCTCCTTCGACTGACCAGAATGACTTCATTCATACACCATTTGATTAGAAAAACTTACAATTTTTGCATTAAAATTTTAATTAAGTGCCATTAGTAAAAGTAGATCAATTTTTTACTTCAACGATTACCATCTTTTGCTCCCATAATCCCCAAATCTGCACATGATCAGGTTGAAAATATAGTTTTCCCTTCGCGGGTCCTCAAAAACGGGTAGCAGATGGTTCACTCAAAATGACCCTAATGTGGAATAATTCAAAATATGAGTTAAGTTTACTCAGTAGTGGTTTAGGCTACAACTCAAATTCGGCATGAGTGCCTCTGCAATCCTTATGAGCACTCATGCTGAATTTGGACGCTAACGGACCATTGTGGTTCCAGTTATAGCGTAAACCATGGCTGAGTAAACCCTAGCAATGTTGGTCCCTGCTTTTAAACAATTTGAGGCTGATTTATAGTTCTTACATTTAATGGGGTCAGAATTGGACCAGCCTCCCCTACTTTTGATGGGTACATTACTTCACAAATAAAACTAGATTTGTAAACATGGTTATCATGAATTTATTAGGAATAAGTTTGATAACTTCAATGAAATGATTCCCGCAGTTATTTTGAAGTGATGGAAAATGATGCTCATACCATGTGTGTATGGGCAAAAAACTTGAAATTTTCAAAAAAATGTAACTCAAAAACGGCTCTATGTACATTTCTAATTTTTTGATATGTTATGTTAAAATGTTTATATTTCCATGAAAAAATAAAAAAAACAAATAACCGTTTTGGTCCAACATTTCAAATATCATAAAAAACGAATATTTTGACCATTTTAGCAAATTTGAGTACATTAATTATTTTAACCAATATTTTGAGTAAAAACAAGAAATAATAATCTTTCTAATAATAAAAAAAAGATTGCAAATCGATTCAGTGGTGCAGAAGTTATGATTTTTAAAAAATAAAAAAATTCGAAAAATGTCGATTTTTCTGGCAACCTTATATCAAACATGGTCACCCTAATAACAAAATAAAAAAAATACGGGTCTAATGATTCTCGATGAAGAACATACCAAGCGATTTTGAGCAAAATCGGAAAACTTTTTTTTTCAACTCTATTCTTTTCCCGTGGAATCGCTGTATACAAGGTGTTCGGTTCCTTAGTGCAAATAATTTAAGGGGTGATAGAAGATCATATTTGAAGAAAAAAAGTGTTCTACGCATATGATCACATCTCAAAAATCACTGAGTTATTGCACTTTTTCTGTTTTGGTCTATGCTTGCCAGAAATTGGCTCTAACTCTAAAACAATGCCATTAAACAGAAAACTGTTACCTTCATCGGATAGTTTGGTAAATTTTATTTTTAATAGTGTCCCTGATACTTTAAGTAAGTTGCATTTAGGCACATTTTAGGGATAAACAAGTCTAAAACTTGTGTTTTTATACGGATTTTCCCTCATTATTTCAAAAAATACGTAATAAAGTTTATTGCTTTGTCTAAGCAAAAGATGCCTCTTAAACCGCTCTACAACTCTCTAAAGGGTGTCCACGATGAAATTGCCACACTATGAAATTGCTCTAACTTTTTAACCGTTGGGTAGAATTTAATGAAAATTTGAGTGGATTTAGTTCATAGTGCATCCTGCAAGTTTTAAAGTCCTGTGATCAAAACTCGCGGAAATGGAGTCGAAAGAACAGCTCGTGCGTGATAAAATCTTGCGCATTCATCACGAGAACAAGGATCTCTCGCATCGTTCCATCGCTAAAACGTTGGGAATCGCGAATTCCACGGTGTCGCGAGTGATTAAGCGGTTCGAGGAACGGTTGGCCACCGATCGGAAGCCCAGAAGTGAAGGAAAAAGTATTCCGTACAACACCAAAAATCACAACCGCGTAGTTGGGGCCTTCAACCGAAATCCGAACGCCTCCATTCGGGATTTGGCTAAGAAGCTGCACCTATGCCGAAGTTTTGTCCAGAAGGCCAAAACTAAGGCTGGGCTTCGAACGTTCAAGGTACAAAAGGCCCCTAATCGCGACGAGAAGCAGAACAAGTCCGCCAAAACCCGTGCCAGGAAGTTATACCTCAACATGCTGACGAAAGTTGAATGCTGCATCATGGACGACGAAACATATGTGAAGGCCGACTTCAAACAGATCCCCGGCAACCTGTTTTTCACGGCCAAGGATAAGTTCAGCGTTCCGGAGCATGTCCGCACTCAGAAGATGTCCAAATTTGCGAAGAAATTCCTGGTTTGGCAAGCCATCTGCACGTGCGGGAAGCGGAGTGCACCTTTCGTGACCCAGGACACGATGAACGGACAGGTGTACATAAAAGAGTGCCTCCAGAAGCGGCTGCTTCCTCTCCTGAAGGCCCACAACGTCCCAACAATCTTCTGGCCAGATTTGGCCTCATGCCACTACTCCAAGGACGTGCCGAAGTGGTATGCGGACAATAAGGTCAATTTCGTGCCGAAAATGTTCAACCCTCTCAACACTCCGGAGCTCCGCCTCATCGAGAAGTACTGGGCGATTATGAAGCAGCACCTTCTTAAACGACCTAAGGTAGTGAAGACAGTCGAGGAATTGAAGAAAGTATGGGTTTACATGCAAAAAACGGTTGATTCACAGGTTGTGCAGAATCTTATGGCCGGGGTTAAGGCCAAGGTGCGGGCATTTGCGTATGGACTGTAAATAAAATACGAGTAATATGGTAAAATGAAGTTTAATAGTTATTTCTCAATCCCTGAAAATTTGATGGCAATCGGATGAAAACTCGAATTTTGCGAATCAATTTTGTGTGTGGCAATTTCATCGTGGACACCCTTTATATATGTATATACAGGGTGTTTGGTTCCTTATTAAGAATCTTTCAGGGGCTGAAAGAAGATCATATTTGATGAAAAAAATCATTCTACGCATATGGTCAAATCTCAACTATAACAAAGTTATTGAACTTTTTTATTTCGGTGGTATGTTTGCACTTAACTTCCACTAACGCAAAGATTATACTATTGAGAGTGAATCACTAACGTTCATTTGAAAGCTAAGAAAATTTGCTTTAAATCCTTATCACAAAATTGTGCTGTTGAATGATACAAGCTACATTTTAAGAGTAACAAAGTTTGAAATTGGAAATTTTTCGGACATTTTTGCAGATTTTTTCCAATAAATGCATGATAAACTCGAATATTTTTTCTGACAAAACTGAGCCTCTTCTCATGTTCTATGATTCGTACTTTGACACCACCCTAATAAACATGTATCATACAGGAACGATATTATAAAAGGTATGACCATACCACTTACAGTTGGGATGATACCCCGAATTGGCGGTTAGGCACTTCTTATGGTTATTGTTTATGCGGGCAACCATCTATCTCTTTTAGTTTTCGTGCAATTTCATTATTAGCACACGATGTTAGGTCTTCAATTGGCATCTTAAAAAACCACCCATTTCACCCTCCCACTGTGCTAACGATTTCGACCCGTGCATATCGCGCACAGCACACTTGATCGAATCGTATAGCAATGCCCATTTGGCGCGCGTTTGTAAGCAGAACGATGCTGATGACGGTTAATTTAAACGCATTTACGAGGCTCCAGCATCAATTTGAGAACAATTTAGAAGAGTATTTGACAAGTTTAATAATTATTCTTTTTGCATGTTTAGTTTCAATTTGTCTGAGTGATCCTTTTAGTTTCAAGAAATGAAAACGCTGTTTGTTCGGTGCAGAATTTTTGAATGGAAATGGACTAAAGACGACACATGCTCGTGACGAATTAGACCACGCTGATGCTTCAAACTATGTCTAGGCTCGGTATTCAACCATCGGAGGACAGCTGGACCGGTATTCTAGACCGTGTTTAAGAGTGAGTAACTGAAGGATCTTACTCAAATGCTTAATGTTCTGAATTGGACTTTATAAGCAACTTATGCATTACTTAAAATTGTAAAATATGCAAGCACTTATTTTTTATTTTACAGAGATAGCATATTCCTTTTTGATTACGATTAGACTGGGACTGTTTATGGGATATACCAATATTATTCAGCGATAGGAGCTCTCTCTTTTGATTGTAAATGACATTGATAATAATTCCGATAGCTTTCCCAATACTCTGTTTAAAGTATAGTCGGTTACAGTTGTTTACAGATTCGTTATCAGCTGTTCGCGTTGTTTGCGAGCAAACCGCAAAGAATGAGACCCGCAGTATATGGAATTTTGACTAATTGGAGAGAGTTGTTAATTATCTGTGCTGTTTTACAATTCATAAACATCTAATATTTTCGGCAAAGTTGTTGTACTGGGTAAAACCAATATGTGTGTCATTGGAACTGTACCACTAGAGGCGCTGAATTTCATGTTACTCCAAATGGGTGGTATAGCACTTTGGGATTTGAGCTTGTTTGTTTCAACCTAGGATATCTCAACTCTAAGGACATTGTTACCTTCAGCAATATTGTTCAAGTGTCCAAGCCGTTACGCTTGGTGCTTGGCAAAGTTCAGATTAGTAAAATGGTGATGAGTAACATTTTGATCTTACTCACATTATTTGAATTTCATTATTTGAGGTTGCACAGTGAACGTTAGATCGATCTATAAAGACCCTTAGCTATTCAGCGGGTCTCCTTGTTGTAAGGATGCTATTGGGGCCACTCACAGAGTGTGATTATGGTTTTTTATTGGGAAAACAAGGTAATTCATCTCAACGCTTGAGTACCAACTTGGACCTCTAACTCTACCCGGCGAACCACGACCCCTGATGCTCACTCGATCACTCGTGCATCGAACATCATTTGATCAGAAAAAACTTACGAATGTTTCGGATTAAAATTTCAATTTAGTGCTATTAGTGTAAGTAGTTAAATTTTTTAATTAAAAATAACCCACTTTTGCTCCCATACAAATCTGCATATGAACAAGTTGAGCTCAAGATAGGTACCGCTTCCCTAGATCAATTGTCAACATTCCGCTTGGTAATATTGAACAAAATTCCGTAACCTCTCTACTTTTGAAGTCGATACTGGTCTATATAGCATAAGAGCACGATGTGGACGCATTTGAAAAATATAACTGGTTCTTTTAAAGGTTTTATTTCAGTAATTGTTCAAAATGCCCACCATTTTCATAAATACACATGTTTATTCTTCTTTTTGTTTCTTGCGCCAAATTAATACTGTTCATTTTTTCTTGTACGTTCCGCGAAGCAAGAAACACTCTTCCGATGAGCTCCTCTCGGGTGATGATAGGAGTGGAATAAATTTCTTCCTTCATGTAACCCCATAAGAAAAAATCCGTTGGTGTCAAATCCGGGCTTCGTGGAGGCCAACAAATTGGCCCGTTCGGGCCAATCCAAGGTTCGCGAAAGTTGGTGTTCAGGAAATTCTTCACTGCATTCGTTGAATGTGGTGGCGCACCGTCCTGTTGAAAAATCAAGCATCGTCTCGTTCTAAGCTGAACATATTCCAGCAATATCGGGAGATCGTTTTTCAAAAAATCCAAGTACTTGGCGCTATTCAAAGTTTCTTCAAAAATGTATGGGCCGATAAGCTGCCGGTTAAGTATACCGGCCCAAACATTAACCGAAAACCGACGCTGCGGTCTCGTTTCTTTAATTGCGCGTGGATTTTCTACAGCCCAAGTATGGTCATTGTGCGTATTGAAAAACCTCGCTCGCGTAAATGTGCACTCATCGGACCATAGAATGTTTTCTATAAAAAATGCATCCTCTTCTACTTTGTCATTGATTATTCTACAGAATTCCAGACGCTTTATTCTGTCTCCTGCCTGAAACTCCTGTACCTGCAAAGTATGGAAGGGATGCATCTTTTCCCGATTTAAAACATTCCAAACATTCCAGTGTGAGACTGGCAGCTGTGCCGCAACTCGCCTGGTGCTTGTCTTAGGATCTTCTTGGACGATACGTAATATGTTTTCCTCCATAGCCGGACTCAATATCCGCTGCGGTTGCTCGGCTCGCTGTGGCATTGCAAATAATGTACCTTCCCGGAAACGGCGATGCGTCGATGAAAAGGTACCTGTGTCACAATAATTTTCAGCAAACGAACACCTCAACATTAATATTTACTTACTTGCATTTGGCAGACGACGGTTAGAAAATCTACGACCATATTTCCTGCGAGCAGCCGTTGCAACACAATTAACAAATCCGTAGCAGAGATGGATGTCTGCTAATTCCTCAAATGAATACATTGTTGTTCCTTAAAATGCAACAGTTTTGTTGACGATGGCGAAAACTCGAAAACGATGTTATTTTGCAAGGCCTGCTGATCATGATAATATATACTTTTTATCAGGCTCTGTCTTTCTCTGTCATTTTCTATCACGAAGAGTACCTGATGAGCACAAACGGCTTAGGACTACGACTTTTTTGCCTCACTCTCACTTAGCGCAAGTATTGGTGGGTGTTGGCCAAATTTGGATTTTTCAGATGTAATCCTAAATAGGTTATTGAGTGTTTTTCATACATTTAGTAGCCTAAGGTTCGTGCTCCATTAGAATATTTTCTATTGTGATGTATCCTACTCAATGGGTAAATTGAACTGAAGGTGAGGTTGAAAGAAGGGGAACTTGGAGTAGAGCACCCGTAGTGGTTGACACTAAATATTGGCCAACGTGCTTTTGCACAATTGTTTGAGGATTTGTTAAGCGACACAAATTTCCAAATCCAAAGTTCGGATGCCGTGTTGCATCAGTGTCCGGACTTTTCGTTCATCATTCTGGACACTTTTCAAATCACAAACTAGCATACAGTTGTGAGCTTGTAAATTTATGATAATAACATATTAGCGATAAATCTGAGAGGATTGATTCATCGATTTTTTTTACAATTTTTTCAGGTTGTAACATTCCGCTCACTTGCATGTTAGGCGGTGGGAATGTCTTTCGTGAGATGGAATTGGTGGATTGTGAATTTATAGTTGGGTTGTGGCGGGATGCGGAGGAACTGCTTAGAGAGGCATACATTGAGAGTAGCTGAGCGGAAGAGATATATAAAAATGAGCTTTGTTTATAGATCAAACCAATAATTAATCTTCAAATATTATTTGTACTCACTAGCAATAGAGGGTGACAGTAACAGTATGGACCAGTAGCCTTTCAGGATTAAAGGACTATTAAGTGGAACAGTCGACTGAGTTCATCGGATATAGCTCGAATGGGGTTCAGCTTGATAAGGGACTGAGTATTATAGTCATTTATTCAATGAAGGGTTCTCACTATTCTCATTCAATGCTCGAAGCCAATAGTGTTCAACACATGGTTATCACCAACGATCGACAGCCGGCAACAATAACTCTTAGTATATTTTCATAGAAGTGGCTGAGCTCTGCAAACATCCGGGGAACTGCAAGGATTGTACTTATGTCTTTGTTCTTAATTTTGTTTCTTTTCAGTTTATTTCTACCAAGTTTTGAAGACAATATCCAGTATTTATCTATTTCTCAGGACTTTTTAAGTAGTCATACTTCAGTTAGGCGCAGGGATGAATGAATGTACTTGAAACTGGACGGACATATGCGGAGTTGGGTACAGGCGGCCCGTGAGGTAGTAAGTGCTCTCAGGGACGCCGAGAAGGGCAGGTAATTGTTACCCATTGTATCCATATTAATGGGGTTTGTTTTTATTAGGTTTGCGTCGACCATGGGTTGAATCGGTTGTGTCGATACTTTGTTACGCAATATTTTGCTATCCGGCGTAGCGTTTTGTCTGTTTCGGTTGCCTGTTGTTCGATGCACGAGTGATCGAGTGAGCATCAGGGGTCGTGGTTCGCCGGGTAGAGTTAGAGGTCCAAGTTGGTACTCAAGCGTTGAGATGAATTACCTTGTTTTCCCAATAAAAAACCATAATCACACTCTGTGAGTGGCCCCAATAGCATCCTTACAACAAGGAGACCCGCTGAATAGCTAAGGGTCTTTATAGATCGATCTAACGTTCACTGTGCAACCTCAAATAATGAAATTCAAATAATGTGAGTAAGATCAAAATGTTACTCATCACCATTTTACTAATCTGAACTTTGCCAACCACCAAGCGTAACGGCTTGGACACTTGAACAATATTGCTGAAGGTAACAATGTCCTTAGAGTTGAGATATCCTAGGTTGAAACAAACAAGCTCAAATCCCAAAGTGCTATACCACCCATTTGGAGTAACATGAAATTCAGCGCCTCTAGTGGTACAGTTCCAATGACACACATATTGGTTTTACCCAGTACAACAACTTTGCCGAAAATATTAGATGTTTATGAATTGTAAAACAGCACAGATAATTAACAACTCTCTCCAATTAGTCAAAATTCCATATACTGCGGGTCTCATTCTTTGCGGTTTGCTCGCAAACAACGCGAACAGCTGATAACGAATCTGTAAACAACTGTAACCGACTATACTTTAAACAGAGTATTGGGAAAGCTATCGGAATTATTATCAATGTCATTTACAATCAAAAGAGAGAGCTCCTATCGCTGAATAATATTGGTATATCCCATAAACAGTCCCAGTCTAATCGTAATCAAAAAGGAATATGCTATCTCTGTAAAATAAAAAATAAGTGCTTGCATATTTTACAATTTTAAGTAATGCATAAGTTGCTTATAAAGTCCAATTCAGAACATTAAGCATTTGAGTAAGATCCTTCAGTTACTCACTCTTAAACACGGTCTAGAATACCGGTCCAGCTGTCCTCCGATGGTTGAATACCGAGCCTAGACATAGTTTGAAGCATCAGCGTGGTCTAATTCGTCACGAGCATGTGTCGTCTTTAGTCCATTTCCATTCAAAAATTCTGCACCGAACAAACAGCGTTTTCAACATTTCTTGAAACTAAAAGGATCACTCAGACAAATTGAAACTAAACATGCAAAAAGAATAATTATTAAACTTGTCAAATACTCTTCTAAATTGTTCTCAAATTGATGCTGGAGCCTCGTAAATGCGTTTAAATTAACCGTCATCAGCATCGTTCTGCTTACAAACGCGCGCCAAATGGGAATTGCTATACGATTTGATCAAGTGTGCTGTGCACGATATGCACGGGTCGAAATCGTTAGCACAGTGGGGTGAAATGGGTGGTTTTTTAAGATGCCAATTGAAGACCTAACATCGTGTGCTAATAATGAAATTTCACGAAAACTAAAAGAGATAGATGGTTGGTGTCAAAGGACGAATCATAGAACATGAGAAGAGGCTCAGTTTTGTCAGAAAAAATATTCGAGTTTATCATGCATTTATTGGAAAAAATCTGCAAAAATGCCCAAAAAATTACCAATTTCAAACTTTGTTACTCTTAAAATGTAGCTTGTATCATTCAACAGCACAATTTTGTGATAAGGATTTAAAGCAAATTTTCTTAGCTTTCAAATGAACGTTAGTGATTCACTCTCAATAGTATAATCTTTGCGTTAGTGGAAGTTAAGTGCAAACATACCACCGAAATAAAAAAGTTCAATAACTCTGTTATAGTTGAGATTTGACCATATGCGTAGAATGATTTTTTTCATCAAATATGATCTTCTTTCAGCCCCTGAAAGATTCTTAATAAAGAACCAAACACCCTATATATATATATATATATATATATATATATATATATATATATATATATATATATATATATATATATATATATATATATATATAAACACACAATATATATAAAACTATATAAGTGAAGATGGGGCGACCTCGGGCAGGGTTCTCTGAACTTTTCCAGGATTATACCTTATCTTCGCCGAGGGTCTGTAGAACAGGCAGACGATGGATCTCCCTAGCTAGTGCTTGGAGGACAGTTCAGAATCATCCAAAAGATGTTGTTTCGAACTACCTCGAGTTTTCGATGGTGGCAATTGGTGCAATTTTCCCAGAATAGCAAACCTGTAGTTTTCGATGGTGGCAATTGGTGCAACTTTCCCCGAATAGCAAACCGTACTCGAAGTGAAGAATGATTTGCTTATGAACTGTAAACATGTTCTTGGTCGATAGAGTGGACTTTTTATTGATCAGCGGATATAGAGATCTTAACAGCCACAGAAAAAAATAATGAATTTTAAGTGGCGCGTAAAACTTTCCCTCGTTTACAACTTATTATCTAACACCAAGGTATATACTACTTCCACGGACCAATCGATCGGTGTGTTACAGAAGTGGACTTTAACATCGCCTGGCGAAATGAGTCGGGGCTCGGAAACATAATCGTCTGTTTTTTAACTTATAACTTATATTTATACAGATCTAACAGTTATTGAAACATTCGGACAGAACATTGAAACTCTCCTGAAGTTTTCCAGTCAGATCACGATTCATCCGCAAACATCGACAAAATACCACCGGGAGGGAACGTTAAGATATTGAATAGAATAGGGTCTAAGAGGCTCCCCTGGAGAACACCAGTATCAATGTTAAAAGTATCAGAATGGGTATTGTTCTGGAAGACCTTTAATGATCTGTCCAGCAGATAGTTTTTGATGATCTTAACAAGATTTGAAATCATATTGGTCCGGATAACGTGCTATATACTAGTGTTAAATAACATAGTCCAGAAAAAAGATGGTCACAAAACTGCAGTATGAAGCAAAAATCATAAGACGCGACGGGTCAACTTAAAATAATTAAACCATTACAATATAAACCAACCATGTGTATTATGATACGTATAAACTAGATGACACCATTATTACTAAACACCAACGCGGTCCTAGGTGAACCTCGCGGTTACATCTTTGACATAACCCACCTCTAATTTTTTTTAAAGATTTTTATCAGAAAAAAAATTATCAAGCAATATTGCAACTATTTTGAAACTACGAAAAAGATTATGAAGATTGGACTCGGAAAAAATGCGACACTTTGTTTTGGGTGTTACTTTTTATCTCGTGAGTAAATATTGATGAAATTTTGAGTAATACTAGTTTGAAGTGTTATGTTTATGTGTGCTAAATTATCGCAATCTGTCAAGTAGTTTTCAAGATGCATTCGAAACAAGAAGAGCTACGCCAGCAAATCTTGGGCGCGGTGATCGATAATTCTGGACAGATGGATCAGCAAAAGGCTTGGAATCCACCATTCCACCGTGTCCCGCGTTGTGAAGATGTTCCAGGAGACGAAGACTATCGAGCGGCGCGCTGGAAGCGGCCGAAAACCGAAAACGGAATACCCAGAGAAGGCGCGGAAGATAAGGCAGTACTTTAAGAATAACCCGAACCTTTCCACCCGATACGTGGCCAAAAAGGTCAATTCGTCGAAGTGGTTCATCCAGCAGACCATGAAGCGGGCTGGGCTACGTGTTTTTAAGGTCAGAAAGGCGCCAAACCGGACGCCAAACTGACAAACAAAACACGGTGGCCAAATTGCGTGCGCGGAAGCTGTACCGTGAGTGGCTGGTCAAGCCAGGCTGTCTCGTCATGGACGACGAGACATATATCAAGGCGGACACCAAACAAATCCCCGGCCTCGAGTTTTTTGTCGGTACGTCCGGTACGTCGGTTCCGGAAAAGTTCCGGAAGAGAAAGATGGACAAATTCGCGAAGAAGTACCTGTTGTGGCAGGCGATCTGCGAGTGCGGACGGTACAGCAAGCCGTTCGTTACAACCGGCACCATAAACGGGCAGATTTATCGAGAGGAATGCTTGCAGAAGCGCTTGCTGCCCTTCCTCCGCTCTCACCGTGGTCCCACGCTGTTCTGGCCGGATCTCGCTTCGTGCCATTACGCCAAGCCTGTAATGGATTGGTACGAAGCGAAGGACGTTAATGTGGTCTCGAAGGAGGCGAACCCGCCAAATACACCAGAACTTCGTCCGATCGAAAAGTTTTCGGCGATAATGAAGAAGAAGTTGAAGTTGAAGAAAAGCGGAAAAACATTCAAAACCGATGAAGCTTTGAAGAAAAACTGGGAGAAATTGTGTAAGGAAGATGGACAGAGCCTCGCCCAAGATCTCATGAGCAGTGTTAAAAGAAATGTACGAGCATTCAGCTTGGGGGAGAAAATTCAATCAAAAAATTATGCCAAAACATAGCTAATACATAGTTATTTAATCCCTGGAAATTTGAGAAGTATCCGATTTAAAATGAATTTTTGGTGATCATTTTTGTGTGTCTCATTTTTTACGGGTCCAGACTTTAGATATTAAAAAAAACTTATTTTAAATAATCAAGCGTACATGCTACAGTCCTTGTCATAAAAACATTTGTGCCTCAGCAACAACATTTTAAATAATGTTGTTATATACTTCTGGTCAGTCATATCGTGCCTTTTTGTTACATAGTGAATTCTATGTTTTGCATATTATGCTTACCTGGTTCATTTGGTTGATTACGATTTCCTTTTTCATTCTGCCAGTCTTCATCTAGAAATAAAAATAAAAATCTGGTTACTTTACGAACGTTAAGACTTCGTAATCTCAAAAATATATAGAAATTTTATGGTTTTATATTTTTTTCTCTCAAGTATTTCCCGCCATTCACAGCCGAGTTTGCTAGTTTTGTAATATGATCCTTGTTTAACTTTCGTTTGGTTTTTTTTTCTCATCTGGCAATAAAGAATAAATTTTACTTTGCTGACTCTTTCAAGTTTGTATTCGTGCTCATCCTCATTACACTGATATTGATTTATGAATATTCTTTATGTGTGAATTCACATATTTATAATTTGATCAACTTATGAAAAATGTGTTAGAGGAACAATAAACTTAGTGGATTCGCACAAATAAACTCTATGTTCAGTAAAAAATAAAAAAAATTTATGCACTGGCCAATAAAATTTAGTGTGGTGTTAATAAACTTTACTGTTTTACACCATTTAAAGTTACTGTATTCCATGCAGATAAAATTGATGGTTAAAACAATAGTGTTTTCGTTATATGTGTTTATATTTTTCAAGTTTATAAAAAAGTTATTTTGAGGGATTCACGAAAGTTTATAGGCAAAGCGTTTCATACACTAAACGTTTTTAATTCATTTTTTGTTACCTGGCATTTAATAAATTCTTCGACATTCAAAAATTCATTCTGATTTCATAACCACTAGGAGTTCGTCATAAGATGCGATAGTCCAAATGCTTCTGGTAGAGATATTTGCTGAGAGCAGTATAAAGAAGCCATATGACTTCAAATAAACACCGAAATGGTGCTTGTTTTTGGCAGCTTCACTCACCAAAGAATGATGCGTTCAATTATTCTATTGAATTCTATTGAAAACTGCAAAAGTTGGATATTCAAAAATATGTTATTAATTTCTTATGCGAATATTCAATAACGCATATCAGGCGATACGACGTTTTCCGGGTTAGATAGTAGAAGATAACTACTTAGCTTTGTTTTCAGCTTTGAAATTGCAACGATTTTGAACAATTGTTGCAGTTTATCTATTGTCACTTCAACTGCGTGCACTATATCACGCCAACAACAAAGCTGTGTATGTGTGTGTGTGTGTTTTTTTTAAGGTTTGGGAAATCCTTATGGACTGACCTAACACAGAGGCCTGCACTTGGTCAAGGGTAAGGGTCGACCTTTGAGAAAAGGCCGACTTCTGATCCCACTAAAACCCGTTTACTTGTTACACAATCGGACCATGGCCATGGCCAGGCAGAAACTGCGTAAGGTAGAAGTTTACCTCCCGTGTTTCTTTTTCATACAGATCAACAAATCCAGTATGAGCAGGTGCGTCCATCGACCGTTCAGCCTGTGCCATTCTCGTTGCCATTTAGTCATCGACTCCGCTCTCTCCAGCTTCCGAACTCCTCTGATATTTCTCCGCTGGTAACATTCACTGTCCTCCGCGATAGTGATGTCAATCGGGATCATTCCGGCAATGACGCATACTGCCTCCGATGAAATAGTTCGGTACGCACTCACGACTCGCATGGCCATGAGCCTGAACGTACTGTTCAACTTCGCCCGGTTTCGCTTGGTTACCAGCGCTGCGACCTAGGCTGGACATCCGTATCGTAGTATCGATGATGATACACTAGCCAGCAATGCTGTAAATAGTCATTTCGACCCAATGCGTTAAAATTTTCCAACAACTTGTTCCAAAAGCTGATTTTCTCGAAAGCACGGATGAAAAAAATTGTGTGCTTGATTATTTCCATAAATTTGATTCACAATATATTGTTCTAGCTGTGAAACCTAAGATGTGAGAGCGCAATATCTGAATATTCAAATGATATTCATCATTGAATATCATTTGAATATAACAGTGAATATGATACTTTCTATATACCAGATAGGGCAATGCACTGTTTGACAGAGTTGTAGAATTTGTCAAGAGGTAAATTGTATCATACAAAATATTCATAAATTCAGCTGTTGAACCAAGTTATCGGTGAATTTATCCAATTGCATGAAATGACTTTTTACAGCACTGCTAGCCAGTAGACGCCGCTTACTACTTCTAGGTCCGTAGCTATTCGGCATGATTCTGGCTACCATATTGATGGCCTTCGCCGCCTTCTCACAGGCATAGTCTACGTGGCTGTTGAAATTTAGCCGGTCGTCGATCATCAAAGCCAAATACTTCATCACACGCTTCGAGACAATGGCAAGCCCTCCGATGACGATTTCTGCTTGCTTTTCCGCTTTGCAATTGCTGACCATCAGCACCTCCGTTTTGTGGAGGGCTATCTGCAGCTTCGTCCCCTGCATCCAGTTTTCAATTATGCCGAATGCTTCGGTCGCCAACATTTCCACTTTTTCCAGTGTTCCGCCTTTCACTGATAATACGTTGTCATCTTCAAAGCCAACGATCACTACACCTTTGGGAAGCTTCAGCGTCAGCACACCGTTGTACATACCGTTCCAAAGTGTTGGGCCAAGGATGGAACCTTGCGGAACTCCCACCGTGACGTTCACAGATTTACGCCGCAAGGAGGTCTCGCAGATCAGCACCCGGTTCTGAAAGCAACTCTTCAGAATTCTGCACAGGTAATCAGGGACCCTCATTATGTGCAGCGAATCGGCTATAGCCTCCCAGCTGGCACTATTGAAGGCGTTGTTAACGTCGATCGTTACAACACCATAGTATCTATCGCCTCTCCGCTTCTGTTTGGACACCTTTACGGCTGTCTCGACCTCTGTCCGAATGGCATTCACCGTAGACTTCCCTTTCCGGAAACCGAATTACATCCTCGATAGCCCGTGCTCGCTCTCAGTAAATTTCGTCAGCCTGTTGAGGATGATTCTCTCCAGGAGTTTTCCAAGCGCATCCAATAGTAATATTGCCCTATATGATGCTGGATCCCACGGAGGCTTTCTTGGCTTCGGCAACAACACTAATTTCTGTATTTTCCACCTGACCGGGAAATGGCCTTCCTCTAGCCATTTCTGTAGCACATCCCTGAACAATTTCGGGAATGCCTGAATCGCCACTTTCAGAGCCACGTTAGGGATTCCATCTGGTCCAGGTGCCTTCCTCGCCTTAAGCCTTTAAGCCACTGCCACTGCCACTGCCATGAGCTCCACGTTTGAGACTTGCATGCCCTTAACATAACATCTCTCTTTCTCGCCGTATGGTGTACGTGGCCACGTAATTGGATCGTGCGTCGGGAAAAGTCCATCTACGATAACCTTCAGCTTTGCTGGACATAGCTCTGCAGCCATTGATGGTCGTCTGATCTTTGCCATGACAATACGGTACGCGTCACCCCAGGGGTTAACATCAGCGGCTCAGCACAGCTCCTTGTAGCAGTTCGTCTTGCTCAGTCTAATCCCTGGTTTTAATTCGGTCCTGGTCGCTCGGAACACCACCCTATGTACCTCTCTGTCTGCTGCGGTTTTAGCTCTCTGGACACGTCTTCTGGCTCTGAGACAACTAGCGCGAAGGATGCTGAGTTGCTCATGCCACCAGTAAGCTGGGCGCCGCTTGTTCCTCGGCTCCAATTTCTTCGGCATGGTTGCGTCGCATGCCCTCACTAACGTATTCGTCAGCTCGTCCGCGTTTCGGTTCGAGAGTTCGTTGTCGAACCGAAGTGCCTCAACAAAGAGTTCCTTGTCGAAGACCTTCGAGGGACACATGATTTTTTTTTCTGGGGATATAAGCACTACTGCACTGTTTCCGAACTTTTGTAGTATATCCCTGTTTTCTGTATACACATCATGAAAGCTGACCACCATTTTTTTTGTGATCAGCTGCCTGCACGACACGTGTATGTACAAAGAGCTCTCTTATTGAGATCTAAGAGCTTTTTGGTTTTATTTGCGTTTGGAATTACAAATCTGTTTGACTGGTTCCCCTTTTGACCGCCAACCAATTGGTTATCACCTTTTGTTCTTTCCAGCATTTAATTTCCATTTTTATAGTACGGTTTGATATACAGTAGAATGTCTCTGGGCCAATAAACTGTGACCTATTGGTCCTATTTTAGCAAGATCGTCTGCCCTTTCATTCCCTTCAATGCCACAGTGTCCCGGAACCCAATACATGTTTCCTGAGTTCGTTTGACACAGTAGTCTCAATGAGAGGATAAAATTTGTGTCCCTTGACTCAGCCTTATACGCAACGATCGATTACATTTTTTATTATAACTGTATTTTAGCTTTAAGTGATATTCAACTAGCTATACACTTGCTAAGATAAGTTTAATAAGACGTTTGGTAGTATGTTTCACAAAAAGTCACACAACTCATTTTATAAGGTCAGAAACTTTCGAGCGATATGGATGTTATATCGTATAAGCACCAAATCGGGTCTATTCATAGATGCAACTTCGTCTCATTCGCAAGATTTATTATTAAATGCAGTTTTCGTACGTTTTTTGTATGATTTTTTTTATTGAAGGCTTTGCCAGCTACTCAACACAAAATTTCCCAAAACAAATCAAAATAAACTGCTTAAAAGCACTTAAATAATGTTCACAAATGGTTTATTGGCCATTCGATAATGAATACATTATAATTCACTCAACACAGATTTAGTTCCTTTGGTTTGTTTTAAGATAAGCCATTTGAAAAATATTCAACCGCAAACTCACATATTTCGATTAAAATTTTGCAAATTACAACATTTTCAATACATTGTTAATACAACAGGCCATAGTTGGGAACATAGGAAAAAATATGTCCCTAACATTGGGTCCACGGTTTTCTTACTAAATCGTTGATCTTTGAAAACAGTTAGTAAATAACGTGTGACTTTTATGTGTACATCTAGGCTGCATTACTCGGTTAATTGGTTCAATTAAGTCGAATTTAGATCATTAGAAGGTCGTAGAGATATTCTGTTCAGCTTAATCAGATTAATCTTGGTGTCTACAAAGTTCAGAGAATCGAAAATTACGTGAAAGTGAGCAACTATAAATTGACAAATAATGTCTCAACTGCTACGGAATCAATCGGCCATCCTGATAGCAACATGATTTTGTTGATTTTGACTGAATTAATGACATATTTGGTGCATAGGCTGAATGAAGGGGCTAGGCTAACATTACATCCCGTTACTCCACAAACACACATTATTTTATATTTATATATATACAATTATAATGATACCACCCCTCCCCGACAAAAAAAAAAAAAAAAAATAAAAAAATAAAATTATTTTTTTTCAACCCCACACACCCCCACTCATTTTAAAAATAAATGTTTCTGCCACTCACTGCCACCCACACATTTATTTTAACACCACGACCCCGCGCCCGCCACAAAAAAAAAGATTTTTTTTTTACCCCATGTTACAATCCCCCCTGCGAGGGGGGAAAAGGAAACCCCAAACCCCCCCCCCCGGAAAAAACAAAAAAAAAAAAAAAAATAAAACAGCCGGCCCGGGCCCATAGATTCCTGATCCAGTTTCCGTTCCAAATTTCGAGCCATCTGTGAAAAATATGATTGAACCATGGCGAACAGTGGGCCCTCTGGCTTCCCAATCTTTACGCGACGTTTCGCATACCTTGTAGAGAACGTCATATCCTCCGGATTACTCCAGTCTCCGTTCATAGTTATAACTGGTCCCCTTTTAAATTTGTTACTCAAATAACCGGTAAGATTACCTAACAATATATTTCTTTTACCTTTCCAGAATCCGAACGCTTCTTTCCACCTCTGACTGCACATAAAGGGCGAACACGAAATTATTGCGACACATTCAACAGGGCATAACTTTTTTACCATAGGGTAAAAATCAACCAAATTTTGCACACTTTCTCATTGATGTGTATTGTTTACATGCTGTCAAACTCGAAGTCGTGTTTTTCGATTCAACGAAAATGGAGGTGAACCAACGCGAGTCGAGAGAACAAATTCTTTCCAAACAACTGGAATTTCCTGACCTGTCGCACCGGCAGTTGGGAAAAATGTTGAACATTCACCATTCAACCGTCTCCAGAGTGTTGAAGCGGTTTCAGGAGCGGTTGACGTTGGACCACGGCAAAGGAGCTGGAAGAAAACCGGGACCGGAGAACAAAAAGACGGAGGGAAAGGTGAAGCGGATGATTAAAGCAAATCCCAACGTCTCAAGCCGTGATTTGGCTAAAAAGATCGGCATGTCGCAGAGCTACGTCCAGAATGCAAAGAAAAGAGCTGGACTACATACATACAAGGTACAGAACTTCCCAAACCGCGATGAGCGGCAACAATCGACGGCTAAAACTCGGGCCCGGAAGCTCTACGAGAAGATGCTGACAAAATATGGCTGCTGTGTGATGGACGACGAAACGTATATAAAAGCCGATTTTAAGGGGTTGGGGTTTTTCACCGGCAAGAGAAAGTTCTATGTGGACGACAAATTTAAGAAGAAGAAAATGTCGAAGTTCGCCTCCAAATATCTCATTTGGCAGGCCATCTGCTCTTGCGGACTGAGGAGTGAGCCTTTCGTGACAAAGGGCACAGTAAATGGCGAGATCTACAAATCTGAGTGCCTCGAGAAGCGCCTTTTGCCGTTCTTGCAGCAGCACGACGAAGCTCCGCTATTTTGGCCAGATTTAGCATCATGCCACTATTCTAAAAGTGTCCTAGAGTAGTATGAGGCCAATTCTGTCCATTTTGTTCCAAAGGACATGAATCCGCCAAACTGTCCGGAGCTGCGCTCGGTGGAGCAGTACTGGGCAATGATGAAGCGGGAACTTCGGAAGAGCAAGAAGACAGTCAAAGACGAGAAGGACATGTTAAGAAAATGGAAAAAAAAACTGAGAAACTGGTACTGGATGACACTGTAAAGACTTTGATGGAGGGCATCTAGCGAAAATGCGTTCAATTTTACACTCAAGGCTCCATCAATTAACTTTTCTTTTGATTTTTGAAGTAAATATATGCATAAAACTACCCTAAAATTTTGGTTTGATTCTAAACATTTTAAGAAAATTGGCATGACATTTTCGGTGTCGCAATAATTTCGTGTTCGCCCTTTATTCATGCAACGGAAGCAGATTGAGGATCGCGTCGAGTGCTTTCGATGGTGTGCTTCGCATAGCTCCAGTTATAGCAATGCATGCAAGCCGTTGAAGTTTTGTAAGTATTACTTCTGCTATAGCTTCCTTGGTTTTCGCTTACCACACTAACGAAGCGTACGTGGGCTTCAAATGACGAGCTGACAAATTCGGAGGAGGGTGCGACAGATTTCTGATCCTCACAAGTTCCTACCTAACGCCTCCATACGAGTCATATGATCACCTAAGACTGCCAGCTGAAACATGGAGGCGCTGGTTGGCGTAGCCTGGGCAATGGTCTTATTTTGACAATAGCGAAGTGACGGGGGGTCGCCTGAAGATCGTGTACCAATAAATCAATTTGTATATCCATACCTGTTAATCATATCATATTATTTTCCATTCTCATTTAAATAATAATTTCAGCACGCGTTGGAATCATCTTTGCATTCCAAAGAGGCTGGCGCAACGTGACAAGCATCAAAGGCTCTATTTGTTTTCAGCATTTCAGCATAACATTAACGTTAAAATTGAACTTATGAACTCCAGCTACTATATTCATAAAAGACTGGCATGCGCTTGTTAGCAGTATAGGGTTATATTTAAATATTTTGTCTAGTGTTATTATGATTAGATAAGCCATTTATTTTATAAATCATCAAAGCGGGCTCTTCGATCACTCTAATTGCTATCTTTGAAATGTAACTAGAACAGTATATAGAAATGTGTTATAAAATAATATCGCTCATTGAAATTTTATCATTGATATTTGGAACGATCTATTCTGTTGTCAGCTTTTCCAGGACTAGTCAGATGTTAATACATATCTAATAATTTTTTTTTCAGTAACAATCCAGTAGATATATTTTGTACAAACGTATATTATGTTCTCGTATTCCCTTGCGCTGAACTGGCCGGCTTGACGTGCCGCAAAGGCTCAGTAGGGATCAAGACCCGAAGCTAAGAGTCAGTTCCATTGTGGTTATATCACATTTATTAGCAGGGCAGCACATCGAAATTTTAGGTTCATTATTCTTTATATGCTATACAATTTCAGGTCATCCATGGATATCCCAAGTTTTGTAAAATAATTTAAAATCATTTTTTTTCTGGTGGCTATGATACATTATCTAAGCTTTCAGGTTCATGGTGGATGTGCGGGTCCGTATACAATTGCAGCAGGACCACAATCTGTAGATATGTAAATACAAATGAAATTATTATCATTTTATATTATAACATCCATTCACTACATTTTGTATGCTTTTTTATAAGTCATTTTCAGCTTCGCATTTATGCATCCTTGTCAGTTAGAGCTCATCTAACCTACGTTATGTATTTGAAAAGGTAGGAAGGTTTTTAATGTTTTTTTTAGAAAGGATCATATTCGAAAAAATTTACTTAAAAAAAGCTCTTTCCTTCTTCATCAAAAATATATATTAATTCAAAACCTAACAGTTTACAATCATTCATTTCCTATTTTACAGACATGAGGAATCATTTATGGGTGTACAAGAGCTATCGAAAAATTCAATTTCTTAATTTTTTATTTTAGTTTTATTAAGATTCAGGTTTTGGATTCATACTCATCTGAAATTAATTTCGCCTTGTTATTAGCTGTTTTCAGTTTTTCCAATATTATTATGATATTAATACACATCTAATTTTTATTTTCAGTAACATACCAGTAGATGTCATATATATCTTGTACCTACGCTAATTATGTTCTCTGACTATTATTGTGAAAACAAATTCTAATCCTAGTAGATCTTAATCCAATAGAAACTGCAACACTGGAAGTCTTTCGATGAGTGGATGGTCAGCTTAGTTACGGATATATGTATTCCACTGGTTTACGCGCCCTTCTTAACAAGCCATCCCGTAGAAAGCTTAATGAGTATTGTGAATTGGGTTATTCGATTTGTTGGATCGTATCGTTGGAAGGAGATTCTTATGTTCCCGCGGGTATCGCGTAAGTGTCTCTGCTTACGGGTCCGCCCCACCGTTTTTGGCCCTTCATACAGCGTTACTGTGAATGCAAACCGGTAACTCAATTTGATCTTGCTATTAAGTGGAGCTGCATGCATGACAAGGTCTTAGAAGGGATGGTGGCTACCTTACATACATACATACATACATCATCATTTATGCTAAAAAATTTCCTCTGTTACTATTACAACTATATAACTGGGACTGGGGGGGTAGGTTAAGGCATGGTTCATGGAGTCGCCAGTCCCTTATCATGTGAAAACACGCGGCCTTCTGGACGTAGTCTTCCGAAGGTCCTCATTGAGATCGACTGGCCCTGCTACAACAAGCATCACTCTCGGGGCAACTTGCTGAGAACAGTCCTGCAGACATCGGTAATCTTTGCACTGAAGGTGAGTTCTTACCCAAGAAACACGCAAAACATCTTTTTAGAATGATTTATAGTTGTTTGTATTATAAATGTATTATAAACGTATTGAAAAACATGTCAAGTTTGGAGCGGTTTGGATCTCTCGTATTCTATATATTACTCTGACTAACGGTCGAGCTAAAAATGCTGTTTTCACTGCTGCAAGTGATTAATACTTTATTATTGTTCTTAAAAACATGGTTTCATACATTTATAAAACATAAACAGGACAAGATTTTATGGGCAGTTTTATATACTATTGAAATTACATTACACCAAACATGTTTTGCAAAACGTGATTTTTTTTTCATAACGATGAATTTGTTGTACAAGATTGTGGTTTCACTGCGAACGGGAAGCCAATCATATATAATCAGAGTTGACTTTTCAACACTCGAAATTGGCTTAGCAAAGAAGCTACAAACCTATCACGCCAAGGACTAGTGTTCAAATCCCACGCTTGGCGAAGTTTTATTTTTGTAGGTGGATATTTTTTTTCGGTTTATGTTTTATAAGGCTTCACTTTTTGCGCTTTTTACGTCATATTAAAGTATGAAATAAAGTATTATACACTTTAATTGATAACCTGTTTTTGTCATTTGACAGTACTTTCAACTTGTTTAATACAAGCTGTGTTGCTTGGGTAGCCCCCCCCCCCCCCCCCCCCCCCACCCCAACCACTATTTTTTTTTATATTTAATTAATATTACCACCCCACAATATTTTTTTTTTTTACCCCCTTTCCCCCCCATTTTTGACCCCACCAACAACCACCCACCTTTTTTTTCTCACAATAATTTTTCCTTCCCCCCCCCCCATTTTTTTTTTTTTTTTAATAAAAAAAAAAACAAAAACACCCCCCCCCCGGTGGTTTTTTTTTTTTTACCCTTAAAAAAATTTTTTTTTTTTTTTTTCACAAAGGTGGTTTCTCTGGGGGGGTTGCTCCCCATATTTTCCGCCTTTTTTGTGTTTATAATATATTTTGTATAGAAACGATAGATTATCAAATATAAATATTATCGTTATATCAAATAGTAATCAAAATTCGATTCGTGTAATACTACTGAAATAAATTAATATATTGCATACGTCAGAAGAAGCGGAAAATATTCTGAGCAACATCTAAGAAGACACGCAAACGTAGCCATTGTTGGCAAGCCTCTTTTGACCTTCAAAATGTAAAAAATAGTGCGAAAAAACTCTTTTGACTGCCTTTTTACAGTTCAGCTCCACTGTGGCTTGGTGACGCACTCAAGGCTTGATCACAATGTATACGTTTAGTTTGCGTGTTTTTGATAGTTTTCCTATAGATTTTCTGTCAAATTTACGTCAACGTAACGCAATCGTATCCATTGTTGGCAAGCCTTTGCTGTTGAAAATTTTGAGTGTACCGTGGATAACCCCTCGTCATTTAATGGTAGCTACTAAACTGACTTCCAACATCATCCTTCTATTGAGTCCCGTTCGAATTTGAGTGCATGCTGCATGAATGATCATTATGCCAAAAAAAAAAATTGCGTTGGATCAGCATTGGATAACGCAAATTATTTGAAAACCTATCAATTACCATCAGCACTGGTACGATCATGAAGAAAAAGTGGAATACCAACCAATATAGTTGAAATTCCTCTTGTTGCGTAGCTGTGCGACAATTGGCGAAACGCTTTAGAATTCATCACGGAGTGTAAAATCCACCAATTTTGGGGAGCACTGTTCTTTGGATGAACTTCCAGGAAGAGGCAGAAAACTCGGATCTTCCAACGCTAAACTGGATCAGAAAGTGGTAGCTCTAATTCGGAAGAACAAATTTATGTCGATACATGATTTGGCCATGATTTGGTCGGCATGATTCAACGTATCAAGAAACGGAACAACATGAAAAACTACAAGTAGCAGAAAATCGCCAAACAAAGTGCAGAACAGAAGCAATGCGCAGCAACAAGGGCCCGGAAATTGTATTCGCGAGTTTTTCAGTGACCGGATGCATGTTGTAGCGGTATGATAATGAGCCTTTTATGATGAGTAAACTTCGGAGTAATGAAGTAACCATTTGAAATAACACGCAGTAATAAATTCTTCGTTATTAATTTGTGAACTCACAACCAGAGGGAACGTTGTTCATGAGCTTCACTCATTACAATGTTCATCCTCTCACTAAGCGCGCATATTTCTCATTTTGAACTTTTAACCTAAATCCGTTGGGTTGAGCATTATCTCCCAGTAGGATTACTTGTCATCGGGAATTTAATAATAAGAATAAAAACCTCAACTTAAATATTGGAATGAGCTAGTTAGATGGGGAATGCTTGGGAGGAAAGAAGATAGCATATCCTATCAACTCCGAACGTAATCGGAGATCGCCTTTTGATAAGTTCGTTTCCCGATATCCGGAACGAAGAATGCATTCAGTGGCCTATCTGAGGAAATGAAAATTCTTTCTCGTCCATTTCAATCTGATCCGTGGAAGAGGCAGGACTGTGAAGGTTTTTTTTATATAGTCACGCGGTGTTTTTGTTCAGGTAGTAAGAACGTGAATTATGTCCTAAAGTCAGTGTAACTAATTGTGCGTTTAATTCTATAGTATGTGTAGCGTATGCAAAAAGCTAGGCCAGTGCAGTAATAAATCTGTGCGATAGAAAAAAGGAGGTAACTATCTTAAAAATAGGCCAGTACTCAAGAACATGCTCTCATAGATTCGAACAGTCGTTTGGCGGCTTTAATTTCCCACTAGCAAAGCCACCTCCCGCTCGGCACACCGCGCCCATTTTTCTATAGATTACCACTATCCTGACCCCACGTGTCGGTGTTGAAGGTCCTAACCTTGGCCAGGGTTACAAGGGAGCCGCGCCGCCAATATCGCGCTCCAACAGAGCAGTTTTCCCGCCCATCGGAAAACCACCATTGTCGGCATTATCGGAACTGCTAGTGTCTTCGGGCGACGTGACAAGAGTGAGGAGCAGTCGGTAAGGCAGAAACCTAACCGAATCAAATCGTGAGTAAGTTTACAAATGTTCGCATGCATGCGTCGAGAACTATGAAGCGCAAATTCTAAAAATAGCTAATAGACAGAAAGGTAGAAATAATCCGCACAGTAGGTAGAGAGGAAAGAGAGAAGACTAAAGAGAATGAACTGGAGGGTACCCGAATAAAATTATGTAGATATAATAAATAACCTTAACTTTTCATTTCCGTAAAAATAAATGTTCTTTTTTATTAATGTTACATATTCTTTGTTTAATTGTTAGGTAGAGTTTTCGTATAATAAGTGCACTGTTTTGAAGAGATTTTTCACGTTTATTCGTTGTAGTTGTTGTAGATTTTGTTGTTTGTACTCCAAGTTGGACTGCTTAGGAATCTCAGTCCACTTTGCAGTTTTGTCCTGAAACTTGTAGTGCTCATTAAAATTTGTCCAGTGATGAAAACTGGTCACTGCAGTGAATTCGCTTCATAAAGGTCGGTCTGCGGTTAGTTTTATTTTGTTGGGAGATGATAGCTTTGAGTATTTTCAAGTTTTCGCGTCTACTAGTTTGTTCCAGTCCTTTGTGTTAGACTGAACTCGCCCTGAGGTTTGAGTTGCCGGGCATCCCAAAACAACAAGTGGTCCTCTAACGAGGTGGCGCATAAGCCATTTGTTTGCTAAACCAAGTTTACGGAAACGCCCTAGTAGACCAGTTTAGTTAGCCGACTTGGGGCCGGCTACAATTTTTTTGGGAAAACAGAAAACAACCAAAAAGAGAGCCAAAAAACCCCCCCACCCCCACCCAAACACAACCCCCCCCAGGAGAGAGAGAACACAACAAACACAGAGAGAAAAAAAGAAAAAGAAAGGAAAAAAAAAAAAGAAAAGGCAAGCAAAAAGTACCCGCCGTATGAAGTTTACCATTTTTTAACCCTTATGGGGAAAAATATCCACCTGAGTGTTTGCAGAAGAGGTTGCTGCCTTTATATCAGAGGCATAGTACCCCTTCACTGCTTTGGATTTAACGTCAGCGCATTACGCCAAAACAACTCACAGAAAAGGGTGTAGATAGACATCAATCCGCAAAATTGCCCCCAGTTTTGGCCCATCGAACGCTTTTCGGCAATTGCGAAGAGAGTCTTCAAAAAATGGCTGGTAAAGCAGCTGAGGATATGCAGCAGTTCAAAAAAATTTGTGCTAAGGCATCCAAAAAATGTGATGAAACACTTGGCCGGAAGTTGATGAAAAGTGTTCGATCAAAAATTCGCAAATTTGTGAAAGAATAATATTAATTTCATCCGGTCTTCACAATGTTCAAGTTCATTCCCGTACAATAAGGAATCATCCATTTGTTTGAATAAAACATAATTTTTTTATATGATTTGACAGAAAAATATGTGGATAACTTATTTTCGATACAGTCCTTATCATGCAAATAACAGGAGTTTCAATGTGATTTGAATGCGTCACAAAGCTAACATGTCAACAAAGATATTTCATGCTTTATCTAAAATATTGTATGCAAAAGTGGAATGAAATACAATTTTAAACGCATCAATAAGAAAAACCTGAATTTTCATTGTGATATTGTCATTGATTATTTTGCCAGTGACTCATATATGCAGGTTTTCAATATACTTAATTTGTTAAATTAAGCAAAGAATTTGTTTCATCAACTGTTTGGTTCACTAGTATACATAGCACAAATAATGCACAAAATGACATATTTTAAACTGGGTGAACAAATGTCACTAACGACTGGAAAAATGATGAAATTTTTTTTTAGTTTAAATGTTTATAGTGAATATGTAAAACATGAAAAACTCATTTCCATGTATATTTTCATCAGTGATATTGATATATTTCCTTGGATTTCCAAAGAGGCAAAACGTCAAATTTGGAATAATCAGTTATCTACACAGAAAAAAAAATGAATTTTAATAAGCGCGTAAAATTTCCCCTCGTTTAATTTCAAGCCAAAGGAGGCGTAAACGACGAAATTGTTTGCAATTTTTCATGTGCCATACAACAATGTTTGCATTCTTTCATACAACAGGCTAGATTCAGGCGTTATCAGGCTAAAATTTACATGAAATCTCCCATTATTTTCTGCCAAATCTAGCATTCCCTTTATGTGCATTAGATCACGCACAAAATTCAATGTTTTTTTTACCTGTGTATCATTCCAGCAGTTTAAATCGAGAAAAAGGCCTGTGAAACGTTAAAGTTTTATCTATTTGATACTAAACTCATTAGAGATGGTGACCACGCATGATGGTGAACACACTAAGCGTTTCCATCGAGTTTCCAACTGTGACTTATGCACGTTCAGACTGAGTGGTCAATGTTTGTTATGATCTTGATAATATTTTACTTATCTATAATTATTATAACATTTTTGTAGCTCTGTAGTCTGAACAAGGCGCAACGAAATCTTCTCAGCAAAATATGATCGCATGATGATATGCATCGTAATATTGTAGAGCGTATAAATAATCTTTTGTGTTTATAATATATTTTGTATAGAAACGATAGATTATCAAATATAAATATTATCGTTATATCAAATAGTAATCAAAATTCGATTCGTGTAATACTACTGAAATAAATTAATATATTGCATACGTCAGAAGAAGCGGAAAATATTCTGAGCAACATCTAAGAAGACACGCAAACGTAGCCATTGTTGGCAAGCCTCTTTTGACCTTCAAAATGTAAAAAATAGTGCGAAAAAACTCTTTTGACTGCCTTTTTACAGTTCAGCTCCACTGTGGCTTGGTGACGCACTCAAGGCTTGATCACAATGTATACGTTTAGTTTGCGTGTTTTTGATAGTTTTCCTATAGATTTTCTGTCAAATTTACGTCAACGTAACGCAATCGTATCCATTGTTGGCAAGCCTTTGCTGTTGAAAATTTTGAGTGTACCGTGGATAACCCCTCGTCATTTAATGGTAGCTACTAAACTGACTTCCAACATCATCCTTCTATTGAGTCCCGTTCGAATTTGAGTGCATGCTGCATGAATGATCATTATGCCAAAAAAAAAATTGCGTTGGATCAGCATTGGATAACGCAAATCATTTGAAAACCTATCAATTACCATCAGCACTGGTACGATCATGAAGAAAAAGTGGAATACCAACCAATATAGTTGAAATTCCTCTTGTTGCGTAGCTGTGCGACAATTGGCGAAACGCTTTGGAATTCATCACGGAGTGTAAAATCCACCAATTTTGGGGAGCACTGTTCTTTGGAATGATATGCATCATTCTTTGATGATATGCATCGTAATATTGTAGAGCGTATAAATAATAATACGAATGTATAAACCGAACAAACAAAAATCATACAAATATGATAAATAACATTACTTCGATGTTCGAATAAGCAAATAATACCGTATTCCCGACATGGTTGATGTACGTCTACAGTTTACGATATTGATTTTTTTTTTTTTCACTGTGTATGAGTAACATTCAAACTATTATTATTACTATTAGTATATTGATGACATTGTAGAAGGTATCTTCAAGTACCTCGAAGTTTCTGACCCTCTCAAAAGCATTGTTCTGTCACTGTGAAAACTTTTTTGAAGCAATTGACAATAAAGTGGCCCCTCCTTGCAGCAATCATTTCCTTCGATGGATAATTTTCCAAATGAGGTGGGGGATTTGATCACTGTTTTACAGTGGGATTGTCGAAGTCTTGTTCCTAAATTGGAATCTTTTAAATTGGTAGCTCACAATACCGGTTGTGATGCATTCGCTCTTTGTGAAACATGGCTCTCTTCCGAAATCGATCTTCCTTTTCATGATTTCAATATTATTCGTCTTGATCGTGAGGATTCACGTGGAGGAGGAGTACTTTTGGGGATTAAAAAGTGCTACTCCTTCTATAGAGTGAATTTTACTCCAATTCCAAGTATTGAAGTTGTCGCATGTCAGGCTGTTATTAAAAATAAAAGCCTTTGCATTGCTTCTTTGTATATTCCTCCTAGAGCCTCAATTAACCGAAAACAACTTTCAGATATTTGTTCGGTCCTTCCTACTCCACGGTTGATCATGGGTGATTTTAACTCTCACGGTACAGGTTGGGGAGAACTGTACGATGACAACCGTTCTTCCCTGATATATGACCTCTGTGACAACTTCAATATGACAGTTCTCAACAATGGAGAAGTAACACGTTTGGCTGGTCCATCCTCAGTTGGCAGTAGATTAGACCTCACACTTTGTTCGAATTCATTATCGTTGGATTGCACATGGGATGTGATTCAAGATCCCCACGGTAGTGATCACTTGCCCATAAACATTTCGATCGCCACCGGGTTCAATCCGTCGGAATCGCGTATGATCTTACCCGTCACATCGATTGGACAAAGTGCAGAACAGCAGTAGATGAAGCCGTAACGACGGTAGAAGGGCTTTCACCGCTGGAATAATATAACTTCCTCTCCAACCTGATCATAGACAGCGCGCTTCAAGCTCAAACTCGACCAGTTCCAGGAACGTCATTTCGCAGGAAACCTCCTTCTCCATGGTGGGATCAGCAATGCACCGAGGTTTACCGTAAAAAGTCCGACGCGTTTTTCCGTAGACGTGGAACACCTGAGCACTTCGAAGTATACACAGCTCTTGAACGTGAACTTAAGAGCCTCATCAAGGCCAAGAAACGCGGTTACTGGCGAAGATTCGTGGACGGGCTATCGCGCGAGACGTCGATGAGTACTCTTTGGAATACGGCGCGAAGACTGCGTAACCGAACTACGAACAACGAGAGCGAGGAGTACTCGGACTAATGGATCCTTAAGTTCGCGCGTAAAGTTTGTCCAGATTCTGTGCCGACACGGATGATTCCCCGCGAAACCACGAATTCGATAGATGAGATTAGCCAACCCTTTTCAATGGTAGAGTTCTCTCTCGCACTCCTTTCGTGTGGCAATACGGCTCCAGGGGCTGATAGGATCAAGTTCAACTTGCTTAAGAACCTCCCAGACGTTGCGAAGAGGCGCATGTTGCACTTGTTTAATCAGTTTCTGGAACACAATATTGTACCGGCTGATTGGAGACGAGTGAGAGTTATTGCCATTCAAAAACCTGGTAAGCCCGCGTCCGACCACAACTCCTATCGACCCATCGCGATGTTATCTTGTATTCAAAAGTTGTTGCAGAAAATGATCCTCTTCCGTCTGGACAAATGAATTGAGACGAATAACCTGCTTTCAGATACTCAATATGGTTTCCGTAGGGGTAAGGGAACGAACGACTGTCTCGCGTTGCTTTCCACAGATATTCAGTTAGCTTTTGCTAAAAAAGAGCAAATGGCTTCTGTATTCTTGGATATCAAGGGGGCTTTTGATTCAGTATCTGTTGAAGTTCTTTCAGATAAACTCCACGCTTGTGGCTTTTCTCCATTAATGAATAATTTTTTGTACAATTTGCTGTCAGAGAAACATATAAGCTCTCATGGAAACTCTACAGCTTCCCGATTTAGCTACATGGGTCTCCCCCAGGGATCATGTTTAAGCCCTCTTTTGTATAATGTTTATGTCAAAGACATTGACGGTTGTCTAAGGGACAACTGTACGTTGAGACCACTTGCAGATGACGGCGTAGTGTCTGTCACGGGACCCAATGGGGTCGATCTGCAAGGACTCTTACAGAATACCTTAGACAATTTGTCTACTTGGGCTCTAGAGCTAGGTATCGAATTCTCTATGGAGAAAACTGAGTTGGTAGTTTTTTCTAGGGAGAATAACCCTGCACAACCAAAGCTTCAAATTTTGGGTACACCGATAACTCATTCCATGTCATTTAAATACCTTGGGGTCTGGTTCGATTCAAAGTGCACCTGGAGATTCCACATCGAGTATCTGAAGCGAAAATGCCAGCAAATCATCAACTTTCTCTGCACAATTACCGGGACCTGGTGGGGAGCACATCCGCAAGATCTTCTAACGTTGTACCGGACAACGATTTTGTCGGTTATAGAATACGGTAGTTTTTGTTTTCAGTCAGCGGCTCGGTCGCACATCATTAAACTGGAACGTATTCAGTATCGGTGTCTTCGTATCGCGTTAGGTTGCATGCACTCGACTCATACCATGAGTTTTGAAGTGCCGGCTGGCATGTTGCCACTCTCGGATCGGTTTACAGAACTGTCTCTACGGCTCCTCACCAGGTGTGAAGTAATGAATCCCCAGGTAATCGAAAATTTTGAGAAGCTTCTCGAGTTGAATCCTCAAACTCGCTTCATGACTTTGTACCATTTGTACATAACACAGGATGTCAGCCCTTCACCGAATATTTCCAATCGTGTTTGCTTCTCCGACTTCGATAGTTCGGTTCACTTTGATTTATCCATGAAGCAGGAGTTTCATGGAATCCCAGAGCATCATCGTCCTATGATTGCTCCGGTAATATTTGCTGCAAAGTTTGGCCAAGTTGATTCCACTAAATCGTTCTTCACTGATGGATCATTGATAGAGGAGTCAGCAGGCTTTGGTATATTTAATGAAATTTATAGCGCCAATCGTAAACTTCAAGCTCCTTGTTCCGTATATGTCGCTGAATTAGCGGCAATACACTTCACGCTAGAAATTGTTGCCTCACTAACACCGGATCAGTACTTCATTTTCACGGATAGTCTCAGTTCTATAGAGGTTATCCGCTCATTGAGGCCGGTAAAGCACTCCTCGTATTTTCTCATGAAAATACAGGAGCTTCTAAGTGCTTTATCTTCGCGTTATTTTATCATCACCTTTGTATGGGTCCCATCTCATTGTTCAATTCCGGGCAATGAGAGAGCGGACTCACTTGCAAAGGTGGGCGCTATAGAAGGCGATATTTACGATCAACAAATCGCCTTCAACGAATTTTTTACTATTTTTCGTCAACAGTTACTCGACAGCTGGCAGTATAAATGGAGTAAAGGAGATTTGGGGCGATGGCAACATTCTATCTAGAAAATAAGAAGAATGATTAGTAATTTCCATTTAATTCCAACTACCTTTATTGCTTATCTTGACAGATACGCGTATTTCGTCTACAATGTGCAGAGTATTAGTACACGACACTGAAGAAGTCTGCACATTGTAGACGAAATACGCGTATCTGTCAAGATAAGCAATAAAGGTAGTTTGAATTAAATGGAAATTACTAATCATTCTTCTTATTTTCTAGTTACAGGTATTCCACTAAACAGCTCACACTCTCCATAATTCAACATTCTATCATCCCAAAGGTGTCGAAGAAATCTTGGTTTATGGGGATGGATGTGGGTCGAGACTTGATTCGTGTCATGTCTCGCCTCATGTCCAATTATTATTCTTATACCTCATTTATACCGTGTTGGGCTGAGCGACAGCAATCTCTGTGAATGTGGAAAAGGTTACCAGGACGCAGATCACATTATTTGGTCATGTGCCGAGCATCGTGGAATCAGATCTGAGCTTTATGATTCCCTTAGGGCTCGAGGTAGACAACCCAATGTACCGGTTCGAGATATCTTGGCTGTACGTGATCTGGAGTTTATGAAACTAATTTATGTGTTTTTGACTAACATTAGCCTTAGACTGTAGTTAGTTTAACATGTATGTATACTTTAAGTTTTTTTTTATCTGTGTTTGTGAGTTTTTTTTTCTTTCTCAGATATGTTCAAGTCAAAATAAAACCAAAAGATGTATAGTTATAAGTTTTTTGACAATTCAGAATTTAAAATAAATGTGTTATGTGTTATACTTAAAATTTCCGCCCATCTTCCCATCCTTAAAATTGTTATTCCTATTAACCTCGAGACGGCCGCGAGTAATCGGTTCTAACCTTCTAACTTTAGTTTTAAGATAACTGATGTATATAAATATGAAAACTTGGCTCATTAAAGTTGATTCGATTGAGCCTGTACAAATAAATGATTTAATAATAAAAAAAAAATCCTTTCTTTTATAACATTCCTGGTTTTATGTGAAGTATTACATCGGACCTACAAGCCAGTGTCATCTGGTTCACCAGACAGCTTACTACAACAAAATTTCATACTGCGAACAGTGAGTTTTTTTTTTTGCCATAACAAACAGCTGTTTCAAAAAGATAAACATTGCGAAGATCCCCGTTATGAAACTCTACGCAGCGTGCAAATCGCCGTAGGGAAATTTAGGGTAAGGCGAGCAGAGCATCAATTTTTGGATAGATGGTTCATGTTTTCTTAAAACTATATGCAGTACGTTGCTGCCTAATATTTTCTGTTTTAAACTTTCTTGTCAATAATTTGACATATATTTTATTTAATTAGTTTTTTACTGCAGGAAAAAAGGAACAATCATGAAAAACGTTTTGTTTTTTTTAGTTCCTTGATTATGGAGATTTTCAGCCCTGGGCTGGTTCATCTCCCGTCGTTGTCACTCAAATACCTTTTGAGTATTTTCGTAACTTTTCCGGGGGTGAGATTCGAACTCGTGACTTTGGCGTGAGAGGTATGGATGTTAACCACTACGCTGAAATCGCCCCCATCATGAAAAACGATTTTTTTTCCAAGACAAATTAATTCTTTCAATCATGGATTAACTTGATTGTAACATAGGATTTAATGTCAAAAGAGAGAAGAAATAATAGAAATCATATTCCATGGTGGATCATAACTGTTGCCTATTTTTATTTGATATATATTTAGGCTTACTCTACGCGCTGTGTGAAGATTCCACAACGAGCTTCTAACACAGAGAGGTCTATGCTTCTAGTGAGGTGTAAATTGTTAAATTGACAAACTCGACTCTTCATCACCTAAGCCTAAGTTACGATTTTCATTTCGTAATGATTGGTACGAGTTGACTCGATCGACACAGTGCGTAGAGCAAGCAGAATTATTCGTTTATTTTATTTGTACAGGAAAATAAAATCAATTAAACAAATTGTCGTTTGGACTTCCGATTTTGAACTCGAGGCATTGCTGAGGAAGTAAACTATCCCAGCCCAATGTAACATATTTATAGTCCGTCTTACCCATACAAACAGTTGATGGTTTACCTGTTGCACATTTGTTAATCTGTTTTTTTATTCCCGACATTTAGTATTATTTTATCGAAGTATATTCAGTATTATGTTGAATGTTGGAATAAAACTACTCAAACTCCCTCATTCAAATGACAAAACTTTACAGCCGCTATAGTATATATAAGGGTGAAATGTGGATTTGGTAATATAGAAAACAAAAACAAACTAACATTAAAAAATTGTTTCCTGGGAAAACAAGATTCTTGGATATTTAGCAAAACAACCAAGGCCAAATAAGTTTATTTTAGTGTATTTCTTTTGAAAAAACCACAAGGGACAGCCCAATGAGGATGAAAACAAAGGTGACGAAGGACTACGTAGCAATGTGTAATGAATGTTATAATCATTTATTCCAATATTTCGAGACGTTCGCCATTTGTAAAATGTCTATTTGGCATGCTGCTCTTGGCAAAAACATGCTTTACATTTGCGCTTCGGAATAATATAGTAACTGTTTAAATTTCCGAACCATGTTTGAAATTGTACAAAACATTTAAGGTATGCGGGGAAGGGAAAGCTTAAAATTTTTAAGCCAGCAATGGCTTTCAATTGATAAGCATTTGGAACGGTATGTTAGATATAATCCAATCCTAACAAACTCTTTAGCTGGGAAAATCAAATTGTTCGACCTGAAGAGGACAAATTTTAAATGGTCCATGTTTGATCGATCTGTTTTGGACCTATCGTATGGCTCATTCACATCTTTACAAATATTGAGCCACAATTAATTATCCAGCAATACTAACGTCATTGCGTTGTTAACAGATAATTCAAATCAATTATCTGCTCATTATTAGTAACTGGTCATCCTAATGTTGCTAGTTAATGCATTTTCTACACACATTATACCGTTCATACCACTCAACCGCCTTACCTAAAATGGCTGTCAACTAGATCACACTTATTTCGCTCGTGGTTGCACCAACCGGCTGGCTACAAATTCATCACTGGCTTGGTTATCCGACTGCATAGCTAATGTCTGCCTAGTAATGGTTGCCTAGCCAAAGGTGATAGATCCAATGGTTGGCCTATGGTTGCTCGCCAGAGCACCCTCCTAGGCTGCCGAGTGTAAGAAGCATTTTGCGAAGGTGTACCCCTTTTATATAGTTCACTGCTGCACATGAGATCTTCCTTACTTACATTTGCAGTCAGTGTAAGGAAATTCAGTTAATTTAACCTACAAAACAAAATTATAAGACATCACCTTATATTTGCGTTATTTTCAAAAGTTTTATGTTGAAAATCAAAAGTTTTCAATATTGGAATTTACGCGTAGAAATATTTCAGATCGATTGGGGCAAACATTTTGAAAACTGAGATATTAACGCTCAAAACTGCTTTTCGTGACGGTCGCAATAGGTTTTTTTTTTAATTGTACCCCAATATAGAAGAAAAAGACGTAGTCCAACGTCAGAAACCATGTACTTGTTGAAAAATAAAACCTAACGAATTTGTTATGCCGCAAACCAGGTTTCAAACCTTTTAAAAAATAACTACTTTCCCGAGGATCTTCTCGGAATTTATAAATGTCAGCAAGACCTTAAATTGGTACCATTATAATAGTTACTAAATGATTATTTTGATTATTTGATATTTTATAGTATATTGAATTTAATGTTTTTTTAAGTTCTCTGGGCATCTTACCGGAGTTCTAAGTTCACAGAGCTTTAACCAGATTCTTGTTATTTCTTTAAAGTTCTAAGAAATTAAAAAAAATGTGGTCAAACCAAAATAGATATTTAAATCAAGAAAACCATATTTGCAAGCTAGAGGTGTTTTCTTATATTTTTGGAACTCTGCTTTTGAAATATTGGGGAAGATTACTCGAGTTGTAGTACACCTTCAAATCCGGAATAATAGTTCTCAAATTTTCGACCACGGTTGCGGTCACACATTTTGAGCCACTTTCATTCGTTTACCAAAGCTCATAGTTGAATTTCAAAATATTATTTAAAAATAAAAATAAAAATTCCAATATGTTTTTCCGCGAAAAACAAATTGCATACTAGCACATGTGGTGGTGACCGGCGGAAAATAAACGCTACTCAAAATGAATGACAGATAACCACAACATGTTGCTAAGACTGTGTACCAACTCGTGAATTAATTTTAATTTTACTTGAACTTTATAGATGGAAAATAATCGATTAATCGATTAAAATCCCATTGTTAATGATCAACAAACTTTCGGTAAGCTGTCAGTCAAAATTGAGTTCCCGTCTGTCAGAAATAAGTCAGCTCGAGTAGCAGCCTTAATCGATTATTTTCCATCTGTCAAGTTAAATTGAAAATTAAAATTAATTCATGAATTGGGACACAGCCTAAATGTGAATGGAGCGACGTATCTGTTACTTCGATTGTGGTACTGCTTTTTATTACTGTCATAAGTATCCCGTATAACCAAATGCAATAAGCTGATTTTTATTATAAGGCAATGAGACGTTCCTCAGCTTGCCTGACAATTAACCTCCTCCCGCCTCTATCACTCTCTCAATATCTCTCTTATTATCTATTTTAACATAAAAGTGTTAACGATGCAAATGTAAGTTTAAAAAAATGGCAGATCAACTTGTAACTGTTAAAAATTCAAGGTAAAAAAAAATCAGCTTATCACAGCTGTCCCGCGAAATGCCTTAGATTCAATCAAGTCGGAGAGGACCTTTTGAATTGTTTATCTAGATACGATAATAACTTACCTCCCTCACGTCCTTTCCTTTTCTTCTTCGTACTGCCGGAAGAATTTGAAGAGGTACTCTTGTCTTTACTTTTCCACCGAATGAGCATTTTGGAAATTTCTTTGCTTACACTTTCTCTGTTTCTTCAATTGTACACGTTGATGCACCTTTACGATGAGTATTTCCTCTTCAATTTAAACAATTAACAACCTGAATGAAGTGCAATAGTAACGCTTTTTCTTGTTCCACTAAGCACTTTTTGTGCGTCAATATAATGTTATGAACCAATTTTTTCAACCAAATTCGATGATCACTCAAAAAACGACCGGCGCACCACAAGAACTGTTCAAGATTCACATCTATTATTAACCATGCAAGTAACTCTTTTGTAATTATGTATTTATGATTTACTTTCAGTATGGTTTCGAAAACTATAGATTGAAAATCAATGGCTTCATTGTATTTTTCTATTTTGAAAACGTTTATTTTCAATAACCAAGAACAGAGGCAGAACTGAAAATTGAAAGAAATCAAATTGAAAAGATAAGCAAACGATTAAATACAGTGAACCAGAGAATTTGCGCATCTTCGGAGCGATATTTATGAAACCAAGGCAACTTCATTTGTACTTCAACCACCTCGGATATAAGATGTACTTCTCTAAAGAAATCTACCGATTTAAGATGGAATCGATGTATATAAAGACTGGACTCGGAAAAAATGAGACACACAAAATTGATCACCAAAAATTCATTTTAAATCGGATACTTCTCAAATTTCCAGGGATTAACTAACTATATATTAACTATGTTTTGGCAGCATTTATTTATTGAATTTTCTCCCCCAAGCTGAATGCTCGTACATTTCTCTTAACACTGCTGGCGTAGCTCTTCTTGTATCGAATGCATCTTGAAAACTACTTGACAGATCTAAAATTTTGCACACATAAACATAACACTCTAAACTAGTTTTATCCAAAATTCATTAATTTTTACCCATGCGATAAAAAGTTACACCCAAAACAAAGTGTCGCATTTTTTCCGAGTCCAATCTTTAGTTAAGTCAGAAACGAAAAAGTCGACTCATTCGTTCATCTGACACACGTATAAATTCTGCAATATTTTTTTATGCCGATCACGGCTGTTGAATATTGTTTACTGAAATCTTAGCAAAAATAGTTTGGAGTAGCGTGGCAAGTTTGACACCAGTGGTTCTCTTAGCCTACACATTTAGTTTTTTTTTTCGCCGAGAATCCAACAGCCGATCATTTCGGCATTTCAATTGACTGAGATTCAGTTAATAAATTACCGAGATTCGGCTAACAAATTAAAATTTTACCAATACTCAGCTTAATGACCCAAACACAATGATAACGAAACCTGAACGGCAACGGCAAACGTCAAAGCCCGATCTGAGTAAGCCTGCTTGTCGGATAGAAAACAGGCTAGATCCAAGCCGATTCTAATTGGATATACCGAAGTCATTTGCAACAACTGTCAATCTTGCCGTTTGCCGTTCCGTTTCCGTTATCATTGTATTTGAGCGGTAACACACCAAGTTGATCGGCTGTTGGACATTTTTCCGAGGTAAATTGAGTGTGTAGGCGCCCACTAATGTGGCGGAGGTGTGACATCTGCCACCATGTCAAAACATCATGTCGACGTTTGACTTCATGTTATGGTATGTTATGTGATGCTACACCTCCGCCACAAGCATGGTCTTGGCTTAGATTCTGCTCCTTTTCTTATTCTTTTTCTGAGGAAAATTCTTTTTAGGTATTTTACGCTTCTGAAGCGAGTGTTTTACCTCAACCTAGTGTTCTTATGGCGGTAGGCTCCAACATGGATATACTTTTAATACTGAGGGTCTACTAAATGTTGTCAGCAAGTTGCATTGATCCAGTCCAATGTTTACATAAAAGAAGCCGGGCACTGTTGATCTGGATTAAATTTAAGCTTAACGCCTTAAATGCACTTCCTAAGATATTTACTGAGAAATGTCTATGCCAACCCCATTACGAGCATTTTTATATTTTGTGGCAAGCAGAATGGTACTGTATGCCCAGGAAAGTCGGGAAAATTTTCAACCCGATTTTAATGCATAACTGTCCTTTGTTGCACGCAATCTTTATTGCGTAACTTACTTAACATTTTATGTGTAGAACATCGCCACGATACCATAGGTTGAACATTGCCGCAATAAACAAAAGTGCTATCCCTGTATGCTTTTTTAATGAATTTTCACAAATCTTGGCATTTTTCTACTGAGATTTGCAGAGACGAGTGATCGGCAATCTACCCGTATATAATCGCATAATTATAAACCACCAACGTTGGTGGCCATTTCGTTTATTGTTTCGACCTTTAAAGTCGACAATTGTTTACTAGCATCTCCTGTTATAGTTTTGACGGTGGCAGGTCATTAGGCCGAAGTTTGTTTGGCCAAATGATTACTAGGCCGAAGATCGTTAGATCGAATGAGCGAATGAGTCTGAACGAGGTATCTTTCTGTATCCGAAAACAAACCTCGCATTCAGAGCTTTCCCTAAATGTCTTATAATATTTTTTTCGTTATTTTCAATGATACATCGTCCTTTATCCGGAAACAAACGTCTGATTCAAGCGTTATATATTTAATAGGAGATTTTACATTCTTCTTACTATGACCGGTTCTTTGAAGTTTAATTATTTAAAAAACATTATTTTTTTTAATTCTCAGTGAAACGAAAAGAATTTTTCAGTTTGTGTGGATAAGTTGAAGCTAATTCCATTAATACTATTGATGACCTCAGCTTTCTTAACCCATTATACTGCTATTATTGGTGGTAGTTGTCCAGAGCGAATGCTGCACTGCCTTGTTTTTCCATGAAGCCACCTGTGTTTATGACCAATTTGGCCTTAAGACTCTTTCGGCCCAATGTATTTCAGCCTAACGTACTTTAGAGTGACCCAGCACCAGTTTTGACAATATGTCATATTTTAAAAGGCAAAATAACCATTTGCTAAATAGTAGTTAGGTTCAGAAACTAGCAATAAATTATGATTTTTGTGAACAAAATTTTCACTCTATTCCATTCCAAAAGGTTGCCAGTCCTATAAAGTCCAGAAAATAAATAACTTTTCAACGCCAATCCGATATACATCAACAATATGTGTTATTGTTGAGTTTATATGCACAGACTTAGTTAATAGTATTGCATTACAATAACATAAATTGTGACAATATATCTTAGATCAAAAATATAGTTACAAACTATATTGAGGAATCCAGGTTTAGCAAAAGTGAGGTAAAACATCATAGGAGGCGCTTGGTAAAAATGTTTTTTGAATGCATTGAATCGTAGATAATTATGATTCTGACAAATTCCATACAACTTGAACTATAGTGGGTAAGGGAATACGCGTCTGTTCTGCCGTCGTTCATCACACAATCATCGTGTTTGCCACAGATAACTTTCTATATGCCACAAACAAATTAAGTGTGTAATTCAATTTGAATTCGATGCCTAAGCAGAATAATTAATGATAAAAAGAGTAGAAAATCGTCGAAAGTGATAATAAGTACTGACCAATTCCATACAGTTTTAAAAATAGCCAGAATGTTATAATAAATTTCAGTTTTAGAAACTATGATGTTTAACCTCACTTTAGCTTTACTAGGATTTCTAAAATGACGAATTAAGGTGAGGTAAATTAAAAGTTGAAATTGATAATTATATAAGTCACGCATAGAGTCGTCTACAGAGCTCAGTAGTACGAAAAATCCCGGACTAATATATTATAGTAATTATTGAGATGAAATTTCCGCTGTTGATCTGATCGTATTTAAAAGTACTGAACATACAAAAAAATTATTTCAGTACTATTTCAAGGTAACAAATATCAATTACAAATTTGAAATGTTATTAATGGATTTTAAAATAAGTTATTTGTAATTAACACACATGAAGCATTAATAAAAAAAAAACCAGCTTCAGAATGCAAATTTACTGCATCATTATTATTTACTATTTATCTCCAATTTTATCTCCAATATCTTTGTTAGCGATGCGCTAGTTACCACTTTGAAGAATCAAATGTACGATTTTCAATCTCAACCTCAATTCGCCAAAAGCGTGAACCTACTTTTCTATTTAGTTAGTCGGGGCAATGTTTCTTCATACTAGTGTAAAGGATCCTTTAGCGACGAAACGTTCCAGCATTAGGTTACCATAGAGTTGTGTATGAAGATCCATAAGCAAATACAGGATCCTACATCTTCAGATCAAGTCAGGGCAAACAATAAATTAGGTTCGATGTAGCAATGAAAAATTTTCTTCATCGACCTTCTCTTCGTTATTGATGGAATACAATGTCGATCAAAAAAATTATTTATGTTAATCAATACCTACAACAATGTTTGGGGTGAAATATCACGAGAACCAATTCATCTCGATTTCTAACATTTTAAACCAGTTTTTTTTACTGAAATTGCAGGTAAGGGACTAACGCCAATTTTGATGGTTCATTGAGGTATCAATCTATTTTCATGCAAATATCGACATCAGTTATGTATGCACCATTCAGAATTTTTGAATGGAACAAATAACTTCGATTCCTTTAATTGAATTTGCACTAGTGGTTGATTAATGATCTACAATTTCATATGAAATATGCATTCGAGAGTCTGATGGTTTGCCTCAATCTAGATTTCGGAGTTTGCTGTTTCTGCACTTCACAGTCATCAAAGGCGTACGATATTTTTCTCGGCTTGTTTCACGCGCGCGACAAACCTTAGCACGAAACTTTTACGACGAACCGCGATATAGAAAGTTAATGTTCAGGTTCATGATGTGAATATCTTGATATCAATGAATTTAACCACTTTCCTAGACACTTTTGCACTGCACGAAATTAATAGTATTAGGTAAAATTCCACCGTTACTGTCGGTCGATAGAAACGTGCGTGCGCATACATCATTATTTACCCTTCCTACATGGGTGTGCCTGTTTGTAAATGTAGAACTGAATATACAAGGCAAGATTTCAATCGAACGATTCCTATCGCTTGAAATAATGGCATGGGAATCGCCTTATTTCGAGTATGTCAAATTCGTCCTGTCAAAAATACGGAACAAATTTGGTTGAATTCAGTTTAACTTTCCAGTAACCTAATTTTAAAATCAAGCAACGGTCAACATTCACCACTTTCACGTCAAGTCTTGTCTTCAAATCATACGAGTACTTTACCTTAACAATCTTATTCATTTATTTATTTATTTATTTATTTATTTATTTCGTAAAACAATCAATCGTAGACTACATTAATGTTCTTATATCCTATAATTACTTAATGTATTGAAATATTTTTTCAATTTTGTACGAGGCATACTAAGGTCAATCATTTTACTATGTTGATTATAAGCATTCATCATCTGATTTAATGGTACGAATTTAGTATAATTTGTACGATGGTGATCTAAAGCAAACAAATTTCGATTGCGTAGTTGTCGCGTAGGCACATAAAAGTTTAATTTTGACAATAATTCAGTTGATTCTATTCCTTGCGAAACGAGGTCGTTAACAAATGAGACCATAGCATAAGCTCGACGCTCTTTCAATGATTGAATGTTGATCAACAAGCAACGTGCATCATATGAAGGGAGGGGAAATTGTGTCCATCCTAACCTACGTAGTGCGTATATTAAAAACCGCTTTTGAATTGACTCTATACACTCATCGTGCTTTTTTATATGAGGTGACCAAACAACACTGCAGTATTCTAATATTGACCTCACAAAGGAAATATATAATAATTTGATTGTATTAGGGTCTTGGAAGTTGTGGCCAAAACGTTTTATGAAATTAAGCATGTTGCTTGCTCTATGAATTAATGTGTTATAAGGATCCACAAATGTCAATTTAGTATCTAAAATTATTCCTAAATCTCTTATTTTATCACATTTTTTAATATTTTGATTTCCTAAAGATACTGCAATACTTGGTGTGCTTCGTTTTCGACTATAAGTTATAAGATTACATTTTTTTTATATTTAGTTCCAACAAGCTTTTACAACACCATACATAAAAGACCTGGATTTCATTCTGATATACATTTATATCATCATCATTTCTTATTTCATAAAACAGTTTCATATCGTCAGCATATATAAGAACTCTTAGATTTTTTAAAATAAAAGATATATCGTTAACATATAAGATAAAAAGAAGTGGACCTAAGTGTGAACCTTCAGGAACACCAGACGTGACTTTAATAGGATTTGATTTTTTAACATTGAATCTAACTATTAGCTGGCGATCAGTTTAATACGACTTAATCCAATTGAGGAGTCTTAACTCAATTCCTATTTTTTCAAGCTTGAATATCAACATAGAAATGTCAAGTTTATCAAACGCTTTGCTGAAGTCTGTATAAAGAGCTTCTATGTAATTACCTTTATCCATTGCTTTCAATGAGTAATCAACAAATTGGAGCAGGATTGTAGTGGTGGAACGTCCCTTGAAAAATCCGTGCTGTGCATTCGTTATTTTATGCTTTACCTGATTAAACATATTTTTGTTTATAATTGATTCGAAAAGTTTTAGGATGCACGATATTATTGCAATTCCACGATAATTTCGAATATCGGATTTTCTGCCAGATTTGTATATTGGGATTAAGAAAGATTTTTTTCCATTCTGCTCGAAGTTTACCGGAAGCAAGTGACTTATTGAACAACCAAAATAAAGGGGATGTAAGCTCAACTGCCAAATTTTTCATAAATATTGGCGGAATTCCATCTGGCCCGGGAGCTTTAGAGGCATCCAAGTCTTGGAGACCTGACAAAATGTCATAGTCATGTATTTGACTAACAACTACATTATTTGAACAATCAGTAAAGTATGAAAAGTATTCAAAATCACGATCACTATCCGAAAACTTAGAATAAGTTTCTTGAAAAAATGTCGCGAAAAGATTACAAATATCTTCTGCATTATCGCCTTCGCTTTCATCCAAAGTCATTTTTGATGGGAAGCTACCAGATTTTAATGAAGTTTGTCAGAAGTAGATAATTTTTCATCTCCATGCGAAGCGCTAGGAGTGAACGGTAATTTATTGCTAGAACGATATTCGTTCTAGCAATAAATTACCGTCCACTCCTAGCGCTTCGCATGGAGATGATAAATTATCTACTTCTGACAAACTTCATCAAAGATCGTTACTTACGCGCTTGGGAGAATACAAAAACAACAATCAATGTGTACCAGATTTTAGTTTAGTTTTTACATAGTTGAAAAAATTGTTTGGACATGACTTGATTTTATTTTCCGTTTTTGTGTTGTACGCATTAAGTTCAGCAGAAATAGCGCAATTAAGTTGATCACATATGTTCATATATGTATCTAAATTAGCTTGATTATTGTATTTTCTATACGTTTTATGAGCCTTCTGTTTCCGATTTTTTAGATTGATGATTTGTTTATTGAACCAGACTGTTTTTTTTTAGTTATAATTTCGTCGCCTTCTCGTGCGTGGAACATCCTCCTGAATGATCTCTAACATGATTTTATAGAAAATCTCCACTGCGTTTTCAACATTTTCTTCATTGTTAAGAACTGTTTGCCAATTTACATAATTCAATTTTTGTCTTATATTGTCATAGTTAGCCTTGTTAAAGTCGAAGGTATTCTCGTAATAGTAATCGTTGGGATTAACGTTATTATGTACGAAAACTGATATAGCAGTGTGAAAAGCTTCATTTTTCCATAAAGGAGAAAGAGATTCACTATCACAGAAGTCTTCATGTATTTTCGTTAATAAAAAATGTAAGTAACAATTTTGTTTGTTTTTTACGTGGTTTATTTGGTTGAACCCTAAAACCGCAATTTTCTCAAAACTTAATTGCAGTGTTTCGTTATCACCAACGACGGGAAGTAAAATACTCTCATTATCTGAATCAGGAATAAAATCTACATGACGTTGATTGAAATCACCATATATATGAACTTTGAATCTTTGAATTCAGGAGGGAAACGAGATACGATTGCTTCAGCGGTTTGAAAAAATATTTAATATGATGCCATGCAAGCTTTGTCAGGTGGAAAGTACACTGTGGCAAAAACATGGGTCTCAGCCGCAATATGTGTTTTAACCCATACATGATAAAATTCCTTAAATTTGGATGAAACAATAAGTTCAGAATTATACTTTGAGGATATCGCAACGAGAAATCCTCCACCAGACAGTCTTTGAGTTAAGAGTTAGTCACGGTCATCTCTGAATACATTATAATAACTACCAAAAATTTCTTCACTTTTAATGCTCTCATTCCAACTAGTTTCGGTACCCAAAATTACCGAAAATGAAGAACTTAATACGTTTTTATGAATTTGACTCATCTTTAATGCGCCACTCATACGATTAAAATTCTGGCAATATACCAGAATCTCAGTAGCACGTGATTCTGAAGAAATTAGTGGTAGTTCGTCAGCCCTACTTACTATTGAGCCATTCTCAAGCACCTCCGTGTCAGTCGGGAAACTAATATTATTATTATTAAAACTGATTACCTCTCCTTGATTACGAGAAGACGTCAAGTCCTGGGTTGGATCGTCGAGCGCGTTAAAAATATGGTCCTCCTCCAAAGGGTCCGTCAATTCCCGAGAAAACACGAATGCCTAGAGACACACGCCTCGCACGGAATTGTTGATGAGGTCATCGGAGACATCCAGTTGGTCGAGTGCGGTTGTGATGATGCATAGACCACCGGGTATAGTATTTCACCTCTGAAAATTAATGGGTCGATAGCTTGCTGGTGGTCTGGAGAAGCGGTCTTTCGCTGCGGCGAGAAGTTCCGGGTCAGGTGGAAGTTGATTATTATTATTATTACAGCAGAGGTTATCAATGTGGTTGGCACTTCGGTAATTAGTGTTGCAGCTATGGTTGTGTGGACTATCGAATTTTACGTTATATGCATTGTTGTTGTTGTTGTTGTACGATTTTTTTTCGTTGATTCCTCCGTTTCCATGCCTTTTCTGCCATTTTTTGCTGCGACAAACGATGCAACTTGCGAGTATCGTACTCCGCCCAATTGGCTCTCCACACCTTTCTAGTACCCAGAAGTCACCAGCCGGAGTCATCTGAATTATTGTTGCTACTGTCTATAAGCTCGATTTCCAGGCTCGGACACGGATCGAATGGTGGAGTCAATGGCTTATCATATAACGCCGTTACATTGGCAGATAATGATTTCAGCTCTACTATAATGTCCAAACCATGCATAGGATTCCTGTGCATGGCAGACATTGTGAAACTCGAAAGTTCTTTTACCTCTCCGCTCAGACTTTTCAAATCATTCGTTATACCTTAAGTCATGGTTTGCATTGATAATATTTTAGTAGATTCCTTCACAGCGACATCAACTAGTGTTGTGATATGGTTTTTAATAGCAACAACATTGCCGGTAGAGCCACTGTTTCTAGTCGCCGTCAGCTCATTTTTTATATCACTCAACGGTACCTCAAGACGATCGATGGCTTCTTGCACACCCGCAACGTTATTTTGCTGCGTTGCGCGATGGGTTACCTCCGTGTTTTTATTAATAATTTCGGTCAACTGCTCCTGTTGCTTTGTGAGCAATTGGAATTCAAAATTCAGTGCAATAAGTACTTGGCACGAACTGCAACATGGCAACGCATAGGACTGCACGTCGACCTTTTTATCTTTTTTACGAAGGGAGTTACGTTGAACAAGTACTCCCACGCAAGCGGCGTGAAATGCCCTCGTGCATCCGATGCAGGTCCACAATACGGTGTCTACGGTGGAATCAGTTGAGCAAATTTCGCAGCTCATATTGAATATAGTAACACGAAAGCAAAAAAAAAGCAAAACAAAAACTTGACCTACCCCGCAGGGGATGCTTGGCAAAAGTTTGTGTGCTTGTTTCGAAATACTACCTCACAATGCCCTCTGCTCAATTTTCAAAGCTACTTCTATTCAATCTTCACAGCCTGCCGTGCGCTAACGGAACTATCAATACTTTCTCTTAAAAACTTTGTTCTAGCAAAAAATAAGTGCCGTCTACTCCTAGATCCTCACGTGTGATGAGAGATTATTTTCCTTCTCAAAAACAACATCATCATAGATCGTTACTCCGCGTATGGGAGAATACAAAGAAAAAGACTATGTCAGTGTAAAAACGTATGCCAAAAAAAAAACGCAAATCGCACGTGGCTAGGAGCGAAAAAAAACGCGTCTATACTGACTGACGATTGAAGGTGCAAAAAAAAATAAAAATCAGGCTAAAGCCTGGGTTTCCTCTGCTATACGAAGAATTTGCAAACTCAAATCTTTCATCGTCTATCGTTTCAAACAATTTAAGAATAAAGTTAGATAAATATTTTATTAATCTTACTTCACTCTTAAATTCATTTTGAGATCATTTTAATTATTATAAAAAATTAAAAATTAATGTAAAAAATTCAAACTGGTTTTAGGGTTAGATAGGAGAGGATGAATCTAACTAAATGTGTAGAAATGGAATAATGTGCAATATAAGAGTGACGACTGAAGGGCTTTTTTTATAAATTCATTTATTTTTACAGACTCAATCGAATCAACTTTACAGAGTCAAATTTTCATGTTTATATACATCAGTATTCTTAGAACAAATAGGGGGGTAGAACCGATTACACGCGGCTGTCTTGATAGGAATAACAATTTGACGGGTTGGCAGATGGGTGGGAATTTAAAGTATGGTTTACATAGCACATTTATTTTGAATACTAAATCGTCTAATGATAACTCATAACTTTATATCTTTTGGTTTACTTTCGACTTGAACATTTTCGAGAAAAAAAAAACACGAACACAGATAAAAAAAAACTTCGAGTGAACATATTGGTTAAACAAACTAAAATATAAGGCTAAGATTAGTCAAAAACACATAGATAAGTTTCATAAACTCAAGATCACGTAGAGCCAAAATATCTCGAACCGGTACATTGAGATGTCTACCTCGAGCTCGAAAAGAACCATAGAGCATTTCCAGCCAGAATAACAAACCGGTTGGACCCTACTCTCTCCGATCTGAATGAAATTTTGTCCATATGTTGGTTGCTATCCAAAATTACGTTTTCCATTAAAAAAATTCAAAATTATCCTGGACTAATGTTCTATAAGGGCGTATTTAAAATGTGGATTTTTTTTTTTAATTTTTTTTTCGCAAACGACTCATCTGATAAAAATGTCATAATAGAAAAAGTTGTTGGTAAGTTGTGTTCTTCAAGACAAAAATACACTGAAACTAAAAAAATCCTAAATTTATGCTTAAAAAAACATATAACGTTGATTTTCTCAAAAGACATCCCCTTCGATTCTCTTACGTTTTTTATTTTTAAAAGGCTGAAGTTATGTGCTAAAGTTAATTTTTTAACTTTTTGTTTTAAAATACATACGAATTTTTTTGAAAATGGGCTTCAAATGGTGAGTTGACAACTTCGAAGGACGGTGCGACCGACCTCTGGTCCTCACAAGTTCGTACCTCACGCCTCCACGAGTCATATGATCACAAAAGACTGCCAGCTGAAACATGGGAGAGACGCTGGTTGGCGTAGCCTGGGCAATGTTGTCAATCTGACAATAGCAAAGTGAGGGGGTGCGACTGAAGATCGTGTACCGTTAAATCATATTGTATAATTTCCATTCTCATTTCATTAATAATTTCAGCATGCTCTGGAATCATCTTTGCATTCCAAAATCATGTAAGACCCTGGAGCAACATGACAGGCATCAAAGGCTCGATTTATTTTTCATAAAATTGTAAAATTCATTAAAAAAAATTCACAAAATTCATAAAAGGCTGGCATGTGCTTATAAGCAGTATAGGATTATATTCAAATATTTTGTTAAGCCTTTTATTTCAGAAATCATCGAACCGGGCTCTTCGATCACTCCAATTGGTATCTTTGAAATGTTACTAAAACAGTATAAAGAAAAAATATTACAACATGTCTTATAAAACAATATCTTTTATTGAAATTTTTTCTTTAATATTTGGAGTGATTTATACTGTTTCAGTTTTTCCAGGACTAGGAGGATCCCAAGTAGCACCAAAAACATAAATATAAAAGTTATATTTTCCATGTGTCATGCTGTAGATATATAAAAGTGAAATTTGACTAGTTTAGTCATGTAAATGTACGATTCATGCAATTCAAATCAAGATTCACTTATAACTAATTGATTTTTCATATATGAGTTTGAGGTTTTTAAGTAAGGACATGTTTGTTTACATCTGACACCTTGCTTGTTTGCATATTATGTTGTAGAAATGTAGCAACACAAGTCTTCCGTATATTAAGAAACAAACATATTTTTGGAATGTCAAATGCCAACACAACTAGTCAGGTATGTTTTGTTCATGTCGTATTGGACATCGAATGGCCGTTCCTGTACTTTTAACTAAGACTGAAAACTAACAAATGTCTATTTATATCACATTTATGTTTACCGCTGAAACAATCAACAGCCTAATTCAATGATACCAGTATAATGAACAATGTAATATTGCTGTAGCCGGGGAGTAATTTTAATTAACACCACAAAAAATAATTTTTTTTACAACCCCCCCCCCCCCCTTTTCCCTTTTTTTGTATGGACCTTCAATTTTTTTTGTATGGATCGTCACGTTTTCTCGACCCCCCCCCCCCCCTACTGCGTGACATAATTAATGAACCTTCCCTTGTACGATCCAACATTATTTGCACTGGTACAATTGCTAGTACGATGACCTATAAGCAAACACTGAAGTGTAATCGACCATAATCAAAGTATAGCAAATCCATTTAATTTAAATGGTAACTTTCTTATGCCTGAATTATCTTATAACATTGGCACTAGTTTAAATAATGATAGTTCGGTTTAAGGGGATTCTAATTGTTCCATTTCTCACATGTCGAAATGGTCGAGTGGTAAGAAGGCCGATCTAGTAAGCTTGGAGTTCATGGTTCAAACCTAGTCCATGGATACCTTTTTGAAAACCGACAATAATTTGTTTTACTTAAGCCTAAGATTTTTTTGTTTATGACCATTATCAAACTCAAATTATGTTTCATAGGCTCCACCTTCTGCGCTTTTTCAATCCTATAGTAGTATCCTAAAAAGTTTTCAATCACCGGAATGGCAACATTATTATATGTCACATTAAAGCAGAAATGTATACAGTTAAACATTTCGTGTTACTTGGGATATTAATACATATCTAATTTTAATTTATTTTTCAGTAACAATCCATTGGATGTCAGATATATTTTGTAGATACGCATACTATGTTTTCGTTTTGACTTACTGCAGCCGCTCCTTTTACATGGTCAAGTAATTTAATTTGTGGAATGTGTAATTTGTAATTCCATGTACATCATTCAAGATTGAAATTTGAAGAAATTAGCATTTTAGTCTGTATTGATATCCTAATTATTTTGTGTACAAAATAAACTAAATATTTAAAAAAAAATATAACGGGGAAATGGAAGGACCATCAGGGCACCCAAGTGAAACGATTTGGATAGGGAGCATGGGACTGCCTCCTCCCTATTGTTAACATTTCGTGGAACGAGGGCGGCTCTTCGGCCCCATCTATTGAGTTTATTCTGTTTATTCTACTGCTGTGAGTGTGAACTTGCTTTTGGAAGGAGATTCTTTTCCCTATATTCGCAGGTTTCGCGTAAGTGTCTCTGCTTACGGGCCCGTGAAAACGTGTTTGGCCCTTCATACAGGAGCTTGATGATCACAAACAATAATATAATCCTGATCAAATCGTTTTTCAGATTATTCCACTGCTATGGAAAGTTACCTTGCTACAATAGATGGTAGTATTACATTATCATCACAAACGAATTTTTTGAAAATGTTGAAAATGATAATTTTTTTATTAAAATATACCGAAAAAAGATTCAATGCATCATTTAAATCATCAAAAAAAAATTGTCGTAAGCCGTTCTCAAGTTATTGCGAATTTTAATAACAGAGATTTATGTTTATTGCAATTTTTTTGCCCTTTTTGATTGTTAGTCGTGAAGTATTTTTTCATAATAGATTATTGAAAAACAGGCATTTTTTTCCGTTACCCGTTTTGTTTGGACGCGATAGAAAAGAATCAAGTCGATGCTTTTGGATATGTGTGTGTTTCGGATAGTTTTGTTTAGGGAGAGAAGAAGCAGTATTTCATACAATGTTGTTTTTTTTTCAATTTTCATTAAATTTATTACATTTTAGATCATTTGAATATGCCGGCGTCGGTGGTGTAGAGGTAAGCGTGACTGCTACTTGGCACCCCAGGGGGTATGGGTTCAATCCCAGTCAACGTCGGTGGTTTTTCTGAGGCAAAAAAATCTGGTCACGTCTTCCTTCGGAAGCGAAGTAAAGCCGTTGGTCCCGGCTCATATTCATGAGTCGATAGGAAGGGTCCAGGTGGTGAAGTCGTCTTCCTGGCGTCGGTGATTGTCACCATGTGAGGAAATAGGCCGACGGAAAATTTAAAAAAAAAATCATTTGAATACATTGAATATTTTGGGTTCATCATTCGAATTAGAAAATACCCCCTTGCGCTGAACTGGCCAGCTTGACACAATTTTAGACTCGTATTTATTTTATTTTGCCATACGGGTGACCATTTCCATGTTAGGGCGGTTTCAAAAATCGTTTTTTTATATTTTTCACCAGAATGATTTTTTACCCTTCTTACACCAAAAGAAGGGTATTAAGATCGCTTGAAAACGCGACTTTTTATCCAAGGCCCAGAGGACCGAGTTTCATATACCATTCGACTCAGCTCGACGAACTGAGCACATGACTGTGTGAATGTATGTGTGTATGTGTGAATGTATGTGTGTATGTGTGAATGTATGTGTATATATATATATATATATATATATATATATATATATATATATATTTTTTTTTTTTTTTATATACATATATATATATATATATATATATATATATATATATATATATATATATATATATATATATATATATATATATATATATATATATATATATATCTATATATATATATATCTATATATATATATATATACATCTATATTTTTTCCACTAACCATCAAGAACCGCAAAAATTGCGCTATACACATATCTCTCTTTTTTTAATTCTCGCAATCTCTTGAGCACCGCACACCACTATTTTTTTTTTATGATATATATTACGTATTGTCTTTTTTCTTCGTATATTTTTATAAAAATTATCCTTTTCCACCTTTTCCAAAAAATCCTTTTTTATTATTATTGTATTCCTCCCTCCTTTTGTACCAGGGTACTTTCCCTTACCAGTGGATTATCCTGAAAAACGATTTATCATATATATATATATATATATATATATATTTTTTTTTTTTTTTTTTTTTTTTTTTTTTTTTTCTTTTTTTCTTTTTTTTTTTTTTTTTTTTTTTTTTTTTTTTTTTTTTCTTTCCTTCTTTTTTTCCTTTCCCTTTTTGATCAGGATTCTATTATTGTTTGTGATCATCAAGCTCCTGTATGAAGGGCCAAACACGTTTTCGCGGGCCCGTAAGCAGAGACACTTACGCGAAACCTGCGAATATAGGGAAAAGAATCTCCTTCCAAAAGCAAGTTCACACTTACAGCAGTAGAATAAACAGAATAAACTCAATAGATGGGGCCGAAGAGCCCGCCCTCGTTCCACGAAATGTTAACAATAGGGAGGAGGCAGTCCCATGCTCCCTATCCAAATCGTTTCACTTGGGTGCCCTGATGGTCCTTCCATTTCCCCGTTATATTTTTTTAAATATTTAGTTTATTTTGTACACAAAATAATTAGGATATCAATACAGACTAAAATGCTAATTTCCTCAAATTTCAATCTTGAATGATGTACATGGAATTACAAATTACACATTCCACAAATTAAATTACTTGACCATGTAAAAGGAGCGGCTGCAGTAAGTCAAAACGAAAACATAATATGCGTATCTACAAAAAATATATCAGACAACCAATAGTTATTGAAAAATAAATTAAAATTAGATATGTATTAATATCCCAAGTAACACGAAATGTTTAACTGTATACATTTCTGCTTTAATGTGACATATAATAATGTTGCCATTCCGGTGATTGAAAACTTTTTAGGATACTACTATAGGATTGAAAAAGCGCAGAAGGTGGAGCCTATGAAACATAATGTGAGTGTGATAATGGTCATAAACAAAAAAAATCTTAGGCTTAAGTAAAACAAATTATTGTCGGTTTTCAAAAAGGTATCCATGGACTAGGTTTGAACCATGAACTCCAAGCTTACTAGATCGGCCTTCTTACCACTCGACCATTTCGACATGTGAGAAATGGAACAATTAGAATCCCCTTAAACCGAACTATCATTATTTAAACTAGTGCCAATGTTATAAGATAATTCAGGCATAAGAAAGTTACCATTTAAATTAAATGGATTTGCTATACTTTGATTATGGTCGATTACACTTCAGTGTTTGCTTATAGGTCATCGTACTAGCAATTGTACTAGTGCAAATAATATTGGATCGTACAAGGAATAGACTACAGCAATATTACGTTGTTCATTATACTGGTATCATTGAATTAGGCTGTTGATTGTTTCAGCGGTAAACATAAATGTGATATAAATAGACATTTGTTAGTTTTCAGTCTTAGTTAAAAGTACAGGAACGGCCATTCGATGTCCAGTACGACATGAACAAAACATACCTGACTAGTTGTGTTGGCATTTGACATTCCAAAAATATGTTTGTTTCTTAATATACGGAAGACTTGTGTTGCTACATTTCTACAACATAATATGCAAACAAGCAAGGTGTCAGATGTAAACAAACATGTCCTTACTTAAAAACCTCAAACTCATATATGAAAAATCAATTAGTTATAAGTGAATCTTGATTTGAATTGCATGAATCGTACATTTACATGACTAAACTAGTCAAATTTCACTTTTATATATCTACAGCATGACACATGGAAAATATAACTGTTTTTGGTGCTACTTGGGCCACATTACCAAACAAAATTACTTCTCTCCTCCAACCCCATATCAATCTATTATCCTTCTCCCCCCTAATATTTCTTTATCCCCCCCCCCCCCTATTCTTCCCCCCCCCCCTCCCCCCTAAAGTGAAACAGTATAATCCCCAAATATTAAAGAAAAAATTTCAATAAAAGATATGTTATAAGCAGGTAATATTTTTCTTTATACTGTTTAGTAACATTTCAAAGTACCAATTGGAGTGTCGAAGGCCCGCGTGTCGATAAAAGGCTAACAAAATATTTGAATTTCCTTACGCATAAGCCGCCGCCAGGTGAATTTTATGATTTTACAATTTTATGAAAATAAATCGAGCCGAGCCGCAGCCCGGTCTACATGTGATCAAGGCCAGGCCAATGTTATGAATGAGAATTCTGAATTATACAATATGATTTAACGGTACACGATCAGTCGCACCCCCTCACTTTGCTATTGTCAGATTGACAACATTGCCTAGTAGCTACGCCAACCAGCGTCTCTCCCATGTTTCAGCTGGCAGTCTTTTGTGATCATATGACTCGTGGAGGCGTGAGGTACCGAACTTGTGAGGACCAGAGGTCGGTCGCACCGTCCTTTGAAGTTGTCAACTCCCCATTTGAAGCCCATTTTCAAAAAAAAATTCGTATGTATTTTAAAACAAAAAGTTAAAAAATTAACCTTTAGCACATAACTTCAGCCTTTTAAAAAATAAAAAACGTAAGAGAATCGAAGGGGATGTCTTTTGAGAAAATCAACGTTATATGTTTTTTTAAGCATAAATTTGGGATTTTTTTAGTTTCAGTGTATTTTTGTCTTGAAGAACACAACTTACCAACAACTTTTTCTATTATGACATTTTTATCAGATGAGTCGTTTGCGAAAAAAAAATTAAAAAAAAAAAAATCCACATTTTAAATACGCCCTTATAGAACATTAGTCCTGGATAGTTTTGGATTTTTTTTAATGGAAAACGGAATTTTGGATAGCAAACTAACATATGGACAAAATTTCATTCAGATCGGAGAGAGTAGGGTCCAACCGGATTGTTATTCTGGCTGGAAATGGCCTAGGTGTCTTTTCGAGCTCGAGGTAGACATCTCAATGTACCGGTTCGAGATATTTTGGCTCTACGTGATCTTGAGTTTATGAAACTTATCTATGTGTTTTTGACTAATCTTAGCCTTATATTTTAGTTTGTTTAACCAATATGTTCACTCGAAGTTTTTTTTTATCTGTGTTCGTGTTTTTTTTTTCTCGAAAATGTTCAAGTCGAAAGTAAACCAAAAGATATAAAGTTATGAGTTATCATTAGACGATTTAGTATACAAAATAAATGTGATATGTAAACCATACTTTAAATTCCCACCCATCTGCCAACCCGTCAAATTGTTATTCCTATCAAGACAGCCGCGTGTAATCGGTTCTAACCCCCTATTTGTTCTAAGAATACTGATGTATATAAACATGAAAATTTGACTCTGTAAAGTTGATTCGATTGAGTCTGTAAAAATAAATGAATTTATAAAAAAAGCCCTTCAGTCGTCACTCTTATATTGCACATTATTCCATTTCTACACATTTAGTTAGTTTCATCCTCTCCTATCTAACCCTAAAACCAGTTTGAATTTTTTACATTAATTTTTAATTTTTTATAATAATTAAAATGATCTCAAAATGAATTTAAGAGTGAAGTAAGATTAATAAAATATTTATCTAACTTTATTCTTAAATTGTTTGAAACGATAGACGATGAAAGATTTGAGTTTGCAAATTCTTCGTATAGCAGAGGAAACCCAGGCTTTAGCCTGATTTTTATTTTTTTTTGCACCTTCAATCGTCAGTCAGTATAGACGCGTTTTTTTTCGCTCCTAGCCACGTGCGATTTGCGTTTTTTTTTTGGCATACGTTTTTACACTGACATAGTCTTTTTCTTTGTATTCTCCCATACGCGGAGTAACGATCTATGATGATGTTGTTTTTGAGAAGGAAAATAATCTCTCATCACACGTGAGGATCTAGGAGTAGACGGCACTTATTTTTTGCTAGAACAAAGTTTTTAAGAGAAAGTATTGATAGTTCCGTTAGCGCACGGCAGGCTGTGAAGATTGAATAGAAGTAGCTTTGAAAATTGAGCAGAGGGCATTGTGAGGTAGTATTTCGAAACAAGCACACAAACTTTTGCCAAGCATTTTCTGCGGGGTAGGTCAAGATTTTGTTCTGCTTTTTTTTTTTGCTTGCGTGTTACTATATTCAATATGAGCTGCAAAATTTGCTCAACTGATTCCACCGTAGACACCGTATTGTGGACCTGCATCGGATGCACGAGGGCATTTCACGCCGCTTGCGTGGGAGTACTTGTTCAACGTAACCCCCTTCGTAAAAAAGATAAAAAGGTCGACGTGCAGTCCTATGCGTTGCCATGTTGCAGTTCGTGCCAAGCACTTATTGCACTGAATTTTGAATTCCAATTGCTCACAAAGCAACAGGAGCAGTTGACCGAAATTATTAATAAAAACACGGAGGTAACCCATCGTGCAACGCAGCAAAATAACGTTGCGGGTGTGCCAGAAGCCATCGATCGTATTGAGGTACCGTTGAGTGATATAAAAAATGAGCTGACGGCGACTAGAAACAGTGGCTCTACCGGCAATGTTGTTGCTATTAAAAACCATATCACAACACTAGTTGATGATCGCTGTGAAGGAATCTACTATAAATATTATCAATGCAAACCATGACTTAAGGTATAACGAATGATTTGAAAAGTCTGAGCGGAGAGGTAAAAGAACTTTCGAGTTTCACAATGTCCGCCATGCACAGGAATCCTATGCATGGTTTGGACATTATAGTAGAGCTGAAATCATTATCTGCCAATGTAACGGCGTTATATGATAAGCCATTGACCCCACCATTCGATCCGTGTCCGAGCCTGGAAATCGAGCTTATAGACAGTAGCAATAATAATTCCGATGACTCCCGGCTGGTGACTTCTGGGTACCAGAAAGGTGTGGAGAGCCAATTGGGCGGAGTACTTATACTCGCAAGTTGCATCGTTTGTCGCAGCAAAAAATGGCAGAAAAGGCATGGAAACGGAGGAATCAACGAAAAAAAATCGTACAACAACAACAACAACAACAATGCATATAACGTAAAATTCGATAGTCCACACAACCATAGCTGCAACACTAATTACCGAAGTGCCAACCACATTGATAACCTCTGCTGTAATAATAATAATAATCAACTTCCACCTGACCCGGAACTTCTCGCCGCAGCGAAAGACCGCTTCTCCAGACCACCAGCAAGCTATCGACCCATTAATTTTCAGAGGTGAAATACTATACCCGGCGGGCTATGCATCATCACAACCGCACTCGACCAACTGGATGTCTCCGATGACCTCATCAACACTTCCGTGCGAGGCGTGTGTTTCTAGGCATTCGTGTTTTCTCGGGAATTGACGGACCCTTTGAGAAGAAGTAGCTTTGAAAATTGAGCAGAGGGCATTGTGAGGTAGTATTTCGAAACAAGCACACAAACTTTTGCCAAGCATCCCCTGCGGGGTAGGTCAAGATTTTGTTCTGCTTTTTTTTTTTGCTTTCGTGTTACTATATTCAATATGAGCTGCAAAATTTGCTCAACTGATTCCACCGTAGACACCGTATTGTGGACCTGCATCGGATGCACGAGGGCATTTCACGCCGCTTGCGTGGGAGTACTTGTTCAACGTAACTCCCTTCGTAAAAAAGATAAAAAGGTCGACGTGCAGTCCTATGCGTTGCCATGTTGCAGTTCGTGCCAAGTACTTATTGCACTGAATTTTGAATTCCAATTGCTCACAAAGCAACAGGAGCAGTTGACCGAAATTATTAATAAAAACACGGAGGTAACCCATCGCGCAACGCAGCAAAATAACGTTGCGGGTGTGCAAGAAGCCATCGATCGTCTTGAGGTACCGTTGAGTGATATAAAAAATGAGCTGACGGCGACTAGAAACAGTGGCTCTACCGGCAATGTTGTTGCTATTAAAAACCATATCACAACACTAGTTGATGTCGCTGTGAAGGAATCTACTAAAATATTATCAATGCAAACCATGACTTAAGGTATAACGAATGATTTGAAAAGTCTGAGCGGAGAGGTAAAAGAACTTTCGAGTTTCACAATGTCTGCCATGCACAGGAATCCTATGCATGGTTTGGACATTATAGTAGAGCTGAAATCATTATCTGCCAATGTAACGGCGTTATATGATAAGCCATTGACTCCACCATTCGATCCGTGTCCGAGCCTGGAAATCGAGCTTATAGACAGTAGCAACAATAATTCCGATGACTCCGGCTGGTGACTTCTGGGTACTAGAAAGGTGTGGAGAGCCAATTGGGCGGAGTACGATACTCGCAAGTTGCATCGTTTGTCGCAGCAAAAAATGGCAGAAAAGGCATGGAAACGGAGGAATCAACGAAAAAAAATCGTACAACAACAACAACAACAACAATGCATATAACGTAAAATTCGATAGTCCACACAACCATAGCTGCAACACTAATTACCGAAGTGCCAACCACATTGATAACCTCTGCTGTAATAATAATAATAATCAACTTCCACCTGACCCGGAACTTCTCGCCGCAGCGAAAGACCGCTTCTCCAGACCACCAGCAAGCTATCGACCCATTAATTTTCAGAGGTGAAATACTATACCCGGCGGGCTATGCATCATCACAACCGCACTCGACCAACTGGATGTCTCCGATGACCTCATCAACAATTCCGTGCGAGGCGTGTGTCTCTAGGCATTCGTGTTTTCTCGGGAATTGACGGACCCTTTGGAGGAGGACCATATTTTTAACGCGCTCGACGATCCAACCCAGGACTTGACGTCTTCTCGTAATCAAGGAGAGGTAATCAGTTTTAATAATAATAATATTAGTTTCCCGACTGACACGGAGGTGCTTGAGAATGGCTCAATAGTAAGTAGGGCTGACGAACTACCACTAATTTCTTCAGAATCACGTGCTACTGAGATTCTGGTATATTGCCAGAATTTTAATCGTATGAGTGGCGCATTAAAGATGAGTCAAATTCATAAAAACGTATTAAGTTCTTCATTTTCGGTAATTTTGGGTACCGAAACTAGTTGGTTTTTGGTAGTAATTATAATGTATTCAGAGATGACCGTGACTTACTCTTGTACTTTCCACCTGACAAAGCTTGCATGGCATCATATTAAATATTTTTTCAAACCGCTGAAGCAATCGTATCTCGTTTCCCTCCTGAATTCAAAGATTCAAAGTTCATATATATGGTGATTTCAATCAACGCCATGTAGATTTTATTCCTGATTCTGATAATGAGAGTATTTTACTTCCCGTCGTTGGTGATAACGAAACACTGCAATTAAGTTTTGAGAAAATTGCGGTTTTAGGGTTCAACCAAATAAACCACGTAAAAAACAAACAAAATTGTTACTTACATTTTTTATTAACGAAAATACATGAAGACTTCTGTGATAGTGAATCTCTTTCTCCTTTATGGAAAAATGAAGCTTTTCACACTGCTATATCAGTTTTCGTACATAATAACGTTAATCCCAACGATTACTATTACGAGAATACCTTCGACTTTAACAAGGCTAACTATGACAATATAAGACAAAAATTGAATTATGTAAATTGGCAAACAGTTCTTAACAATGAAGAAAATGTTGAAAACGCAGTGGAGATTTTCTATAAAATCATGTTAGAGATCATTCAGGAGGATGTTCCACGCACGAGAAGGCGACGAAATTATAACTAAAAAAAAACAGTCTGGTTCAATAAACAAATCATCAATCTAAAAAATCGGAAACAGAAGGCTCATAAAACGTATAGAAAATACAATAATCAAGCTAATTTAGATACATATATGAACATATGTGATCAACTTAATTGCGCTATTTCTGCTGAACTTAATGCGTACAACACAAAAACGGAAAATGAAATCAAGTCATGTCCAAACAATTTTTTCAACTATGTAAAAACTAAACTAAAATCAGGTACACATTGAATGTATGTGTGTATGTGTGAATGTATGTGTGTGTGTGTATATATATATATATATATATATATATATATATATATATATATATATATATATATATATATATATATATTGTGTGTGTGTATGTGTTGTGTGTGTGTGTGTGTGTGTGTGTGTGTGTGTGTGTGTGTGTGTGTGTGTGTGTGTGTGTGTGTGTGTGTGGGTGTACGTCTGTGTTTGTGTGTGTCTGGGTGTGCGCGCGCGCGTGTGTGTGTGTGTGTGTGAGTTACAAATTATATCACAGTGGTTTCTCAGCCGTTTGCGAACCGATTTCAGTCCTGCTGACGGCAAATGAAAGCTACAACATTCCAATCGAAAGCTTTTGCATTTCTTTTCATTTGGACATTTTTTTTACGAAGATATGAACGAAACAGTACTTTACGGCCTATTATAATAGTAATCAAACAGTTTAGTCTCCGATTACATACTGATTTGTGTACCGATTTTAGTTTTGTTGATGCTAGATTAAAGATATTAAATCTTTAAATAACTGTTCAAAATTTTATTATGATTAGATAATTTTACATGGAGATATGACCAAAACAAAACCTGAGAGTACATAACAGTGAAATGAAAATATACTCGTTGCAGTTCAAACCCGAACAAGACCAGTCACCCCAATCGATGCCGCTTGTATTCTATTGTTCCGCATCTGGTGTGTTGTACTGCACAGACAGCGGACTAGCCACACTATGCCTCTATGGAACTGAGACTATTCGTGAAATACTGATCGGGTGTAATTGTGTTAATTATTTCTTCCGTAAAGTGTATAGCTACTAACTCAGCGATATATACGGAACAAGGAGCTTGAATTTTACGACTGGCACTATGAATTTCGCTCAATGATTCGATCCGTCAGTGAAGAACGATTCAATGGAATCAATTTGGCAAAAATTGCAGCAAATTTCACCGGAGCAATCATAGAAAAATGATGCTCTGGGATTCCACAAAGTTCCTGCTTAATGGATAAATCAAAATGAACCAAACTGCCAAAGTCGGAGAAGCATAAAAGGTTGGGAATATTCTGCGAAGGGGTGACATACTGTGTTATGAACAAGTGGTACAAATGCATGAGTTTGAGGATTCAACTCAAGGAGCTCCTCAAAGTTTTCGATCACCTGGAGGTTGATAACTTCACACCTGGTCAGTAGTCGTAAAGATAATGCTGAAAACCGATCCAAGAGTGGCAACATGCCAGCCAATACTTCAAGACTCATCGTATGAGTCGAGTGCATGCAAACCAACGCGATACTAAAACACCGATACTCAATACGTTCCAATTTGTTGATGCTGACTGAAAACAAGTACTACCGTATTCTATAACCTACAAAAACAACGTAAGTAGATCTTGCGGATGTGCTCCCCACTAGATCTCGGTGATTGTTAGAAGAAAGTTGATCCTTTGCTGGCATTTTGCTTAAGATACTCAATGTGGGATCCCCAGGTACACATAGAATCGAACCAGACCCCAAGATATTTAAATGACATAGAATGAGTTATGGGTATACCTCAAAAATGAAGCTTCGGTTGTGCAGGGTTATGCTTCCTAGAAAAAACTACCAACTCAGTTTTCTCCGTAGAGAATTCGATCCCCGATTGTCTAAGGTATCCTGTAAGGCATCGTCAAGTTGTCTCAACGCACAGTTATCACTAAGACAATCCTAAATGTCTTTGACAAAAAAAATATTGAAATGGGCGTTTAAACATGATCCTTGGAGGACACCCATGTATCAGGAAGCTGTAGAGTTTCCATGAGAAAAGCTCATATGTCTCTCTGACAGCAAATTGTACAAAAAGTTATTCATTAATGGGGAAAAGCCATAAGCGTGGAGTTTATCTCAAAGAACTTCAACAGATACTGTATCAAAAGCCCCCTTGATATCCAAGAAAACAGGAGCCATTTGCTCATTTTTAGCAAAAGCTAACTGATTATCTGTAGAAAGCAACGCGAGACAGTCGTTTGTTCCCTTACCCCTACGGAAACCATTTTGAGTATTTGAAAGCAGGTTGTTTGTAACAACCCATTTGTCCAGACGGAAGAGGATCATATTTTACAACAAATTTCTAATGCAAGAAAACATCACGATGGGTCTCCCAAGTAACACCAAAAACATATTTTGAAATAGAAATATAATAAACATGCTGTATAAAAATCTTAAATATGAAATATGAAACATCTTCTGTTAAAAAAAAAGCTCTGAGGATGCTTTGAAAATACCTTTTCATTTCAAATAAAACACCAAAAATTAATAAAAGGTTGATGTTATAGATGCTATATTATCGTAACTATTGCATTGTTAAGTAAGTTCAAGTGACAGTATTCGTAAATATAACAACGTTTATGATGTAGAAGGATATGTTCGTTCATCACCACACTGAAAATAAATCAATAATTTTTATTATTAAAATTGGCACTTAAATCGGTCAATTTTTGCTTCGAATTGAAATCATGTGAGCCGGTATGATTTTCATTTGCGGCACATAATTTTTAATACCCGGAGCAAGATAAGTCATTCAAGTGTGTTTTCACTTTGCCCTATTCTATCCATCTTCGCTCTTAAAACGAAATAAAAAAAAACCGTGCGCGATAAACATTCAGCTGCTTTATCGTTCTAGAAGAAGAAAAAAACTGCAAAATGGAGAAGCAATGTGAAGTTTACCGTGTGGTGGTTTAGGTACTTGGTTTGCCAGCGGAAGTCACTGAATTTTTTGAAGGTAATAAATTACTCTAGATGTTCTTGCCCTTGCACTGAACTGGCCGGCTTGACGTGCCGCAAGGGCTCAGTAGGGATCAAGACCCGAAGCTAAGAGTCAGTTCCTTTGTGGTTATATCACATTTATTAGCAGAGCAGCACATCGAAATTTTAGGTTCATTATATGCTTTATATCCCACGATACCTTATATACTATACAATTTCAGATCATCCATGGATATCCCAAGTTTTGTAAAATAATTTTAAATCAATTTTTTTTCTCGTGGCTATGATACATTGTCTTAGCTTTCAGGTTCATGGTACAATTGCAGCAGGACCACAATCTGCAGACATTTAAATAAAAATGAAATTATTATCATTTTATATTATAACATCCATGCATAACATTTTGTATGCTTTTTTATAAGTCATCTTCAGCTTCGCATATATGTATCCTTGTCAGTTATAGCTCATCTAACCTACGCAATGTATTTGAAAAAGATAGAAAGGTTTTTGATTTTTTTTTTTTTTTTTTAAAAAAATAATTTAAAAAATTTTTTTAAAAAAAATTTTTCCCTCTCCCCCAAAAAAAAATAATAATAAAAAAACCAGCACATAACAATTAATTATTTCCTTTTCCCACAAAAAAAAATAATAATTATTACACCTGGAGAAAAAAAACCAAAAGAAAAAATTAATTTTTTTTTTTTTTTTTTTTTTTTTTTTTTTTTTTTTTTTTTTTTATTATTTTTTTTTTGTTTTCTTATTCATATAAAATTTATTTCGCCTTATTATTAGCTGTTTTCAGTTTTTTCCAATATTATTATGATATTAATACACATCTACTTTTTATTTTCAGTAACATCCCAAGTAGCAATTCAAATGCATATTGGTTTTATTCATGTTTTATGGTAGTTTTATCAGAGCATTATGGAGTTCATCCGGTTTTATCAGGGCATTTTCCAAGTTAAGGTGGTTTTAATTCATTACCAGTTCTCAAGAGTGATTAAAGAACACTTGAAGAAACCTCCATAAAACTACATCATTTATAAGTGTAATTCACCTTATCAGTAGTTTTATAAGATACTTGATCCCCCTCTCAAGACATCGTTTCGCAACTTGCATAAAACCTGATAAAAGTTTTGTAAAAGTTTTATGACATTCTTCTTTAAGATGAATGTATCTTGGAAATGCTGCCATAAAACTCTCTTAGAACCATTTGATTTTAAATAAGAGCACATATTCTTGAGAAAGAACATTATGTGAAAAATAAACAAACTGTCACAATGGACGCCCACAGGTGGAAGAAATTAAAAACCAGCGGATCGTTCAAGCGGAAATTCAATAAAAACCTATTCAATATATTGAACACTCCTTCATCTCAGCCACCAACGACAATTTTTTTTTTACCATTCCATTGGATTCGCAGCTTACTGAGACTAACTTATCAAAAGGGTCTATGCGTTATGCGTAAAACGAATAAAATAAAATGGTGCAATGTGTCGCCAGTTGAAAACCGAAATGCATAACTCATGATATTTGATTTTATGCCAATTGTGCTAGTTAAACCTAACGTCTCAGGTAGTGCGTTATGTGGCGCACCACCGTGGAAATACAGCGCAGTACTTTTGACGTAAGGTTTAATGTGCACTACGATTGTCAAATGTTATGTTAATGTTGAATTCTCCCGAGTCGTGCATTTCCGTTCCCAATAGGCTACACAATATTTATACTCGTTGCAAGTAAAAATTAGTATATATCACCTGAGCGAAAATCGATTTTTCCCATGATCCGCACGTTTAAACCAAAGTCGGAAGTACTGCGCTGGAATCGCTTAGTGATCCACTACACAGTGCACTTCTTCCAAAGCTAGGTTCAGCGTACAGATCAAGAGAAAAATCATCTTTCGCTCAACTGATGTTTCAGCCATCGACGCAATATTATCAACAATCAATGTGCAACTAGCGATTTGAAATTGGTTCACTGTTGTAGAACCCCTAGGTCCGAAGTATACCTTGCATTCTGCACCTTGCAATAATTCTTGCGCTTTTCGGTACCTTGCGGTACTAGTATCTTGGTTGTTGTTTTGATTCACTATGTTATTTTGACACAACATTTGAGAATGTGTTGGTGTGAGCTACGTTGTTAGGGGCGAATCATTGAGCTTGGGACCGAGCTTGGGACCGATGTGCTAGTACTGACTGAGCCAAGAAAAAAATCGTATTTGTTCGGGACCTACTGGTCTTAGAGTTAGTCTATGATATTATTATCTGTTCTTCTTCCCAAATCCATTGTTAGCATATTCAAGTTAGAGTTTTTTTTTAATGTTTTAATCGCCTTACGCTGGTGATGAAAAACAACAAATTATAAGCCGTAATTATGAACAACAACTATGCATAGGCACTTTTGATTTGAACGTTCACATTTTCTTTGTTTATGATGTGCCTTCTCCACAATGATTTTATGGCTATCTTACGAAAGACTTGTTTGTCTTGAGTAATTCAAACAAGTTTTATTCAAGCGTTACTCCTCTTATTCAAGAATAGAACAAGTAAAGATGAACTTATCGCACTCCTAAAAAAATCTTGTTAGTCTTGTGCAAGAAATATTAGTTTTATATGCGTTTTATGGTAGTTTTAGATAAAACCACTGAAAAAATGGCGAGCGTGGCTATTCTGGATTCCCTCCGAATGGTAGCCATTTTCATATATATGCAACAAAACTCTCGTTTTTCCAATGCTACGAACAATTTCTGCTGTTTAAAATACATTTTGAAACTTAAAATGGATTGTAGACACAATTTATTCAAGATCTAACAATTTATCAGCCTTGTCACCTAATTGTTGATTTGTCAAGTATTTTTTATTTTTCAAATAAATCAATGTTCTAGCAATGATTCCGTGGTGCATTAAAATTTTCGAACTTTTATGTTATAAAACACCAATAAACTGAACGTCGCATGAAAAATTTATCAATTGCAGGCAAAAAAACTCATGCATTTATGGTCAATTTTACAATGAATTTGCATACGTATCCACTTTGGAAAAGAAACATCATATGTATATCGATGTTTTTTTTTCTTAAAAAAGTCCCCATTCAGCAGAACGAATCCAAAAATGGAATCTTTGAAACATATTTGTGACGGACTGGAAGTGTTCTTAAAGAGGAAAATCATAAAACTACCAAAACTTGTGGTAGTTTTATCATAGTTTTAAGCATGTCCTGCATGTCATTACAAGTATGTACAGATAAAACTATCAAGTTTTAAGCGAATCTTGGGAAATAGTCTTGAGAACCTCCTGTAGTATGGGCCTTTTTGAACTTATGAGGGTTTTATGGCTGTTTTATCGATGTAATGTAGAATATCTAGTTTTATGCGTGGTTTTATCAAATGAGTCTTGAGAACTTCTTCAAGTGTACCTTAAAATTGAATTTGTTACTTGGGATACCAGTAGATGTCAGATACATCTTGTATCTACTTTTATTATGTTCTCTGACTATTATTATGAAAACAAATTCTAATCTTAGTAGATCTTAATCCAATAGAAACTGCAACAGTGGAAGTCTTTCGATGAGTGGATGTTCAGCTTAGTTACGGATATATGTATTCTACTATAGTTTACTGGCCTGCTGGTATTATTATTTTATATTATAACGTCAGTTTATTATTTTATGTTATGATATTAAATGATGTGACATAATTGCATTTAAATTCATTTAATGAGACTCACTACATAAATTATTGCAAGGAAACGGAACAGCACAACGAAATTTTAGGTTTACTATTCTATTGCTATATAATTTCAGATCATTCATAGGTATCCCAAGTTTTATGAGATAATTTAATATCATTTTTTTTTCTCGCAGCTACATTGTCTAACTTTCAGGTCCACAAATGGAAGTGCTATTATCATTCTTATACTCATTCACTATATTATTTGTCATTATAATATTCATTCACTATATTTTTATAATTATAATATTAATTCACAAGATTTTAAATATTACTATATGACACTGAATATATATTGTGAAAGGGAGGAGCATCAGGGTATCACTCAAGCTGGAATTGGACAATGGAGTGGTATGACAACCGGCGTCTAGGAGAGAACAAACAGTATCATTTTCTTTATCCTACCGATTCGATTGTGATGCTGTGAATTCTACTCCAACAGTTTCAGTGAGAGTGACGCGCCCTTCTTAACAAGCCATCCCGTAGAAAGCTTAATAAGTATTGCGAATTGGGTTATTCGATTTGTTGGATCGTATCGTTGGAAGGAGAATCTCATGTTCCCGCGGGTTTCGCGTAAGTGTCTCTGCTTACGGGTCCGCCCCACCGTTTTTGGCCCTTCATACAGCGTTACTTTGAATACAACCCGGCAACTCAATTTGATCTTGCTATTAAGTGGAGCTGCATACATGACAAGGTCTTAGAAGGGATGGTGGCTACCTTACATACATACACACAATAAATTACTCTAGATGTTCTTCTTTGCCATGTTAACGGTGCTTATTGTGAACATTTCAGATCTGCCGAGCATTTTTGCCAATCCCACAGAAGAGCTGCAGAACGCGATAGCTTCAAAAAGTAATAAAGTTTTTATGATGGTGCAAATAAAACCTCTTTTATTCGCACATTTCGTTTTATTACATGAAAAGTACAAAAAATCCAATACTAAACTTTTTATGAAAAAATAAAATCCATGCACCTTTTCACATAAAACGTATTAAAAACTCATTTGATTTGTGCTAGGACAAGTTAATGCAATCCATGTACACTATAATTAATATCTATTCAGCTCTTGCACTTAAAAACTATATATTTATTGCACATATGGTTAATTGAAAACATTCGATTAAAAAAAGTGCCGCACCAATACAGAGCAATAACTTTGCACTTTGCCCTAATTTATAGGTGATTGCACTTAAATATAAGGTGCATTGTTTTTTGAGTGCATGAGGCCCCAAGAGTGGACAGTAATGTTTGCTAGAACTGAAAGATATGAAGAGAAAGTGTTGATAGTTCTGTCAGCGTACGGCAGGTTGGGGAAATTGAATAGAAGTATTGAAAATTGAGCGAAGGGCTTGGATTAGTAGTAATCGAACCAAAGACGCATTCTTTGCCTCACATCCCCAATGCAAAGTAGGTGAAGGCACGGACGAATCCGCCACCTTCACAGGCAAAAAATGCGCGCTTGATCCTGCTCGCGTTCTACATATTGCTTGTGATGGTTCTAGCTAGTGGTTGTTTGTACACACTCTGTTATTGTTACCTACATGGGAGAGAAACACCCTCCATTTTGGGTTTATTTTTGTACACAACGGCTGAACACCTGTGAAGGTGGCGGATTCGTCCGTGCCTTCACCTACCCTGCATTGGGAATGTGAGGCAAAGAATGCGTCCTTGGTTCGAGTACTACTATATCCAAGCCCTTTGGAATGCCGTTCCGAAGTATCTACAAAGCTGTAAGATACCACGTGAGTTTCAAAGACCTGTCCGAAGTTCAAAACATCTGTCACGGTGGAAAGGAACAGAATTCAGAACATTTTTAAATCCTATAGTTACAAAGAAATTTTTCGATTGCAAGGAAATATCTGAACATTTCTTAAACTTGTTTTGTACTATACAAATATGTTCACGTCATGATCAGACATCAGGAAACTATCAAAATGCAAAAAACTTCATAAAAAACTTTATGAAAGGAACACAATGTTTGTATGGATCACAAATGTTTTGTAGTAATATGCATAATTTAACTCACGACGTAGAAATATTTGGACCATTAGATACTTTCGATGCCTATACCCTATTGAATCCCGATGGTATGGATTAAAACGTTGTATTCGCAGTGGAAATATGCCTTTGCCATTTGCGAAGCTCAGTCAAATATTATCAAAGACAAATATTATAAAAAATCTTCAAACACTCCGGTTTTTAAGAGAAAGTTTTAAAGGGTTGCTCGAATATTTTAGACTCCAATCTATCCTGTATCACAGCGAAACAGAAATTTGTTCGTTTTTTTCATATTTTTTAACACAAAACAACATATAAATTTATTTATATTTTTTTTTTTTTTTTTCTTTCCCACCCTCACAGTGGTTTTTTTTCTTTTTATCTCTATTTTTCATTCCCCCCCCACCCCAAAAAAAAAATAAAATAAAAAGAAAAAATTAATTTCCTACTACCAAACCACCCTAGTTTTTTTTCTCTTTATTCTATTCATTTTATTTTATATATAAAAAAAAATAAAAAAAAAAATTTTTTTTTTTAACCCCCAAATCTTTTAAAAATATAAATACACCAAACAACAATTTTTTTTTTAAGATACTTTACCCTTTGAGGGCATTCGTCTCTGGAGATTTAATATTTAATTTCCACAGAGTAGACACATTTCAAATTTTCTTATGCATACTAATTTTCTTCAAATAGCTTATAACTTTAACTTCGGCATCCTTATCATTTCTTAATACAAATTGCACATCATCTGTGAACCCGACTTCATGACGTTGTGCATTGAATTGTGGACAGCCAATTAGTATATGGTGAACTGTTTGATTCCTGAGTTATGCCATCTCTTGTGATTGTCTTTCGAACAAATGGTGCTTAGTAAGCCAGATGTGTCCTAGTCACAGTCTCGTTAAAATTATTTGGTCCCTTCTATCCTTTTGGTCTATCCATCCAGACACTGTTGGTTTTACTATCCTTGTGATATTCCTTGCTGATCCGTCCCATGTAGCCTGATGTGCTTTCCATAGTGAAAATTTACTCCATTCTATAATATCGTGCGCCGGAACAGAATTTGTTAGTTTTTCTAGATGTCGGCCATTATTTGCTGCCCTGTCGGCCTCTTCATTTCCAGCAATTTTTGAATGTCCAGGAATCCAGCAGTAGCAGACATCCTTGCCATCTGCCTCTTTTTCTATAGCTTGAATGTATGGATGCTTAGACTTTCCTGCTTCTAGTGCTTGAAGACAACTAGCAGAGTCGCTGAATATAACCGATTTGCCATTTGCTTCACGAGTTGCGCGCAGCAAAGCAGCTGCCTCGGCGGTAAACACCGAACACAGTTCAGGAAGGCTAGCTTCAGTTTTAGTTGTGGGACCAATTACACCGAAGCCAACTTTTCCATCTGCCAAAGATCCGCCTGTATACCACTGATGGTGCTGTGGGTATTTATTTTCTACCAATTCCCGAAAAACTTCCACTGCTAGCTGAGGCATCTGTCCTGCTTTGACTTTCCTTTTGATTGTCCAATCTATTAAGGGTTTCTTTTTGTACCATGGTCTATTCTGAGCAGTTGCGAGTTTTTCTAACTGTGGAAGCGACTTTTCCGTAAGGTATTGGAAGGCAATGTTGGCTTTTTTCCATAATCCAATGCTCTCACTATTAGTTTTTTCCAGAACGGAGCATGCTTTTCTAATAAGTGAAAAAGTAGCCCGATGTTGGAAAGGTAAGCAACCCGATTCAACCGCCAGAGGTACGATAGGGCTTGTGCAGAGCGCACCAGAAGCAATTCTGAGTAGTTGGTTGTAGATTGGTGCCAGGTTATCAAGGTTCTCTTTTCTCAGGATTTTCATACCATAGAAGAGCTTCGATGTTACCGTTGCGTTTCCTATGTAAAGGAGGGTCTTACGGTCAGCTTTTTTGGAAATAGCTTTCAACAAATTTAAGCGGCTTCGGCAGTCCTCTTTAAGTTGCTTTATGTGTAGATTAAATTTACATTTCATGTCAAACATGACGCCCAAGATTCTCGTAGACTTGGTCTTAGGGATTTCTGAACCTCCCAATAGTAGACTAGCCCCTTCTAAGTGCCAGTTTTTATGTCGGTTGATTTTACAACAGTGCATTGTTGAAGACTTTGTAGGAGACATCTCGAATCCAATGCTTGTAGCCCATTTTTCAATTGCTGTTACTGCTTTCTGAAGTCTTCGCCGGAGAAACGCCACTCGTTTGCCAGTAGCGATAATGACGATGTCATCAGCATATAGGAAAACCTGAACATTTTTTGGTACGATTTTGAAAATGGACTCCATAGCGAGGAGAAAAAGTGTTACTGACAGAACCGAGCCTTGAGGAATTCCATTTTCTTGATGTTTTTTTTTAGACAAATGTCCAGCAGAACTGACACTTGCTGTACGCTGTTGCAAGAAGTTTGAGATGAAATTGTTCATTTTGTTTCCCAGACGATTCATCACTACAGCTTCCATAATGTTTCGATGCCAGACTCTGTCATATGCTTTCATTATATCCAAGGTTACGATTTCACAGTGCTCTCCTTTACTTGCAGCCTCCGTAATCACGTCGTCTAATTCTGATAGATATCTTGTTGGTCCCTTCCCCTTCCGAAAAGCATATTGCCTGTGATGTAATTTGCTGTTTTCCTCTAAATAAGCCATGAGACGATGATTCACCATTCGTTCCATTATTTTGGCCACACAACTCGTTAGCGAGATAGGACGAAAGTTGATTTCGTTTCTGTTTCTTGCATCTTTGGGGATCGGAATGATTATGCTATTTTTCCATCCGATAGGTATTTCTCCGTTGGACCAGATTCGATTGAAGGCTTGCAAGAGACTAACCTTACAATGAAAAGGAAGTCGTTTCAGCATGGGATAACCTATTTCATCTGGTCCAACCGATGTTCCTGCTGTGCTATCCAATGCTCGGAGCAGCTCATGGATCGAGAAGTTTTCATTCAGGACAATGTCGTCATCCGTGTCAAGTTCGAGTTCAACATCTTCCTTTTGCTGTTTATACTTCAAAAACGCTGTTGGGTAACTTTTAGTGGCGGAAGAGGCTGCAAATAAATCAGCAAGGTGATCGGCGATTGTTGTGGGATCGTTTACGTGTTCTCCATTGATGATGATTCCAGGTCCCTTAGCGCGTTTCTTCCCAGTTAGTCTATTATAGTTTTGCCATAGTTCAGAAGTAGATGTACTGCTGGTGAATATTTGTTGGAACTCAGTCCAGGATTTTCGTTTCGCTTCCTCCACAGCTTTCCTTGCTTCTACTTTTGCTTCATTAAATTGCTGCTTTGCCTCGCTTTTTCTTGGGTTGTCATCGGTCATCTTCCTTAACTTCCGTAACGCTTTTCTTCTCTTCCGTATTACTTTACCTACTTCTTGGTTCCACCAGATCTGTTTCTTTCTCCCAGGTACACCGCTGCTTCTTGGGATAGACTCCAATGCTGCTTCAAATATATCCCGAGTGATATCTTGGATATTGACTTCAGAGTCGGCTGGGATTTTCTGAGAAACGATATTTTCGAATTTAATCCAATCGGCATCCTTATATATCCATCTTTGTTTTGAAAGGGTGGTAGCAACCGGGGTGTCAGTTCCAATGTGAATTGGGCAATGATCACTGCCATGCAAGTCCTCTTCGCAGTACCAATAGAACTTGGATGCGAGGGTATTGGAGATGAATGAAACGTCGATTGAGGTGAACGAACCCGAGGTGCAATGGTAATGAGTTGGTGATCCATCGTTCATTGCAAGGAGGTTGTTTTCGATTGCCCATTCGAGTAGTAGTCGACCCCGAAGGTTAGAATTACAGCTACCCCAGAGTTCGTGTGATGCATTGAAATCACCACAGAACAGATAGGGTGGTTCAAGAGTAAACAAAAGATCGCGTAACTTACTGATAAGCTCCTCACTGTTTAGAGTATGAGCTACGTAGAGAGAAATGACTGTGATATTCCATGGCTTTCCTATTCTAGCGATGCAAGCGTGTAAGTCGGAGTTATTTTGAATGAATCAGCTGCAGGTGAACCATTGGTAGTTGTTCTTCAGAAGGTTTTCAGTTTTACTGGTCATCATCTCTTGCAGGCAGATTGTTATGGGGAACCTCTTTTCCACGATGCTGCGGAACTCGTTGTAATTTCGCCACACACTGCGCACATTCCATTGAAGTACGATTGTTTCTTTGTAGTTATTCGTGTAGTGTATAGGCAACTCATCCGAACGGTTCGGATTGACTGGCGGATTATGGGCTGTAAGAGAGGATGACGATGCAGAAATTGTGTGTTCTCTAAACGAATTGTGGTTACTTGCCTGAGATTGCAAGTTCCCCGCACCAGCAGCCGCCATAGGAATGGAAACGTCTATGGTCGGGGCCGGCGCAGGGTCTTGCGAGGGGTTTACGGACCCCGGTCCGATGCTACTGGAAGGCCTGGTTAGGTTTTTCTCTGGTTGGTTGGGTGTATTCAGAATTGACGATTCTTGGCAAGGCTGTTGCGGAGGTATTTCATCCATAGAGAAATCCCCCTCATCTTGGTTAATTATTTGTGTGTGCTTCATGGTTGAGCTAATGAGTGTGTTTGTCGGGTCGTAGTTGATAGCTAACTTGTTTCATAGATGTTGATGAACCGGCGACATTCAGAGCAGTGGTGCCATTTCGAGAACGTTGAAGTAAATCATAAGCCGTTGCGTTTAATAGGGCGACCAGCGGAAGGGCTGGTGGATGATGGTGGCTTCTATCAAAGGTAAACTTCGGCGGGGATATTTGTGGTGCCTGTTCTATAATGCTGCGTGATTTTAATTGGCTTGTGATTTGCTGATAGCGTATTGTTGCCTAGCGTCTCATTGGTCCTTCCAGGGGAATAGGCATCAAAACCCTTGTCCGTCCCTTTTCCGCCAATCCAAGTGTAACCTGGGTTGTTCACTAGTTCCGGTTGGATCATAGCTTCCACATTGACGGAGTCCCGGCAGCCCGAGGCTTCCATCGTTTACTTCATCATGTTGCTTGGCTTGCTATGGTCGATTGATGTAGTTGTTTGTGTAATTATCGGATTGATTGCTGAAAAAGTTGGAGGAGTCATTTCCATATTTTTATTGTTTTCTTGTTCTTTTTGTTTTTTTTTTCTTTTTCTTTTTTGTACGTACTGTTATTGACCGATAGAACTATTACTGTTGCATCGATTCATCTGTCTCCACAGACAAAGTCGACTGTTTCGAGAATTTCAGAGCCGGTTGGGTGGTCATGTTGATTTGGTTTTTTGTATTGTTAATGATGCTATTATTTTTCTTTTTCTCTTTTTTATGAGGTGAACGAGAGTCTTTAGGATTTTTGGAGTCCCTTTTATAATTACTACTTCGGCTGCGACGTCTGGTTTCGTATGTATTTGTAGTTGGTGGCATTAGATCGATTGTTGGAAGGGTACGATTTGAGATGGGCATTGTATTCCCTTTCCTTTCGGTTTCTCGAGATCTGTGCGTTGATGATGCTTCTCTGGAAATTTTCACTGATTGATTTTGTTGTTGTTTCGGTAAATTATTATCTGCTTCCTGTTCTGATGATTCGGAGCGACATGTCTCAGGGATGGCTGGTGCAATAATTTCTTTGCGTTGTTGGTTTACTAATCGAAGGGAAGCAATTTCCTTATCTTTATTATAAAGAGCGTTTTCAAGAACACCTACTCTGGCAACCAAGTCCTCGATAGTTCCGTGCTCTCGTACGATATCCAATCGATTGCTTTTACTGAGAGCTGTTTCCAGAGCTTGAATGCGATCATCTTTACGGCGTACCTCATTTGACGAAGCTCTCCCATTTCTGAACTACTAGCTTTATCTGATCTCTGATTCAACATCGATTCCAAGTTTTCGATCTTTTGGTCCTTTTCTGCTAATTGGCTGAAAAGATCTGTGATGGTCTGATCTTTGCTAATGTTAATGACCCCAGCGAACGTTTCCTGACTTTGTGATGCCTCGAATAGTCTCCTCGCTGCCGGGTAGGATATCCCCTTGTTGATCCGAATATGCTGGATGGCGTCCTCGGTTTTGTAAACCGGACAACTCCTGCTGAGCATGGAATGCTCGTTGGTATTACATCGGGAACAGAACTGCGGCTCAATGCATTTTATACCGTCAACAATCGTGTGTTGTTTTGCGCAGTTCCCACATGTTAGAGTCTGCTGCTTGCAACGAAGTTTTGGATGACCGAATGCAAAGCACTTGTAACATAGCATTGGCGCCGGATAATACGGCCGGGTTTTGAATCGCCGGTATCCAATTTCTACATGCTCTGGGATCCTGGCACCATCGATGGTCAGTATGACTGTAGCTGTAGTTTCCGTTTCTGCACCGTTGCGTCGCGTAATTCGTCGGAGACCCGATACCTTCTGATGCTTCAGGTAATCCAAAATTTCGTCTTCTTTTACTTTGATTAAGTCTCGGCTGTTAATTACACAGCGGGCACTGTTTAGGTTTGTGTGTTTAGTGATTTTTATCGCAGTTCCGTCTTCTAGTTCCGCCATGTTAAGCAGACGTTCATATTGCCACTTGCTGCGAACTTTCAGGGCATACGATCGCCCTCCCGCTTCCGGGAATGCGCCTTCGATTTTCCCGTTGATCCAATTCTCCACCGATTTTCGTAGCAAGAAGGGGTGCTCTGGAAGTTTTCCACAGACAGGCTCTAACTTCAGAACTACGATTTCACCGTGGTTGCCAAGAGGGTCCATAATACTAGGCAGAGTAGCTCCAGCGTAGGATCCATCGATGTAAGTTGTTCCTCCCCTGTCAACCCCGGGTAGGGGTGGAAATCCCCGGTCCAGCGCCATGGCTGGTGGGGGCGGAGGGAGTTTACCAATCACCGATAACCAATGTAATTACTTCGACACGCGCCACACAGGAATAATTCACTCGCGACGGAAAAGTACTCCGAGCCACAACAAATCTAACTATATAAAGTATTCGCACTATTTCCGATAGTTCAACAAGGCAGTTTTGATTTTTCTACACACAGTGTTGGCCAGATACAATCAACAACATAATTTTTGTTTTCTCTATTCTATCTGTTCACACCACACAGACGGTGGTAGCTGTTTGTTGTAGAGAACAATATCACTACTGTATGTGCTGAAGCAATGGCAGTTGATTGGGAGCGTCACTTAATCTAAAAATCACTTTTTTCGCACTTCTCGCGGGTGGTGATTAGATATCCGTACTGCGCTGCGATACTTGGTCAGGCCACGAAAATACTCCAGTAGTTTTGTAAGTAAGCACGCGAAGATTCACTTGCGACGGATAAAATAACACACTTCTAGAGACAAAGGTGACCGAACGTAACGAAGCCGAACTGTCGAGTGAAAAAAAAACAAAAAAAAAAAAAAAAAAAAAAAAAAAAAAAAAAAAAAAAAAAAAAAAAATATAAAAAAATATAATATTTTATATTTTATATTTTTTTTTTGATGTTTTATATTATAAGGAATATAATATTTTCTCTCCTCTCTCCTCCATCTTCCCCTCAAAAAATTTTATGTTTCCCTTCTTTTTTCACCCCACCGGGGGGGGGGGGTGTGGGTTTTTTTTTAACCCCAAAAAAAACCCAAATTTTAATTTTTTTTTCCCCTAAAAAAGGCTAAAACACTCTCCACTATCTCCTCCAGTGTTATCTGCGGCGAATATGACACGTTGAAAATATAGAACCATGCATTGGAATGTGTTTCTAAAGCTGCTGTTGGGAATGAAAGGGACTGATTCATGGGTTTGTCTAGTCTTTCCTGTCCAGGAAAACAGTTGTAAAAGCATTGGTGACATCAGTCTTCGAATAACCGTTTTAAAAACGCATTTCCGTCACGTTTCCCATTCAAATCATAATCTGAGTAAAAAAATCTGAAAAATTTGTCACCATATCTTTGTTCTTTGTCTCTAGCATCTGCAAGTCATCTTCACTTAAAATGGGACACAGCTCCCCATACTCTCCAAAATCTTCGAGGTCACGCCTCTTCTCTGTTGATGTCGATGATTCATGCTTGGTGGACATGAACTTATCGATATTGGCCATAAATAAGACGACTTGATTCAAGCGCCCTTCATTATTATCCAGCCTTGCATGAACCTTTTGCAGCTCACCGATAGATGATCAGATTCTGCACTATCCATTTGTATTTCCGGAGCTACCTGAAGAAGTGCTTCACATCCAAGCTCATCATTAGACGAAACATAATTTCTAGCGTCTGCCACCGAGCTAGTTTGTCCGTTTAATAGATCCATATAACATCCATAGCCCAATCCAATGTATTGCCGTTCAGCGTCGTCACAAAAAATGTTTGGTTGCTGAGCTATATTATTAAGGCCAGTGTAGAGAGGTGCTATAACCTTAGTCATTTTAATTTGGATCCAACCTTCTTCGTATTACCTCTCTGAATCGCTGAGCCCTGCTTCCACCATCTTTGAGCTTGAACTAGTTTTTTGAACTAAGATGTGAGTCGTTTGCTGTTATTTTTGGAAATTTAATCAACTTTGATGCAGTAATTGTTTGTGTGGTGAGTTGCCACAGTATATGTCTGGCCGAAGTCAATCTTTTGGGTACTACACCTCAGTTTTCTTCTTACTTCACCTTCTTATCGAGTAACTGCTGTTTGAGACGATTGGGAACAAGGCTGCCTCTATTTGGAGATTTAAACTGCACGAACATTACCAAGCTGTTGACGACTGGAAATCAACCGTGTGACGTTTCTTGGGTGCGGTAAATCTTTGTGAATTGAAGGGCGCTGCTACCTACTTCTTTGAACAATAACATGGCACCACCTGGTGGAGTATCTGCAATTAAGTCGCCGACGATAAGGGCACTGACGGCAAGGCTGAAGGAGATTCAATTATCCTTCAATGACATCTACCGATTTACGCAGGCATTTAGCGAAGGCAACACCATTACTGAAGTGAAGGTAAGGATGGGAAAACTGGATGAGCTATGGGTGAACTATAGCGCTACTAATGGGAAATCTTTGCGCATGAGGACTACAATACGGAAAGGACATCGATTGAGAAGGAACGCGTGGAGTTCAGCGATCGCTACTATGAGGTCAAATCCTTCCTTACGGACAAGGTCAAGGAGATGCAGGGGCCTTCGTTTCTAGAGCAGGCCATCCGAGCTGGTGATAATTCAACATCGAGTACCAGCGATCAAGTACATCTTCCGCAGATTAAATTGCAGACGTTTGATGGGACTATCGATGATTGGCTGAGCTTTCGCGACCTATTCACGTCGCTCATTCACCGGAAGATGGATCTACCAGAAGTAGAGAAGTTTCACTACTTGAAGGGCTGTCTTCAAGGGGAACCCAAGGCCCTTATTGATCCACTTTCAATAGAAGGACAAATATGCCATCTCACGGTTGGGCGAGTCAAAGGACATCGCATTATGGCGTCTACAAGGTACGGAACGCAGATTGGCCAGGGATTGAACACTCCGCAAACATTACAATGCCTTCATGGAGGAATACGTCAAGCTTGGTCACATGCGAGAGGTGGAGGAACCTGATGTGGCAAAACGATGCTTTCTCCCACACCACCCTGTACTCAAGGAAGCAAGTACCACTACCAAGGTACGGGTGGTATTTGATGCGTCGTGCAAAACATCAAGCGGAGTATCACTTAACGACGTACTGTAGACAGGTGCAGTCCTTCAGGAGGAACTCCGGTCAATTATTCTGCGCAGTCAGACAAGGCAGATTATGCTTGTCTCGGACGTGGAGAAAATGTTTCGCCAAATCCTTGTATATCCTCAGGAACGTGCTTTACAATGCATTCTGTGGCGCTTCTCTTCTGCGGAAGTGCTTAGAATTTACAAGCTCAACACAGTTACGTATGGCCCAAAGTCAGCACCATTTCTGGCCACAAGAACGCTCAAGCAATTAGTCATGGACGAAAAGGAGCAATATCCGCTCGCGGCGAGAGCTGTTCTTGAGGACAGCTATATGGACGATGTGTTTACAGGGGCGGACGACGCAGGAACTGTAATCAATTTCCGGATACAATTGGAAAGCATGATGACAAGTGGCGGTTTCAAGTTGCGGAAATGGGCATCGAACTGCCAGGCGGTACTGGAAGGTATTCCGGAGGAAGATCTAGCGATTCGGTCATCAGAAGGGATTGATTTGGACCCGAACCCATGGATCAAAACACTGGGGCTTACTTGGATGCCAGGCGCCGACGCGTTGAGGTTCCAATTTACAGTTCCTAACTTAGATATTAATGTACCACTCACCAAACGATATGTCCTGTCAATCATTGCCACTCTTTTTGATCCCCTGGGACTTTTGGGAGCCACCATAACGTCGGCTAAGATATTTATGCAGCAGTTGTTGACACTCTGTGACGAGGAAGATAAAAGGCTTGATTGGGATCAGCCACTGCCATCAATGGTGGGTGAGACCTTCAGACGATTTCACGAGCAGCTTCCGCTATTTAATCAAATCCGTATTGACCGCTGTGTAATTATTCCGAAAGTTGTCTGGACGAAGATCCACTGGTTTTCGGATGCCTCGGAAAGGGCATATGGAGCCTGTATCCACCTGAAAAGTCAGAACAGCACTGGTGAGGTGAAAACTAGTCTTCTCTCCTCCAAATGAAGAGTGGTACCCTTTTAATGCCAGACGATTTCAAGGCTCGAGTTGTGTGGAGCGCTTCTTGCAGCGGAGCTTTTTAAAAAGGTTGCAGAATCGATCCGATTTCAAGGAAAATTCTACTTCTGGACAGATTCCACGTGTGTCTTACGTTGGATCAGGGCTCTTCCCACGACCTGGTCCATTTTCGTCGCCAATCGTACGGCAAAAATACAAACAATCACTGAAGGCTGTCAATAGAACCATGTTCCTGAGACGCAGAACCCAGCAGACCTGATTTCCCGGGGAATCCCCCCTAAAGACATCGTTGAAAACCCATTCTTGTGGCATGGACCAAGCTGGCTGGAGAAAGACTCAGTTCAATGGCCTAGATCAACGGAGATTCCTATATCAGATCAAGAAGAAGAAGAAGGGTGACGGACGGTAGTTGCCGGAACGGTTTCTACGATTGCCGAATTCAACCACGACTACATTAGTAAATTCTCATCGTACACTAACCTCGTTCGTCGTACAGCATACTGGTTGCGTCTAATGAAGTTGCTGAGAAGACAATCATCGGAGAGGATCAATCCAGCATTTTTGTCAACAGTGGAATTACGGGAAGCGGAAAGTACGTTGATACATCTCGTACAAAGGGAAGTATTTGTCCAGGAGATAAAGGCACTCACTAAAGGAGAAATTATTCCTAAAGGATCCCCTTTACGTTGGTTCAACCCTTTTCTTGACAAGGATCACATAATCAAATTAGGTGGACAATTGAAGCACTCAATGGAGTCGGAAGAGGCTAAGCACCCCATAGTTCTCCCAGCAAGACATCCTTTCACACGGTTACTCTTACTGCACTATCACGAACGCCTTCTCCATGCTGGACCTCAGCTGATGGTGAGTTGCCACAGTATATGTCTGGCCGAAGTCAATCTTTTGGGTACTACACCTCAGTTTTCTTCTTACTTCACCTTCTTATCGAGTAACTGCTGTTTGAGACGATTGGGAACAAGGCTGCCTCTATTTGGAGATTTAAACTAGAGCACGGCGAGCTGTTTTTGCGGGTAAAATTTAGCAGTATATGCCAAGCGAAGCAAGGTCTACGCAGTGTACTACACCAGCATTTTCCTCTTTGATTACACGAACATTACCGAGCTGTTGGCGATTGGAAATCAACCGTGTGACGTTTCTTGGGTGCGGTAAATCTTTTTGAATTGAAGGGCGCTGCTACCTACTTCTTTGAACAATAACATGGCACCACCTGGTGGAGTATCTGCAACTAAGTCGCCGACGATAAGGGCACTGACGGCAAGGCTGAAGGAGATTCAATTATCCTTCAATGACATCTACCGATTTACGCAGGCATTTAGCGAAGGCAACACCATTACTGAAGTGGAGGTAAGGATGGGAAAACTGGATGAGCTACTATAGCGCTACTATGGTGGAAATCTTTGCGCATGAGGACTACAATACGGAAAGGACATCGATTGAGAAGGAACGCGTGGAGTTCAGCGATCGCTACTATGAGGTCAAATCCTTCCTTACGGACTAGGTCAAGGAGATGCAGGGCTTTGTTTCTAGAGCAGGCCATCCGAGCTGGTGATAATTCAACATCGAGTACTGTCTTCGATTTTGACCGCTGGGAGGTAGGAACGTCATAAGGAATATCGTTCACAAATGCCAGAAGTGCTTCCGATCCAAACCCTCTCCCATTCAGCAATTTATGACTGATTTGCCAGCTTCACGCGTCACAGTAGCCCGTCCATTCTCCACTACTGGCGTCGATTACTTTGGCCCTATTTATCTCAGACCCGTACCAAGGCGTGCCGCCGTCAAGGCCTAAGTTTCACTCTTGATCTGCCTCAGTACTAAGGCAGTGCATTTAGAATTGGTTACGGATCTGTCCACTGACCGTTTCCTACAAGCGCTTCGATGATTTGTGGCACTAAGGGGTCTTCATCTACTATTTACTTCGACAACGGTACGAATTTTGTCGGTGCACGGAACCTATTGCAGGACCTCTTAAATTTGCTGAAGAATAAGGTTCATCACGACGCTGTGTCCAAGGAGTGTGCCAAGGACCGTATCCAGTGGTACTTCATCCCACCGCGTGCTCCTCACTTTGGAGGAGTAGTAGGCGAAACACCTGTGTCTCCCGAAGACTTCAATACACTGCTTATCCAAGTTGAAGCATGCCTCAACTCTCGCCATCTCACGCCTCTGTCCGACGATCCCAACAACCTGGAGCCACTTACACCCGCACATTTTTTGATCGGCTCATCACTACAATCCATCCCAGAACCAGATTTAGGAGAGCTCCCAATCAACCGTCTAGACGCTTTCCAGTTAAATCAAAGGAGGCTCCAGGATTTTTGGAAAAGATGGCGCAGGGAGTACCTCTGCCAGCTTCAAGCCCGAACAAAACGTTGGCAGCCTGCAATTCCAATCGAGGTAGGAAAACTGGAAGTCATTCAAGACGAGAATCAACCGCCAATGAAGTGGAAGCTGGGTAGAATTAGCGAGATTCACCCTGGTAAGGGTGGAGTTGTTAGAGTTGTCACACTCAAAACTGCTACTGGGTTCTTGACCAGACCAGTCGAAAAACTTTGTATCATGCCGCTTCCGAATGATAAGGACCATGCAGCGCCATGTGAAACAGCCAGATAATCTTAGTTCCCTTCCTATCCACCATCCCATCCTGGCATAGAGGATCTGTTTTCTATTTTCAGAAATTCGAACAGTTTCAGGGTGGGTGAGGATGTAGAGAAGTGCTATAACCTTAGTGCAAGCCTGTACTCGCGAAACTTCAACAGCCATACATGCAACCGAACACAGCATCAGCTCGGATGGTCAAGGAGACATCCTCCCAGCTGAGTATATGATCTCAACTCTCCATACAATACCATCACACCATCTTCGTCACCACGGTCGAGATCACCATCGTCATCATCTCTACCACCAAGTGATAAGAGCGACGTTGATTGCTCTGAGTGGCTCTACGAAAACATCGCACGCTATCTAGAACAAAGGTCGAATTGAACCGACGATCAGTCCACCTCTACCGGGTCATCGATACGCAAGCGGGTACCGCACGGCCACCAATTTTAATATGTTAGTTTTTTAAGTAATAAAGTGTCTAGTTTAAGTGCAATAAAGTTAATGTCCGTAATGTTTTAAATAAACTATGTTACTATGTTTGAGTAACCGCCGCGAATGACCAAGTATTATTTTGGAGTGCATGAGAAGACCTTCTTCGTTGGTTGAAGACCATTAACCCACCCTTCGATGTTGGGGAAAGGATTCCTGCTCATTGCCTACTAATGAGCTATCCATCGAAGGTAATTGGATTCCCCCAACAGCCAGTATCGACTTAAAAAGTAGAGAAGTTACGGAATTTTCTTCAATATTACCAAGCGGAATTTTAACAATTGATTGCATAGACCGAAATGTCACCTTCACTTACGGAATAATCGAGCGAAATATTTTCCGAAAGTAAAAGTGACAGCTCCCATAAGTTTGCGTGGAAACCTTACAAATTTCAATTTTATTTTGCGTTCTTTTGAGGTGGATACTGCTGAAGAAATTTCTTTTCGATTCATAACTTTTCCGTTTCAGTAAACGGAATTTAACATTGGATTGAGATGGAAAAAGAAATTTCTTTCGAACTCGATACCGACCTTTAACCTGTAAAGACAAATGAAATTATTGCGTATTAGATCTGTTGCGAGTGTGTTGGCTAATTAGCTGTGAAATGAATAAATACACATGTTTAGTATCATCGGTCAAGGTAATGGTAATTTTCTATAATCGAAATCAAAATAACGGTTATAGGCCAGTATCGACTTAAAAAGTAGAAAGGTTACGGAATTTTGTTAAATATTACCTAGCGGAATTTTGACAATTGATCTGCATGGAACGAAATGTCACCTTCACTTACGGAATAATCGAGCGGAATATTTTTCCGAAAGTAAAAGTGACAGCTCCCATAAGTTTGCGTGGAAACCTTACAAATTTCAATTTTATTTTGCGTTCTTTTGAGTTGGATACTGCTGAAGAAATTTCTTTTCTATTCTTTACTTTCCCGTTTCAGTAAACGGAATTTAACATGGGTTTAGGATAGAAAAAGAAATTTCTTTTGAACACGATACCGACCTTATCAAAAGATTTGGGTGTAATTTAATTTTCAGACCTAACCGTCAATCAAGAATCAATCTAACAACCAAAATTATACACATATTTTTCTGATGGAATTTATCTTTACTTATTTGCCTAGTTAAATGTTAAACGTTTAAATCTCTAAAATGTCTGTGATGGTGAACGAAATGATTACCGCCCCCACTAAAAATACGTTCAAATAACAACGAAAAGTATAAAATGAAGCAAAGTACTTTCATAAAATCATTTCACGCATCCATAGTAAACACTATTATTGTATTATACATCTCATCCACAGTAAACACTATTATTGTTACCATTATTAGACTGTCCATTCGTGCACTTATGGCCTCGATTTTAGCAAGAATTCAGCGCACTTCTATCAATAAAAAAAACAATACGGTTATGCTGTTCAGAAATCTCATGAAGCAGTTTGATGTGTGTATCGATTATTCTTAATTTTCTCGTAATACGAGAAAAGGCTTAATCATTGCAGATTGATTCATTAATGTATTACCCTTGTCAGAAAAAACTGCAAATGCATTTCACCTAACAACATCCCTTTTCAACCTAAAGGCCAGTATAAACTTAAAAAGTAGAGAGGTTACGGAATGTTGTTCAATATAGATCATTGCACGATGGCGTCATCAATGCAGCTTTTACAGTTCAGGGAGCTTGTTTACGTGGACTTAGAATATTTTCGGTAAGATCGGTTTGCAATTTTGTGCTCTAAATTTATTACGATTGAAGTGAAGTGCTTATTTTTAAATCATTTCCTGAATCTCGTTGGTTGTTCCGATTCAAAAGGTTGCTGGGACGATTAAAGTCGAAGAGTTTCGTCCTATCAACATGTTGCACACATTAGAGAAAATTTTAGAGCTTGTTGTGAAAGGCCAGTTGTTAGAATATTTGAATAGTAATTCTTTGTTGATTTCGGAACAATCTGGCTACCGGGAAGTGTGAAACCGCGTTAAACTTAGTATTAGCAAAATGGAAAGATAACTTAGAGAGTAAACAAACAATTTTTGCAGTTTTTTTTATCTGAAACGCGCTTTTGAAACAATTTCTAGGCCCTTGTTGTTGAAAGCATTAAAGCCCTTTGGAATTTCGAGTACTGCATACAGATGGTTTGAAAGCTATTTGTCTGACAGAACTCAAAGGGCTGTTTTTAATGATTCTGTTTCCAGTCACGTGAGGAATAACCTTGGTGTGCCCCAGGGAAGTGTATTAGGGCCCCTTTTGTTTATTATGTATATTAATGACATGCGGCGTGTTTTACGATTTTGTGACATTAATCTGATTGCAGATGACACTGTGTTGTTCATTGCAGCTAAAGATTTAAATGAAGCCGTTACCCATTTGAACGAAGATTTGCGTTTTCTAAGTAGATGGTTGAAATGTAAGCAATTGAAATTGAATATAAGTAAAACTAAATTTATGGTAATTTCACAGAATCGAGTAAATGAGAATGTCTCAGTTACGATTGATGGTGAGACAATTGATCGTGTTCGGGAGATTAAATATCTTGGCGTGATTATTGATGACAAGCTAAAGTTCAACGCTCACATTGACAATGTCATCAAGAAAATTGCCAAGAAGTATGGAATTCTATGCCGATTAAAAAACGATTTAACTACTTGCAGTAAAATACAGCTATACAAATCAATCGTCTCCCCTCATTTAGAGTTTTGCCCTTCCATTTTATTCTTGGCCAACCAAACACAAATATTGAGGTTACAGCGTTTGCAGAATAAAATAATGCGCTTGATTTTAAGATGTAACAGATTCACTTCCTCGACTTTTATGTTAGACGCGTTGAAATGGTTATCGGTGAAGCAGAGAATTGTTTATTTGACTATGGTGTTCATTTTTAAAGTAGTTAATGGATTGCTGCCTCGATATTTGTGTGATCGAATTGAAAGAGGAAGTGATATTCATAGGTATAATACTAGAAACGCGGATGAACTAAGAACACCGAATTTCTTGACATGTGCTTCACAAAACTCATTGTATTTTAAAGGAATAAATGTTTTCAATTCGATGCCAAGACACATTAAACGTGCACCAACACTTTCAGAATTTAAAAGACTATGTATTTCACACGTTAAAACTGCATTCTGAGCAGCAAGCGTAATTTTTTTTTCAAATATTTATGAAGATTGTACCTGACGATGTTTTACTATTATAAAACGGATTATTTTGTGTAGACCATTTATTGTACATTTATGTTGCTTTTTTTTGTAAAAATGAAGAATGTATCTGACAAAGTTCTTTACAAACGGATTAAAATGAGTTGGCTATTTTATTTTTTAAATTTTATTTTTTTCACGTTTACAATACTACAATACTCACTATTTTGTTCGTCAAAGTGATGATGATGGAAATTTGTATAATGTTGTGTTAGTTTAAAAAAAATAAATAAAGAAAGTAGTCTACAATTGTTTGAGCCTCGCGCGCGGTATACAGATTTGATGGACTTCTTTTTGAATTCGTTAAAAAAAAATTGGCCTTTGATGCTTTAGATGGTACTATGAAATAGTAGTGAGTTGTCTGGCTGAATGTCGGGGAATTCTTCGTCAATCTTTTGTGGTTGAAAGTAAAAGTTTGACTAATGCCGGTCCAGGATTTTTTCGGTTTGGAAACATGCTTGACATCCCTGGTAAGATATTCTTGGCCAGCCCTAAACTAAGCTGGCGTCTCCATTAGTGTTGGAACTGCATTGGCTCTGTAACGGGCAGGATCGGATATTGGCTTGTCTTTTGATAATGTCCTTTTACTGGATTCTGTGATCTGAATTGCAACAGAATGTCCTGATCGCTGGAAATACTTGCGATTTTTTGTGGTTAACATCAAAGCTTTTCACGATTATGTCGCTGTGAAGCAAATGGATACTTTTGAAGAAATTTATATCCGTAGATGAAATCAGTTCGTTTTTTTTTTGCAAAACTGGTTTGAATTGTTACCAAATTAATTATCTTAGAGATAAAATCGTCTAGCTCAAACCTTTGTAGGGGTAAGGGCGGAACCATCATCATCATTATAATCTAATCATATAGAATACGGAAAAATCCAACGAAAAATTTCGTTTGAGCGGTTCAAATTCTATCACCTTGTAAACAAGCTCCCAGAACTATCAAAAAAGTGAGGTTAATACATCCCGTGCAATGATCTATTACCAAGCGGAATTTTGACAATTGATCTGCATGGAACGAAATGTCACTTTCACTTACGGAATGATCGAGCGGAATATTTTTACTTTAGTGGGCATTTTGTAAAATAAAATCGATGCAGCCGTATCGAATTTTTAAAATCCAAAAAATCGATCCACGATAATATCACAGGACTGAAGCGGCTGTCATCCACGAACAACAATCATGAAGCCGAAAACTTGGTGCTGCATGTGGTGCTAATTTGACAGCTCGGTTTTCTTGAAGGCTATATCAACAATCAATGTGCAACTAGCGATTTGAAATTGGTTCACTGTTGTAGAACCCCGAGTTCCGAAGTATACCTTGCAGTCTGTAACTTGTTATGCACTCTTGCGCTTTTCAGTACCTTTTGGTACAAGTATCTTTGTTTTGATTCGCTATGTAATTTTGACAGAATATTTGCGAGTGTATTGGTGTGAGTTACGGTCTTAGGGGCGAATCATTAAGCTTGGGACCGAGCTTGGGACCGATGTGCTAGTACTTCCTGAGCCAAAAAAAATATTCGTTTTCTTCATGACTATCCACTCGCTGGCTATATGCAGCATACACAATATTCGCGGCGAAAGTTGTCGTGTTTTGTCGTTGATTTGATTCGAGAGAAACATCTTCCGTGTTGTATTTACTGCAGTGGTTATCACAACGATATTTTTTTCATTATTTATCAACCAGGTAGTATACTGTTTTATCTAAATTACTGATACTACACTGATGATAAATCAATAATTTTTATTATTAAAATTGGCACTTAAATCGGTCAATTTTTGCTTCGAATTGAAATCATGTGAGCCAGTATGATTTTCATTTGCCATACATAATTTTTAACACCCGTCACTTAATACACAGGTTCGTTTCCAATGAGACTGATATGGTCCGCACATAATTTTCAATGGAGCGAGAAATGTCATTCAAGTGTGTTTTCACTTTGTCCTATTCTATCCATCCTCGCACTTAAAATGAAATAAAAAACCGTGCGCGAAAAACAATCAGCTGCTTTATTGTTCTAGAAGAAGAAGAAAACTGCAAAATGGAGAAGCAAAGTGAAGTTTACCGTGTGGTGGTTTAGGTACTTGGTTTGCCAGTGGAAGTCACTGAACTTTTTGAAGGTAATAAATTACTATAGATGTTCTTCTTTGCCATGTTAACGGTGTATTTTGTGAATATTTCAGATCTGCCGAGCATTTTTGCCATTCCCGCAGAAGAGCTGCTGAACGCGATAGCTTCAAAAAGTGATGAAATTTTTATGTTGGTACAAATAAAACCTTTTTTATCCACACATTTCGTTTTATTACATGAAAAGTACAAAAAATCCAATACTAAACTTTTTATGAAAAAATAAAATCCATGCACCTTTTCACATAAAACGTATTGAAAAACTCATTTGATTTTTGCTAGGACAAGTTAATGCAATCCATGTACACTATAATTAATATCTATTCAGCTCTTGCACTTAAAAACTATATATTTATTGCACATATGGTTAATTGAAAACATTCGATTAAAAAAAGTGCCGCACCAATACAGAGCAATAACATTGCACTTTGCCCAAATCTATAGGTGATTGCACTTAAATATAAGGTGCATTGTTTTTTTAGTGAAGTAGTTTACTAGAAGAAATATTGTAAAGAAATATAATCCATTGTGAACCGAGCTTAAAATGTTAAAATCGCCACTAGCGCCACATCACAAGTGGCAAGCTTCAAGAACTAACGCTTTCTTCAGTCCTCTGTACAATACCGGTGCGCTACAGAGGACTGGAGAAAGCGTTAGTTCTTGAAGCCTGCCACTTGTGATGTGGCGCTAGTGGCGATTTTAACATTTTAAGCTCGGTTCACAATGGATTATATTTCTTTACAATATTTCTTCTAGCAAACTACTCAAGACTGGACTCGGAAAAAACGAGACACACAAAAATGATCACCAAAAATTAATTTTAAATCGGACACTTCTCAAATTTTCAGGGATTAAATAACTGTATATTAGCTATGTTTTGGCATAATTTATTTATTGAATTTTCTCCCCCAAGCTGAATGCTCGTACATTTCTCTTAACACTGCTCATGAGATCTTGGGCGAGGCTTTGTTCATCTTCCTTACACAATTTCTCCCAGTTTTTCTTCAAAGCTTCATCGGTTTTGAATGTTTTTTCCGCTTTTCTTCAACTTCTTCTTCATTATCGCCCAAAACTTTTCGATCGGACGAAGTTCTGGTTTATTTGGCGGGTTCGCCCCCTTCGGGACCACATTAACGCCCTTCGCTTCGTACCAATCCATTACAGGCTTGGCGTAATGGCACGAAGCGAGATCCGGCCAGAACAGCGTGGGACCACCGTGAGAGCGGAGGAAGGGCAGCAAGCGCTTCTGCAAGCATTCCTCTCGATAAATGTGCTCGTTTATGGTGCCGGTTGTAACGAACGGCTTGCTGTACCGTCCGCACTCGCAGATCGCCTGCCAAAACAGGTACTTCTTCGCGAATTTGTCCATCTTTCTCTTTCGGAACTTTTCCGGAACCTCCATGCGGGACGTACCGACAAAAAACTCGAGGCCGGGGATTTGTTTGGTGTCCGCCTTGATATATGTCTCGTCGTCCATGACGAGACAGCCTGGCTTGACCAGCCACTAACGGTACAGCTTCCGCGCACGCAATTTGGCCACCGTGTTTTTCTTGTCAGTCCGGTTTGGCGCCTGACCTTAAAAACACGTAGCCCAGCCCGCTCATGGTCTTCTGGACGAACCACTTCGACGAATTGACCTGTTTGGCCACGTATCGGGTGAAAAGGTTCGGGTTATTCTTAAAGTACTGCCTTATCTTCCGCGCCTTCTCTGGGTATTCCGTTTTCGGTTTTCGGCCGCTTCCAGCGCGCCGCTCGATGGTCTTCGTCTCCAAGATTTGCTGACGTAGCTCTTCTTGTTTCGAATGCATCTTGAAAACTACTTGACAGATCGCGATAAAATTTTGCACACATAAACATAACACTCTAAACAAGTATTACCAAAAATTCGTTAATTTTTACCCACGCGATAAAAAGTTACACCCAAAACAAAGTGTCGCATTTTTTCCGAGTCCAATCTTTAGTATCATTAATTTAGATAAAACAGTATACTACCTGGTTGATAAATATTGAAAAAAATATCGTTGTGATAACCACTGCAGTAAGTACAACACGGAAGATGTTTCTCTCGAATCAAATTAACGACAAAACACGACAACTTCCGCCGCGAATATTGTGTATGCTGCATATAGCCTTCAAGAAAACCGAGCTGCCAAATTAGCACCACATGCAGCACCAGGTTTTCGGCTTCACGATTGTTGTTCGTGGATGACAGCCGCTTCAGTCCTGAGGTATTTTAACGTGAAACCTGCTGTCTCTTACATTTGTTTGTTTTTAAACGAAGCATCCCGTTTGTCGTCACAGTCGCTTTGGCTAACATTTGGGTGAGAGAAAATGAAATAAGAAATACACATTGCCAATCTAAAGGCCTGAATACACACACGGCATCGTGATGCTTTCTTCATACAAAATAGAAGGTGTAGTCGCACCTTCCGTTGGGATACCATCTATCCTTCACCGTCCTACATTGCCTTCTATAGCCAAGAAGGTAGTTACTTCACGCCTTCTCTGACTCGCAAGACCGCCTTCCGTGTAAACGCATCACACCGTTCAGAAGGAGTAATATTTTTTGACACCGTTTTTACACCGTCTATTGCCGGAGGTGCTGACAACGCTGTCAGCAATCGCTTCATGCCTTCTTGTGTCAAATTGTTTGAATTGTGACAGAGGATTTTGGTGTTTATTAGATTTTATTTTTCATTTTCATTTATTATGATAAAAATTGTTGTGGAAGTCATGCAATATTTTTTTTACATTTAATTTTTATGCAATTTTTGTCGCAGATAGATTTATTTTAAAAACTTGGTTGACGATCATCTGAAAATGCAAACAATCAAAACTGTGGCAGAGATATTGCAAGACGAGATCCGGGTAACCCCAGAAGAAGAAAAGCCTGTAAAACGCTTGCGGAAGCGATCATGCTGGACGACTGCTTATCTTTTGAAGCGGCCAGTTGAGGGTACCTTTTTTAATGACGAAATCGCGCCCAATTTTGCGTTTGGAATGCAGCTGTCTTGTTTCAGGAATGGCTGCCGATTTGACTTCATTTATTTGTTGCACTTCATGTTGAATGTCCGAAGTGATGTCCGAACCACCAACATTGCCGCCATCGGTATCCGAAACATTATATACGTTATTACCAGGGGCCCTGCATCGCTGTCAACCACATAGTCATGAACATTACAAACTAACAATCTCCTATATAGTTTCAAAAATATGTCATATGGTAAAAGGCCAAATAACAATATGCTGAATAGGCGGTTCAGTTAGGTTACCATAAAAAAATTGGCAATTTTCACGAACAAAATTTTTGCTCTACTCTATGCCAAAAAGTTGGAATATAATCCAGACCGAGTGCAGACAATAAAAAACCTTTCGATGACAATACGGCATACATTAACAATATGTGTTAATGTAGAGGATATATGATGAAAACGGGATTAAACTATTTGATAACAATAACAAAAAAATTGATAATATATCTTACATTCGAAATACAGTTTTGACTATATAGCAAATTGTTTTTCGTTATGCGGGCTTCTAGTCGATAGAATTGAATTTTGACTTACGAGAAATTTACGGAAGAAGCTATTGTTTACGTTTGTCAGTTAGGCCATAATGAAAAATCTTCGTCTAAATATGGCCCATCAAAACAAATCCTAGACAAAATAGTCAAAAGGTCGAAAGTATTATCTAGGATTGTTTTCGAGAGCGGATGGGTAAACGAAGGAGCGGGTTGTGGAAATTGACGTTTGCAGCAAATCGTGAACTGGCCTATTTCAGTTTGCCTTCGCACACATGCACGGAATCGCACTCATACAATATTGTTAGTTTATGTACAGATTGCGGAGCTGAAGAAAACATTTTCTTGATTGGAAATCAATCCGCATGCTTTCAAAAAGTCCCTGTAATTGGGAACTTTATTCCATGGCTATGAAATTTTCTGAGTCTAATGCTCGTTGCTGAACGTATGTTCCGATAAATCAGAAATAAGCTGAGGAATTAACGTCTAAATATTGGCAGTTCTAATTCTAGATCACATACAGCTTCATCAAATGTCCCAGGTGCTAATAAACTGCTTAAACCCCGTCCCGTACCCTATGATCAGAAAATACTTTTTCCAACTCCATTAAAAAGGTATAAGTTTCCAGATTTATGTATATTAGTGCATTCCGTTATAATCTCTGAATGAAAAGTTAGAAGTGCCAAATCATTTGAATTTTGATTCTCGGTAGTACAACTGTCGATACAGCTATCGCGCAATGTTCAATTTTTATGTAGTCTGTGCAAAATCACTCCAGCAATATAATATATCGTTTGTTCTTCTTTTTCTTGAATCATCTGTTCGTTACTCTCGTTATCTTTGAACTTTTCGATGGATTTGGTTTTGATCGACTCTACAGGAGTAGATTTAATGCTCTCCAGTTTTCCAAAGAAACTTGCCAGCCAATCATTTGGGTCGTATGAATACGAAGAGTTTAGAACTTTCTCCATTACTTGACCAATTGTTATCAATTTTATATTGTTTTTTACATGAGGCGTTCTACATTTAACTCGGAGTTGGGAAAATATGTTTTCGACACAATCTTATGTGAAACGACCAAGGAACAAGAAGTCGTATCCATTGCACAAGAAAAAGTCTTGAAGGCGCAATAATGCATCAGTGGCCATAATAATAGCAGCTTGCCACGGTTTCCGTCGTGTTTTCTCTCCAAAGTCTGCTACGGTGAATTAAGTACTTGATTGAATTTAAAAATTTCAGAGCACTTTCATACGCATTCTGTTTTTTTTGACGTAGACCACGTCTTACGGCAAGGGTAGGGTGTCAAATGAAAATCTAAAATATTGCGACCGTCACGAAAAACCGTACGTTTTGTACGCGAATAACTCAAATAATCCACGATAGATTTACATGATTTCTTCCTCAATCGGTCGGAAATTTCACCGCGCTCCAATTCAATTGTCAAACAACATTCACAAACAATAGTAAACTATTGAAAATATCGCAAATATAAGGTGATGTCTTATAATGTCATTTTGCAGAGTAAATTTACCAAATTTCCTATCACAGTTTTCAAATCGAAGCAAGGAACGTCTTGCATCATCTTCTTCTTCTTTGTATTAGAGAGGGACTTTAACCAATCATGTCATTCGTCCCTCCATGTACGTCTCGCATGCAGCTGAGAACGGTATAAAACGCACACTTTCGTTTGGCAGCATTGAAGCTGTGCGGAGCTGGTCGCAGGTAGCTGGTCGCAGGCAGCTGGTCGCAGCTGCTTTATTCGTCCGGCAGCAGAGCTGGTCGCAGAGGCAGCTGGTGGTCGCGTAGCAGATGGTGGTGGTAAGTACCAAGGCTCTCCCAAACAGCGATCGTCGCGATGAGGTAAAATGGCGGATTATGGGGGCGCATAATCGCGTTGGTTTGTGCAAGCCTTACCTCATCGATGCGATTGTTTCGCCGCGACTTCGAAAACGCTGCTCTTTGGGGGAAAGCGTCCTTGGGGGCGAGCAGCAGTAGGTGGAAATAATCTGTCCTTTTGAGGACAATAAATTAAAATAAAAGAGTTCTTTATTAAAGAACTAATCTTAAATTTAGTTCGGTGCTCGATGGAGGGCGAGCCGTCGGTAAAAATTTTACCCAGCTGGTTGGCGCAATCCATAAATTGATAATCTGTCCTTTTGAGGGCAACCAGTTTAATTAAAAGAGTTGTTTATACAAGAATTAAACTTTTATTTCGTTTGGTTTGTGCGCCTAATATCATGGTGCCGATTCGTTCGCCGCAACTGCGAAAGCGCCTCCATGGAGGGCGAGCCGTCGGGAAAATTTTACCCAGCTGGTTGGCGCAACCCACTAATAAATAATCTGTCCTTTTGAGGACAACCTATCCAGTTCAGAGAGTTGTTTCTATAAAAATTAAATTAATATTATATAAGAATTAAATTAATATTAAATTAATATTTTTAAATTCGTTTCAGGGCCACCAAATAATATTTCAAGAGCGTACAATAGAATTTTTTTACATACTGGCTTCAAAACGCTGGTCTAATGTCCCATAAGAGCCGCACCCGTCATATTTTGACTTAAACTGCTTCTATCGGTAAGAGTAAGCGACCGGTACGAATAATTGAAACCCTTTTAACGCTTATAATAGCCTCACAGAATTTCCCTGACATTATAATGCATCACTTGGTTTAACGTAGTTTACGTCAACCGGTCGTGTCTTGTACACAACCCCACTGTTTTTTTTAACTCAATGCAAGTTGTAATTCTCGTGCCATTACCAGTTTGAACCACCGTGCCAATTTTTCGGTGCAGAATGCAGTCGTGAGTACTTCCGGTCTATTTGTTTCAATAGCGTAAACTTTCAAGGCAGCTGCCACCGAGGCTGCCACTTGGTGATTGACGTATTTGGTGCTACAGTAAAAAATATAATTTTGTAGAGAAACCTTAGCACACATAACACATTTAGTCATACCTTCATTTTGTTGAAGTTGCTTTTCGATTTTTGGAAATCTACATCCGACTCTGTCAAACCTGATGCCATTTTCAATTAACATATTGACTCCTACAATACCAAGTCACAAATGTGCATGATGTCAGCTATTCTCAAACACAAATCATTTTCCTTCATCGCATCTTCTGAAACGATTACTCTTACTGTGTTGATCCAACCCTGAACAGCACTTTTGAAAACATGCATGCAATCTGGAATGATCTACAGAACTCTGTTTTTATCGCAAGGATGACAAGGAGGTTTGTTTGACAGGACATTTTTTTCTGTGTGAAGAATGTTCAGGTCATTCCAAAGCCGCTTGTTGTTACTGCCACAATCACTTACTGCAACGTGCACACGAAGCCCAACCGATTCCGATGTTTTGTTGATTTGAAAGATAACATCTTTCAAGCATCTCTTTTCGATGGACGCCCCCGTGAAGTGGTACGTTTCCATTTGTGTCGAATACCTACAAGCATGAACAGCAGTACATATATTGCTGCTCCAGTAACGACTGTTCCAGAAAGTATAATCACACCTTATTTTAACGGTCATTTTGAATATAATGAAATATTTCAACATGTTTGGGCTGCGTCCTTTTGTTTGCACATTTCTGAATGACAGAGCATCAAAAAAGTGCTCAGTTTTGTGTTACCTATCAAAATGCGCGGTCTTATTTCGGAACAACGAAAAAGTATCGTGCACAAATGGTGCACTGTGAGCGGACTCTCCTTGAGAAAATTGGCCAAGGAAGAGGGTGTAAGCGTCGGAGCGGTACGATTTGCGATTTGAAAATATAGAGAACAGTGTACGTTTGAAGATGCACCGAAGAGAGGTCGGAAATCCGGTCCTGTTAGTCCGGATATCGATAAAAAGATCAGAGATGCCTACAAGCAAAAACCAGCGACTTCCGTTCGGGATGTTGCGAAAAAACTAGGGACCTCGTCGAGTAACGTCATGCGCGCAAAAGAAAGACTTGGGCTAAAAACATACCGGAAGCAGAAAAAAACCCAAAAGGAACCTAAAACAGGCCGCGTCCGTGAAACCACGGGCCCGCAAACTCTTACTTACCTTACCAATCAGACTAAGGCCGGTGTGGCCTCTGCTGTACACAAGTTGTTTCCATTGTAATCGGTCCATGGCTGTACCTCGCCAGCCTCGCTGTCTGCGGAGGGTCCGCAGGTCGCCTTCTACTTGAAACTCTACTATTTGTTATTGCAAACTCTACAATTTGTTATTGTGTAGAAATTCTGGGTGTATAATAATGGACGATGAAACGTATGTGAAACTAGATTACAAAACGCTTCCCGAACCACAATTCTATACTGTAAGCGAAGACATAGACATCCCCGAAACGGAGAAGGCCATTTTTACCGAAAAATTCGGTAAGAAAGTTATGGTTTGGCAGGCAATATGCGAGTGTGGTAAAACATCTAGTTCGCACTTCACAACAGAGACGATGAACACTCAGAAATACGTGAAGAAATGTCTCCAGAAGCGATTATTGCCGATGATCAGGCAGCACGAAGGTCAAGTAGTGTTTTGGCCTGATTTGGCGTCATGTCATTACGCAAAGGACGCTTTAGAATGGTACAAAAGTCAAAATGTATGTTTCGTGCCGAAAGACATGAATCCGCTGAACTGCCCAGAGGCACTTTAACCAAAGCAAAGCTTCGAAAATTCATAAAACTAGCGGACGACATCCAAAAATTTAAAAAAGATTGGCCAAAAGTGGTCAAAATGGTGGGAAGTACCACTGTGCAGAAGCTAATGGGTCATGTTCGAGGAAAAGTTAGGAGTCTTGGCTTTGATTAAATATTTTGATTAAACGAGAGTAAAATATTATATAAAACACAAATACAAATATGACTTACCAAATAAAATATTTAAAACTAAAAAAAACATGACTTTTTTGTTATTTTAAAGGCGTGCTTATACTTTCTGGAACAGTCTATATGGTTGGGTAAGGTAATGTCCCCAAAATAGTGTTTGTAGATCAAACAATAATCACGTTCTTGTGCGAAGGCCATCTAGTCAAAAATGAGTAAACAGTCTAAATCCAAATCAATCCTATATGGAACTTTAAACTCCATAATAACGAGAACTTCGTCGAGAATACCAGGTTTAAAATATATATGTTCCAACCTTTCGTACCAAGATTTGGGGGGAGGAGGAGGATTTGATGGAAGGAATAGTGTGTCTCATCTATAAAAAGGGCGACAAGCTGGATTGCTGCAATTATCGTGCGATCACGCAACTGAGCGCTGCCTACAAAATGCTCTCCCAAATTTTATGCCGCCGCCTGTCACCAATTGCAAAGGAGTTCGTGGGGCAATACCTAGCGGGATTCATGGGTGCCCGCGTTACTACGAACCAGATTTTCGCGATTCCGCAAGTGCGGCAGAAATGTCGCGAATACAACGTGCCCACACATCATCTTTTCATCGATTTTGTCACAGCGTATGACACAATCGATCGAGACCAGCTATGGCCGATCATGCACGAATATGGATTTCCGGAAAAACTGACACGGTTGATTAAAGCAACGATGGATCGAGTGATGTGTGTCGTCCGAGTATCAGGGACACTCTCGAGTCACTTCGAATCTCGGAGAGGGTTACGGCAAGGTGATGGATTGTCATGTTTGTTGTTTAACATTGCATTGGAGGGTGTGATTCGAAGAGCTGGGATAGACACGAGTGGCACGATCTTCACGACGTCTGTCTAACTATTTGGCTTCGCTGACGACGTTGATGTCGTAACAAGTAACTTTAAGATGAGGGCGGAGACGTACATCAGACTTAAGGCTGAAGCTGGTAGGATTGGACTTGTAATTAATGCGTTGAAAACAAAATACATGAAAGGAAGAGGCTCACGAGAAGACAATCAGAAAACATGGACATTGCTAGTGGAGGACCAAAGCGGCCCTTTGAACGGAAGGTGCTGCGTACGATCTACGGTGAAGTGCAGATGGAAGACGGAACGTGGAGGAGGCGAATAAACCACGAATTGTATCAGTTGCTGGGAGAACCTCCCATCGTACACATCGCTAAAATCGGTCGACTACGATGTGCTGGGCATGTCGTAAGGATGTCGGACGACAGCCCTGTGAAAATGGTTCTCGAAAACAAACTGACGGGTACAAGAAGAAGAGGCACGCAACGAGCAAGGTGGATCGATCAAGTAGAAGGCGACCTGCGGACCCTCCGCAGACAGCGAGGCTGGTGAGGTACAGCCATGAACCAATTACAATGGAGACAACTTCTGTATACAGCAGAGGCCACACCGGTCTTGGTCTGATTGGTAAGGTAAGGTAACCTTTCGTTAAGGGTACGAGCACTGGGCAACCGTAATTTCTTACGTTCTCTTTCGTACAAGCTGTTACTCATCTTGAATCTAGCTCTAAATCCTTCTATTTTCGCCTCGTCTGACTATTTATACACTTTTGACACATTTCCGATTAGTAGCTGATACTGGTCAGCGTTGAACATTCGCTTCGATATTTTTTCCGCAGGATGATCGGTATATATATCATACAGTAAATTATATTCCCAATTAAAATTAGGGTTTTCTTTGTTATTTTCGGCCAGCGA
>JAHHFK020002408.1:347500-500000 GCA_024533555.2 Aedes koreicus | reverse complement strand
TTCATTATTATAGAATAATCCTTCATGGAGATATGACCAAAACAATACCTGAGAGCACATAATTGCGAGATGAAAATATACTCGTTGCAGTTCAAAACCGAACAAGACCACTCACCCCAATCGATGCCGCTTGCATTCTATTGTTCCGCATCTGGTGCGTTTTATAGCACATACAGCGGGCTATCCACAATATGCGATTCTATAGAATTAAAGCAGGATCAATTGGCTCGAGTGGTCCGGTTTTGAACTGCAACGAGTGTATTCGAAAATTACACAAAGTCTCCATTTACTATAACTACACAATTTTCAATGAACATGTTCTTATTAAGCATCTTGAATCCATATCGATAATCAAAATTGACGCTTGGGATTGTCTAATAATTCATTAAATAATGGATTGATCATCTGGAATTTCTAATATTTATGTTTTTTTTTTAACTCTTTATATATTCCAAATTTTACATTATTTTACATTCATAAATATATTAACCTAGGTGATCCTGCTAAGTAATTAACATTTAAACCTTATATGCTATCATTTAAATCTAATTGTGTTAATATTATTTTTGATTTGTCTATTCAGTATTTTTAACAGGGTTCCTTTGGCTGCGTGTAAGAATAATTATTGATTTCTTAAAACTAGTTCTTATCTTTAGAGCGAATTGATCATTGCAATTGAAGACTGCAATGATTTTTGTCTAAAATTATGAATTATTTTGTTGGACATTTCTTCTAGAGTCTCAACGTTTGAAATTCTATGTAATTCAATAGTACTGAACCAGGGTGGCAGCTTCAAAATCATTTTCAGAACTTTGTTCTGGATCCTTTGAATTGCTTTTTTCCTAGTAGCACAACACTTAGACCATATTGGCACATCATAAAGCACGGCCGGTCTAAAGATTTGTTTGAATATTAGAAGTTTGTTCTTCAAACAAAGTTTGGATTTTCTGTTTATAAGAGGATATAAACATTTTATATATTTATTACATTTGGCTTGAATGCCCTCAATGTGATCTTTAAAAGTTAATTTTTGATCAAGTATCAAGAAATTGGAACTCCGTTCATAGTGACCATATGACTATTACTTGGTTTCAAAAATGCAGCTCTAGGCTTGTGTGGGAATATAAGTTGAGTTTTGGAAGCATTAGGAGAAATCTTCCATTTTTGAAAATAATCTGTAAAAATGTCCAAGCTTTTTTGTAGCCTCCTGGATATAACACGAAAACTTTTTCCTGTCGAATGCTTTTTCTATGTCTAGAAGAGCAACTCCAGTGGAGCAGCCTTCAGCTTTCTTTGAACGAATTAAATTTGTAACTCTCAAAAGTTGATGCGTAGTTGAATGCCCATGGCGAAATCCAAACTGTTCATCAGCAAAAATTGAGTTTGTATTGATGTGAAGCATCATTCTATTCAAAATTATTTTTTCAAAAAGCTTACTTATTGAAGAAAGCAAACTGATTGGTCGGTAGCTAGAAGCTTCAGGCGGATTTTTGTCTGGCTTCAAGATAGGTACGACTTTTGCATTTTTCCATTTATCTGGAAAGTATGCCAGATGAAAACATCTGTTAAATAGTTTTACCAAGAAAGACAAAGTACTCTCGGGGAGTTTTTTGATTAGGATATAGAAAATTCCATCATCACCTGGTGCTTTCATATGTTGAAATTTTTTAGTTATAGTTTTTACTTCATCCAAATCAGTTCCCCAAGAATCATCAAAAATATTTTCTTGTGAGAAAATATTCAGATACTCCCTGGAAACTTGATCCTCAATAGGACTTGTAAGACCCAAACTGAAATTATGGGAGCTCTCAAACTGCTTAACAAGTTTTTGAGCTTTTTCCACATTTGTAAGCAAAATTTTATCACCTTCCTTAAGCGCTGGTATAGGCTTTTGAGGTTTTTTCAATATTTTAGAGAGTTTCCAGAAGGGTTTGGAACTCGGATCTAATTTTGACACATTATTTACAAAATGTTTGTTCCTCAGGGCAGAGAAGCGTTTTTTAATTTGTTTTTGTAAATCTCGCCATATGACTTTCATGGCGGGATCACGTGTTCTTTGATATTGACGCCTACGTACATTTTTCAGACGAATCAAGAGCTGAAGATCGTCATCAATTATAACTGAATCGAATTTAACCTCGCATTTTGGCACTGAAGCAGCTCTTGCTCTATTTATTGAGAAAGCCAGAGATTCAAGAGCATTATTAATTTCATTTTTTGTTTGCAATGGAACATTAGGATCAAAGTTGTATTCCATAAATGTTCGATATTGATCCCAATTAGCTCTATGGTAGTTGAAAGTAGAACTGATGGAATTATAAATGATTTCTTGAGATATTTCAAATGTAACTGGAAGGTGATCAGAACCAAAGTCAGCATGGGTAATCAATTGACTACAAAGTTGACATGAATCAGTTAGGACCAAATCAATAGTTGAGGGATTTCTGGCTGAAGAAAAGCAAGTTGGGCTGTTTGGGTATTGAATAGTGTAGTAGCCTGCGGAACAATGATCAAAAAGTATATTACCATTGGCATTGCTTTGCGAATTATTCCATGAGCGGTGTTTTGCATTGAAATCACCAATAACGAAGAATTTAGACCTATGACGGGTAAGTTTCTGGAGGTCACCCTTGAGCCAGTTCTTTTGCTGACCAGTGCATTGGAAAGGCAAATAGGCAGCTATAAAAGTAAATTGGCCAAATTTTGTTTCAACTGAAACCCCCAAAATTTCAAAAACTTTGGTTTCAAATGAAGAAAGAATGTGATGTTTGATACGCCTATGGACAATGATGGCAACGCCACAACCAGCTCCATTAATGCGATCATTTCGGTAGACAAAATAATTTGGATCTCTTTTGACCTTATGGGCAGGTTTGAGATAAGTCTCAGTTATAACAGCAATTTGCACGTTATGAACTCTTAAAAAATTAAATAGCTTATCCTCGTTATCTCTGATGGATCGAGCATTCCAATTCAAAATGTTTAATGACTTAAAATTCATTACTGAACTTCAATGTCATGACAATATTATTGGCAAATTTAATACCAGTTTAGATAGCTTCAAACATGGAATTAGTTTTTAGCATATCGGTTATCATGTCGATTAACGATTGCTGTTGTCACAGTAGATCTAAAAATTGATCGCAGTGACGAAAATACCCGACACGGAATAAAAAAAAAACGATTGCTGTAAAAATTCTAATTTAGGAGCGGATATGATACCTAAATCAAATTCATCAGAAGTCCCGTGGGAATTTTGGTTTTGGTTTCTACCAGCTGCAACGGCAGCGTAGGTAGGTCCATTTACATGTTGAACATTGTTAACAACACGGTTGGGTAAGAATGTACCCAGGTAACACAATAAGCAGTTCTAAAGCGTCTTAACGGCAGCCTATCAAGCAATTAAGTCGCCTTAAATGCAACATAAATGCCGTTTTTGGCTTTACTGCAATGCTATGATAATGCTTCATTAATGCTATTTTGCATTCGAAATGCTATAATAAGCTACAAGCATTTAAATAGCATTTGAAATTCAACTTTACAACAGATGGCATTCAAGATGCTGATATAATTCTAATATAATGCTTGTAGCATCTGAAATGCAGATTTAGGGTTGATTTACTGCATATGCTTAAACTTATTGTTTACCTGGGTAGGGTTTGAAGATTGAACCCTGTTGGTACCTGCAGGTATCGAAATAGTATTTACTCCTCGTTGAGCGTTTGAAGTTACAGTTGCGGGTGGAAAAACCTGTCCGCTGTTTCTACCGACGGTTTGGTTGGAATTTGTTCTTTGCTGATCGTTATTAACAGCTGCAGAATGGGTAGTAGCTGGTCGGGAACGTATATTGTTTCCTACCTGCGTTTAGTGCGCGACTGCAAAATTGCTTTGCGAGTCTTGCACTCCCAAAAATTTGATTTATGGTTTTCACCACAATTTGAGCATTTGAATTTTTGAGGATCTTCCTTCACAGGACAGTCGTCCTTAGCGTGCGAGGAATCCCCACAATTCATGCATTTACCAATCATATGGCAATGCTTTGTTCCGTGACCCCATCCCTGGCACTTACGGCACTGGGTGAGGCTTTGAAAATTAGCTCCAGTCTTCCTGAAATGTTCCCACTTCACTCGGACATGGAGCAAAAGGCTTGCAGCACAAAAAGCCTTAAGGTTATTAAGTTCACTTGACTTGAAGTGAACTAAGTAGAGATCGTTTGAAATCCCTTTGCGAGAATCGCCAGGCCGGGATTTCATTTTCATCTTAATTACTTGGACTGGGCTAATTCCAAGTAATTTTATTAACTCGTTTTTTATTTCATCGAGAGATTCACCACTGGGCAGTCCTTTCAAGACAAGCTTGAAAAGACGCTCAGCTTTGGTGTCGTAAGTGAAGAAATTGTGGTTCTTCTGAGTAAGATACTCAAGAGGACGTTTGAATCCGTCCAAGGTTTCTGCATGCAAACGGCATTCACCTCGTCTGGAAATTTGAAGGGAATATTTCACACCTTCAACAAATGTTAAGATTTCCTTGCGAAAAGCATGGAAATCCGAGATTGTCACCACAATAGGGGGAACTTTTTCCTTTCTCAATCGAGAAAGTTTTTTCAAATTTTGATTAGATGATGGATCACTCTCATCATCTGTGAGCATATCAAATTGATAACTCACATTAATTTGATTTGCAGGCAAATCAATAGATTGCCCTTTTCGTTTGCGCTTATTTGCCATAGTGGCAGAGTAATTTGCTCCACATCGACGTCCAAGAAAAAAAAACCGTACAAAGACTGCATTTAGTAATAAATCCATCGAATGGGACGAAGCTGCATCCATGAATAGATCCAATTTGGTGCTTATACCTAGACCGACATTAAATCCATATCCCTAGAAAGTTTCTGAGTTCATAAAAAAAGATGTGTAACTTTTCGTGATACATACTATCAAATGTCTTATCAAACATATCTTAGCAAGTGTTTAACTAGGTGAATCTCGCTTACAGCTTCAAAACTGTATGAGTTATAATAAAAAATGTAACCGATCGTTGCATAATAGGCTGAGTCAAGGGACACATACCCTACAATCATCTTTAAAATAACATTAGATACAATATAGTTTCGCCATGAGAAAATCTTGTTTTTTTTTTTAAGTTTGTACATTTTAGTACCGTGCTTCAAATAGAATGCAAAATTATAATCTCGTAGAACATTCGTTTGTCATATGCAAGTCTATTGCATGTTTTCTTCATAGTATAATAGCTTCATTACACATATTTAGTATTTGCGAAGTTAATAATTACTTGGACAGAACATATCATTATGTTATAAGCATGCTGTAGAAAGTATCCATAGGACATAATATTTGTCTTATGGATGTTTTACTAAACATCTAGTAGGACCTAAAGATGCTCAAACGTGTCACATTTATTGCGCTTTTTCAGTTATATGTGTTATAAAAAAAAACTTAAGCTTTGTTCAAAAGATGTATTTTAAACATTAATTTGACAAGTAGTGTTACTTGGGATGGCTCACATTGATTTGAAAATTTCAGTAAAGCTATTTGAAATCCTCCAAGGTGGATTAGCCTATTACCGAGTGAAAGAATAACAGATTTGTTTGTTTTTGAGTACACAAAAACATTGCGCACATACTCTCACATGGTCAATGATTATTATTGTACCAATACAAAAGCAATGCAGCTGGATGAATGCTTCCTCAATTCCCCTTAAGATTATGCCATCATTTGAAATATAAAAGTATCCTCTATTGAAATAAACCAAAACAGAACCAATTGAACTATTGATTGGCGAACCAGAATGAAAACACCCTGTATAGATCAGTTTAATATGCGTGTGGATTGGTGAGCCTCGAAGGGTTTTATCATTCAAATGACTAAATCTTAATTAATATGCAAATGATTTTGAATCTACTTCAAATTGGCGTCTATTCTCATTGTCAGGAGCGGCTCAAAGCGGTTGGGAAAGCTCAAAAAGATAAAAGTTCCAACCACAGACTGGTTTCAGGCAAGCACGCATGCTATAGAAACGTTCTGTCTCCTGATGTGTCCTAGGTTCACATTTCGCTATATTGACTATTCCAACAAGGCACAACCACCCGATGACATGACAGCTCTATCTACTGAGTCTGCAGTAAGAAGCACTGAACTTTTCACCGTAAAGCATGTCAATCCAGAACGCTCTGCCTGTCGCCTCATGGAAGCCCTTGAGCCCCTCAACACAGTCGAGCTTATCGGTTCCTGCCATCATAGTCGTTCTGGCCCTATTGTTGAGTGTGGTGATGGGGTCTTCCAAACTTCAATCTCAGGTAAATTTGAGCTTAATCGAACCTACCCGGTTTCTGCATCCTAGTGCTACGCCACGTGACACAACATCAACTAACCATACTGTCATGGATACCGCTCCCACTAACAATCTACGAGTGTATTACCAAAATACCAGAGGACTTTCGACCAAATTGGACGATGTTCATCTTGCCGCGTTCGATGGCGAATATGATGTTTAATATGATGGCGAATATGATGGCGAATATGATGTTTTGATGTATTCACGGAGACCTGGTTTGATGGAAGGATCAACTCAGTTCAACATTTCGGCGACAATTTTATCGTGTATAGTGTGGACCGAAGTTTAGCTAATAGCTCTCGTATGCATGGAGGTGGTGTTCTTGTTTTTGTTTCCAGTGACCTTGTTTCCTGCCAAATCACCGTAGGGCAGTTCAATTCTATTGAAACAGTTTGGGTTAAAGTGTGTCTTTCCAAACAAAACATTTTCATCGGCGCTTCGTACATTCCTCCTGACTGACGACGTGATTGCAGCATTATGCAACTTCACCTGGATTCTACAGAATTTTCCTCTGAGTTGACTACTTTGACGGATGTGTTTCTTCTGCTCGAAGATTTCAATCAACCAGGACTCAATTGGTTGCCCTCCGGTCATGGGTATGCGTTTGCTGATCCGGTTGCTTCAATCTCTACTCCTGCTAGTCGCCTACTTATCGATGGAACTGGTTTTCTAGGACTGAGCCAGATTATTTCAGTTTCCAACGTGCTCGACTTGGTGTTTATCTGCAAGAACTCACTGCGCAAATGTACTGTCGTTGAAGTTCCGGATGCCATTGTGCCACTTGATAACTACCATCCCGCTCTGGATATATCAATTGCATACGAACCTAATCTCCATTTTGATGAACCTGTACCTTCGGTGCGACTCAATTTCCGCAAAACTGATTTTCAAGTGCTTCGACACTGCTTATCCCGTGTCGACTGGAATGTTTTCGGTGACCTTGATTTTGAATCAGCTGTTGACCACTTCAACTGTTTGCTGCGTGAGAGTGTTTTGGCAGCTGTACCGAAGTGCCAAACTCCGAGAAAACCTCCGTGGACTAATGCTCTTCTACGCAACATGAAACGAGTGCGCGCTAGGGCTCTTCGCGCTTTTGTCATCCGACGAAGTGCCTCTACCAAATTGGATTTTAATCGCGCCAGCAAAGCCCAGTGAACAAGCGAACGGTACAGTTCGTTCGGTCCGCTTTCCGTTGCTTTGGAAGCTTTTAATGAGTTGTTTCAATTCTTCAATTTTGTTTTTTCGCGATCGCGAGTGAAATCGAGTCCTGGTTTCCTTAAAAAGAAATAATTGTGTGATAAGCAGTGCAACAACGTCATTAATTGCAATTAGCAATATTGCCACGATCGAAAAGCCATATTGTCCCGCATCTATACGGCACGCACACCAGCAGTCCATCGTGTGTAGCGTGCTTTCGTTCATCTGCTAACCACCACCGACCAGTATCACCAGTATCATTATCACCATCGTTCAGCTCCACGCCTAGCCGGTACACGCGGCCACTCATCGTCGCTCGGCAGCAGCAGCACATTCGTCGCCCGTCTGCAGCAGATCCGTGATATACCTATATAAGATAAGTTTTTGTTTCCTTCTCTTCTGAATACAAGAAGCGTAATTTTATAGTGTGTGAGAGTGTGCGGGAGTGTGTGAGATTGTGTGAGAGAGTGTGAGAGTGTGTGAGAGAGTGTGCTTAGCTTTAGTCTGTTTTTCTGTGTTTAGTTATTTATAGATTGCGTCAGTGGTGAGCATCATAAGCTCCCACGAACGAGCCATGGATGATTTATCGGAAGATGATCTATGGCGCAAAATGATGGGGTAGCTCATAAAGTTACCCGATCACGTGCTTATCCAGATAGTTCAACTGGTCCATGGGTTGTCTATTTTCAGCCCAAATCGAAACCTCTGAATGTCTATCAAATTTCGAACGATCTGACCAAAGGATTCTCGGCCGTGACCGAGATAATTAAAGTCAGACCCAATAAACTTCGGGTCGTTGTGTCTAACCTGAAGCAAGCTAATGAGATTGCTGTCTCCCAGCTCTTTACACTAGAATATAGAGTGTATATCCCAGCTCGGGGTATTGAAATTGAAGGTGTAGTCACCGATACGAGTCTTACCCCTAAGATCCTGCTGAAGCAGGGGGTTGGTCGATTTAAGAACCCCCTGCTTCCCCCAGTTCCGATACTGGATGTGCGCCAACTAGGCTCAGTATCGACCAATAAGGGCGAAAAAAAGTTCACACCGTCAGACTCGTTTCGCGTGACCTTCTCTGGCTCAGCTCTCCCTCAATACGTCGAGTTGGGAAAACTTCGACTACTTGTGCGGTTGTTTGTACCTCGGGTCATGATCTGTCAAAAATGCAAGCAGATGGGACATACGACCGCCCATTGCGGCAATAAGGCACGCTGCTCTAATTTTGGGGAGAAACACGAGGATGGCGCCTGCGCAGACAGCACACCAAAATGCGCTTTCTGTAAAGGAACTCCTCCTCATGCTCTCTCGTCGTGCCCGGCGTACAAACAACGCGGGGAGAAATTAGAACGCTCGCTAAAACAGCGTTCCAGGCAATCTTTCGCCGAAATGGTGAAAAAAGTCTCCCAATCACCCAATGCCAACACAAATCCCTTTGCTCCTCTGTCAGATGACGAGTCTGACTTTGATTTGGCTGAAGAGGGAACATCAGTCAGTTTTCCATAAGGTGCTTCAAGGAATCGAAGACGCGTCCGCCCACGGAAAGTTGCTGAAAAGAAGCCCGAGACCAGCTTGCCCATTTCAAAAGAAGGTGGAAAAAATGAAAAAACAATTCCTCCTGGTTTCCGTAGTACTAACTACACCCAGGACTTTCCATCTCTCCCGGGGACATCCAAAACCCCTGAAGTCCCTATTTTAAGAACAGAGGCCCCCTCCTCAAGTGGGCTGTTCTCATTTGATGACATTGTCGAAGGTATCTTCAAGTACCTCGAAGTTTCTGACCCTCTCAAAAGCATTGTTCTGGCAATGCTTCCAACAGTGAAGACTATTTTGAAGCAATTAACAATTAAATGGCCCCTCCTTGCAGCAATCATCTCCTTCGATGGATAATTTTCCAAATGAAGTCGTGGATTTGATCACTGTTCTACAGTGGAATTGTCGAAGTTTGATTCCTAAATTGGAATCATTCAAATTTTTAACTCACAATACCGGTTGTGATGCTCTTTGTGAAACATGGCTCTTTTCCAAAATCGATCTTCCTTTTCATGATTTCAATATAATTCGTCTTGATCGTGAGGATTCACGTGGAGGAGGAGTACTTTTGGGGATCAAAAAGTGCTACTCCTTCTATAGAGTGAATTTTCCTCAAACTCCAGGTATTGAAGTTGTCGCATGTCAGGCTGTTATTAAAAATAAAAGCCTTTGCATTGCTTCTTTGTATATTCCTCCTAGAGCCTCGATTAACCGAAAACAACTTTCAGATATTTGTTCGGTCCTTCCTTCTCCACGGTTGATCATGGGAAATTTTAACTCTCACGGTACAGGCTGGGGAGAGCTGTACGATGACAACCGGTCTTCCCTGATATATGACCTCTGTGATAACTTCAATATGAAAGCTCTTAACAATGGAGAAGTAACACGTTTGGCTGGTTCATCCTCAGCTGGCAGTAGATAAGACCTCACAATTTGCTCGAATTCATTATCATTGGATTGCACAATGTGGAATGTGATTCAGATTGGACAAAGTTTAGGACAGCAGTAGATGAAGCCGTAACGACGGAAGAAGAGCTTCCACCGCTGGAGGAATATAACTTTCTCTCCAGCCTGATCATAGACAGCGCGCTTCAAGCTCAAACTCGACCAGTTCCAGGAACGTCATTTCGCAGGAAACCTCCTTCTCCATGGTGGGATCAGCAATGCACCGAGGTTTACCGTAAAAAGTCCGACGCGTTTAAAGTTTTCCGTAGACGTGGAACACCTGAGCACTTCGAAGTATACACAGCTCTTGAACGTGAACTTAAGGGCCTCATCAAGGCCAAGAAACGCGGTTACTGGCGAAGATTCGTGGACGGGCTATCGCGCGAGACGTCGATGAGTACTCTTTGGAATACGGCGCGAAGATTGCGTAACCGAACTACGTACAATGAGAGCGAGGAGTACTCGGACCAATGGATGCTCAAGTTTGCGCGAAAAGTTTGTCCAGATTCTGTGCCGGCACGGATGATTCCTCGCGAAACCGAAAATTCGATAGATGAGAACCGCCAACCCTGTTCAATGGTAGAGTTCTCTCTCGCACTCCTTTCGTGTGGCAATACGGCTCCAGAGGCTGACAGGATCAAGTTCAACTTGCTTAAGAACCTCCCAGACGTCGCTAAGAGGCGCATGTTGCACTTGTTCAATCAGTTTCTGGAACTGAACATTGTACCGGATGATTGGAGAAGGGTGAGAGTTATTGCCATTCAAAAACCTGGTAAGCCCGCGTCCGACCACAACTCCTATCGACCCATCGCGATGTTATCCTGTTTTCGAAAGGGAAGGTCCATTAATTATGTCACGCAGTAGGGGGGGGGGGGGGGTTCGAGAAAACGTGACGCTCCATACAAAAAAATTTGAAGGTCCATACAAAAAACGTGACAAGGGGGGGGGGGGGGTTACAAAAAGTCAATTTTTGCGTGACGTAATTAATGGACGTTCCCAAAGTTGTTGGAGAAAATTATCCTTTTCCGCCTGGACAAATGGGTTGTGACGAACAAACTGCTTTCAGATACCAAATATGGTTTCCGTAGGGGTAAGGGAACGAACGACTGTCTCGCGTTACTTTCCACAGATATTCAGCTAGCTTTCGCTAAAAAAGAGCAAATGGCCTTTGTATTCTTGGATATCAAGGGGGCTTTTGATTCAGTATCTGTTGAAATTCTCTCAGATAAACTCCACGCCTGTGGCTTTTCACCATTAATGAATAATTTTTGTACAGGATACCTTAGACAATTTGTCTACTTGGGCTCTAGAGCTAGGTATCGAATTCTCTACGGAGAAAACTGAGTTGGTTGTTTTTTCTAGGAAGCATAACCCTGCACAACCGATGCTTCAAATTTGGGGTAAGCTATGTCATTTAAATATCTTGGGGTCTGGTTCGATTCTAAGTGCACCTGGAGATCCCATATTGAGTATCTGAAGCGAAAGTGCCAGCAAAGGGTCAATTTTCTCTGCACAATTACCGGGACCTGGTGGGGAGCACATCCGCAAGATCTTCTAACGTTGTATCGGACAACGATTTTGTCGGTTATAGAATACGGTAGTTTTTGTTTTCAGTCAGCGGCTCGGTCGCACATCATCAAACTGGAACGTATTCAATATCGGTGTCTTCGTATCGCGTTAGGTTGCATGCACTCGACTCATACGATGAGTCTTGAAGTGCTGGCTGGCATGTTGCCACTCTCGGATCGGTTTACAGAACTGTCTCTACGGCTCCTCACCAGGTGTGAAGTTATGAACCCCCAGGTGATCGAAAATTTTGAGAAGCTCCTTGAGTTGAATCCTCAAACCCGCTTCATGACCTTGTACCATTTGTACATAACACAGGATGTCAGCCCTTCGCCGAACCTTTCCAATCGTGTTTGCTCCGCTTTTTTCGACATTTCGGTTCATTTTGATTTATCCATGAATCAAGAGCTTCATGGAATCCCAGAGGATCATCGTCCTATGATTGCTCCGGTAATATTTGCTGCAAAGTTTGGCCAAGTTGATTCCACTAAATCGTTCTTCACTGATGGATCATTGATAGAGGAGTCAGCAAGCTTTGGTATATTTAATGAAATTTATAGCGCCAATCGTAAACTTCAAGCTCCTTGTTCCGTATTTGTCGCTGAGTTAGCGGCAATACACTTTACGCTAGAAATTGTTGCCTCATTATCACCGGATCAGTACTTCATTTTCACGGATAGTCTCAGTTCTATAGAGGCTATTCGCTCATTGAGGCCGGTAAAGCACCCCTCGTATTTTCTCATGAAAATACAGGAGCTTCTAAGTGCTTTATCTTCGCGTTATTTTATTCTCACCTTTGTATGGGTCCCATCTCATTATTCAATTCAGGGCAATGAGAAAGCGAACTCGCTTGCAAAGGTGGGCGCTATGGTGATATTTATGATCGACAAATCGCCTTCAACGAATTTTTTACTATTTTTCGTCAGATATCACTCGATAGCTGGCAGTATAAATGGAGTAAAGGAGATTTGGGGCGATGGCAACATTCTATCATCCCAAAGGTGTCGAAGAAATCTTGGTTTAGGGGGATGGATGTGGGTCGAGACTTCATTCGTGTCATGTCTCGCCTCATGTCCAATCATTATTCTTTGAACGCTCATTTATACCGGGTTGGGCTGAGCGACAGCAATCTCTGTGACTGTGGACAAGGCTATTAGGACGCAGATCACGTTGTTTGGTCTTGTGCTGAGCATCGTGGAGTCAGATCTGAGCTTTGTGATTCCCTTCGGGCTCGAGGTAGACAACCCAATGTGCCAATTCGAGATATTTTGGCTGTACGTGATTCGGAGTACATGAAACTCATTTATATGTTTTTGACTAACATTAGCCTAAGATTGTAGTTAGTTTAACTTGTATGTTTACTTTAAGTTTTTTTTTCCTGTGTATGTGTGTGTTTTTTTTCTTTTTCAAAAAATGTTCAAGTCAAAAGAAAACCATAAATTGTATAGTTATAAGTGTTTAGATAATTTAGAATTTAACTTTAATGTGTTATGTACACCTTACTCTATATTCCCACCCTCTTTCCCATCCGTAATTTGTTATTCCTATTAACCTCGAGACGGCCGCGAATAATCGGCTCTATCCTCCTAACTTTAGTTTTAAGATAAATGATGTATAGAAATATGAAAATTTGGCTCTGTAAAGTTGATTCGATTGAGCCTGCACAAATAAATGATTAATAAAAAAAAAACAACAAACTCCGCTACAAATATTACATACATCGCACACAAAAAAATCTTCGACGCCATCCGAAGAAATTTTGGTCGATCGTGAACTCTAAGAGGAAGGAAATTGGACTCCCGTTATGTTTGTTTCTCGATAGAGACGCTGCACGGACTACCGAGGAGAAATGCAGCCTTTTTGCAAGACACTTCTCGAGCGTATTTTCAAGCGATTCACTATCTCAAGCTGATATTGAAAGTGCTGTGCGGGAAGTACCCAGCGATGTGATTAACATGGATGTCTTTGCTGTCGACGTTCAGGTGGTTCTTTCGGCGATACGCAAGAACAAATCGTCCTTTAATCCTGGACCTTGCGTGATTCCTTCTGCTGTTTTTAAAAAATGATCCGACATTTTAGCTGCTCCACTTTCTCTGCTATTCAACTTATCACTCCAGGAATCAAAATTTCCAATGCAGTCGAAGTGTTCTACTATGTTCCCAGTTTTCAAGAAAGGAGACAAAAGTGATTTAATAAATTACCGTGGCATTACTTCACTCGGTGTGAAATCAAAAGTATATGAGTCGCTGATCAACGACAAATTGTTTGCTGCCTGCAAGAATTACGTCAGCCCATATCAACACGGCTTTTATCCCGGCCACTCTGTTGAAACGAATCTTGACAGCTTTACGTCGTTTTGCATGGAGAACGTATGTAAAAAACTCCAAGTCGATGCTGTTTATACCGATCTCAAATCAGCCTTCGATAATGTTGACCATGACTTACTGCTTGCAAAACTGGAGAAAACTGGTTGTTCCATTGTGCAAGGACAAGTATTTGCCGGTATTGAAAACAATTCATCGGACTATCTTTCGAACCATTCCAAAGTTCTCCAAGGAAGCACCCCGGGACTATCGCTGTTCTCGCTTTTTATAAACGATGTTTCCCTCATATTGCTAAAAGGTTTTCTGTTGTTGTTTGCAGATGACCTTAAAATTTATCTAGTTGTTCGAAGCCTAGCAGACTGCTATGAACTACAGAAACTTCTTGAAATATTCAGTAATTGGTGCGTGCGAAATATGATGGTTCTGAGCATCTCAAAATGTTGCGTAATAAGTTTTGGTCGAACGAATAATGCTATCCAGTTTAATTACATTATTGCTAGATCTCCACTTCAACGGGTTGATCATGTTACAGACCTCGGAGTTGTATTGGACCAAAAGCTAACCTTTACTCGCCACTTCTCAGGTACCATTGATAAAGCCAATCGCCAGCTTGGGTTCATGTTCAAAATCTCCAATGAGTTTCGTGATCCGCTGTGTTTCAAAGCTCTTTACTGCTCGCTGGTACGCTCTATTCTTGAGTTTACATCTGCTGTATGGAACCCCTACCAGGTTGTATGGAGTGCGCGGTTTGAAGCTGTCCAACGCAGATTCCTAAGATATGCTTTGCGCTACCTTCCATGGAGTGACCCGTTAAACTTGCCTGCTTACGCCAATCGCTGTCGCCTGCTAAGGCTGGAGACTCTGGCTAAACGAAGGAATGTCACGCAATCTGTATTCGTTGCCAAGCTTCTCTTATCTGAATACGATGTTCCTGAGTTGCTGTCGAGAATCAGTCTATATGCGCCTGCCCGAACCCTTCGCCCGAGAGCGTTGCTTAACGAGGAATTACAAGCAATTGATAATGCTGCAAATAATTCCATTGTCGCCATGATGATGATGATGGTGATGATGATGATGATGATGATGATGATGATGATGATGATGATGATGATGATGATGATGATGATGATGATGATGATGATGGTCCCAGTAGCGCAACCAGACATTGGTTGTGGGGGGGGGGGTTGTGAGCTTGAAGGTAACATGTTTTGGAAAAATAGTGGCATCAAAATTTGAGTGTTATAATTCAAGTTTATTTAATATTTCAAACATACAACGATATAATTTTTAAGCTTAAGACAACGATTCAAATTTTCAACCTTCTTGGTTTGTTCGACAGCAACATTTTCGTGGATATACATAAGCGCGATACCGTTCAACCGTTCTTCTCCTGTACTATTCTTCAAATTCTTCAAAGACGAAAATGATCTTTCAGCACAGCAAGTCGTAACAGGGAGTGTCGCCATTATTGTTAGCAGTGTATGTATGGTTGGAAGCAAATCAACGTTGCATACATTTAGGGCTTCAGCAGCATTCCGTGGTTTTTTCTCCGTGAGTACCGAAAACCAAAGATTTTCTTCTCCGAGAATTCCTGTGCTCTGAAGGTCGTAAAATTCGGCTAAATGCTGAGCAGATCCGGAGATTTTCGATGGATCAGATGCTGCATCCAGTAGCTGCTGAAAAGGTGCCAACATGTCAGCATGTTTGACAAACTTCTCCTCCAAAGCTTGCAAGGTATTTTCCAGGAAAGGTAAGAAGATTTCGTTTTTATAGAACTCTTCCGGAGTTTCCAATTGTTTGTTCTCTTTCTGACGTCCAGCTCTTCTGGGTTTTGTAAGGGACACATCAAGAGATTCACAGAGTGCACTCGCTTCAGAAAAGATTTTACGGAAAGCATTTTCTGCATCTTCTTGCATTTCACCCAGAGCCTTTTTGGTTACCCTTGCTGCGTTCATTGCTTCTGCCAAATCAAGGTTTTCTTTTTGCAAATAAACACTCAGCGGACGAGTTATCGAAAAAATATGGTGTGTTACACAAAGGCTGACCAAAAATTCAGGTTTTTCAATGGACGCCTGAACTACTGAAGCATCCGTCGAGGCTTTCTTGTCCGTCCATGTCTTAATTATTTCCAGAGCAGCAAAAATAGGATGCAAGAGGTCTTTGAACGTTTTTACCGAGTCATGACGTTGAACCCAGCGCGTAGGACACATTCTTTTCAACTTCTCTGCCATCGGACCACTTTTCTCAATCTTGTCAGTTTCTATTTTTAAAAAGTTTGCTCTTTTTGTTGAATTAAAAAAATTGTAAACGCTCTCGATCACTCCCATGCAGTTTCGGATTGCAGAACTCAACAACCCTCGGAGATTGAAAGATTTAAAACGTTAGAGCAACAATGGATATACAGCGCCTTCGTAAAAAGCTCTCGCACAAAAGCTTGGACGCCTTTTACTTGCCCACTCATAGCTCGTGCACCGTCGTATCCCTGACCAACGAGGTATTTCGTGTTAAGTCCAAAATCAATCAATGCTTGACAAATTACATCGGCTAAACCTTTCCCTGTAGTGTCAGTGACTGGAATAAACTGCAGGAACTCTTAACAAACATTATTATTCTCGACAAACCTTACACACAATGAAAGTTGACACACATTCGATATGTCAGTGGCTTCATCGCACAAAACGGTAAAATATTTAGACCTGTTGACACGATCAACAAGTTTTTGCAAAATGATGCTATTGAACGCCTGGATTATATAATTCTGCGATTTCCAGCTGATAAACTTGGCATTTTTGGCAGAATTCTCCAAATGACTTCGCAAAACGTTATCTCCAGACTCAACTCGAAACTTCAGAAGAGACCTAAAGTTACCCTCTTCCTTTGTCAAACCTTCATTTAACTGAAACGTGCCAGTATCCCGATGACGCCTGAAAGCTAGTCCACGCCGTGCCAGGAACATAGCCGTGCGTATAATCGGTTGAAGAGCCGCTCTATTCTTCTCCTCTTCAGCTCGCCTTCTATCATCGAGAGCCTTATCAATACTAACGATCGACTCAGAAAACGTAGCCACAAATAACCCTGCCTTTTCTACACAAAAAGAATGGTATTTTGCACTCTCGTGGTGGCGGAAATCTTCCTTGGCATTTTTCCACTGTCTATAAGCTTGTTTAACAAGTTTTCCACCTTGAGTACCTTGCTGACCGATTGATGTTGCAAAGAGAGCGTAAAATTTGCAGTACGCCCCATCTTGAGAGGAAGAGTACGCAAGCCAGTTCCATTCTCCAAGCCATCGGAGATTGAATTTCAAATTTCGAGGACCTGATGGAGGGAATTTGAAAGCTATGTCCGGTTTCCAGGGATTGGTTAGTAATTTGAATTTTTGCGAATCACTGATCTGCAATTTAAATTAAAAAGCAGTATGTTTTAGTTGGACAAAAAAGGTAATGCAAATAAAATATTTACCTGCTTTCCCACGAAAAATCCAAAATCATCACTAACCATTCCACCCGATGTCGACGGTTCGGTGATACCACCACTTTCCGAATACCAAAACTTTTTTAAGGGACTTTCTGCAGGTTTTTCTTCTGCTGCTGCTGTGATCGATGCTGCATCGTTGTCGGTTTTATCTAAGATGCACCAAAGTGGTAAATTAAACAGCCACCATCAGCTAAAATTAAACTCACCTGTTTCCGATGCCTTTGTTTTTGCCGTAAAGAAAGTTCTAATCTCCATGTTTATGGAATCCACTTGTCTCGATTCAGAGGAAGAAAAACTGAAAAACCACCCGTAAATCACAGTGTCAACTTGATCGGCACCAAGTAACTTGACAATTGTGCAACATGCCAAAACTGAATCGAGGACAGCATCGATACAAAGCCTCACTCATACAAAAACCGTCGGTAGTTCATTGAGAGATCCACTAACACAAAAAAAAACACACGTCTCTGGAATTAATATTTTTACTAGCCTCTCACTGTGAGAGTCTCACTACTCTCTTCGCTCTTCAGTTCTTTTTTGTTTCTCCACAGCATACCTGCGTCACGTTATGAATGCTAATAATATAGTTTTGTGGAGCAATGAATGTTGAACGAAGAACCGCTCAAAACGGACTGTATGAAATAATGCTTGGTTGTGTTGCTGTAGAAATAAGGTTTGTCCTGCCTGTGTGTGAATATGAATCGAAATTTTTTTTAAAGAGAACGGGAAAAGAGTAAGAGAGAGCTTACCCATTTATATTTAGCAGTGTTGCAAGTTTTGCTCATAAGATTTTAATTTTTTTTTTTTTGAAGATATATGTAGTAGCATAGTTAGCCTTCATTTTTTTTCTGGCTCTGGGGGGGGGGGGGGGGGGAGGTTAATATCACAAAATCGCAAGACTCGTCACATGTCATTAATATATAGAATGAATATATCGGTTCAACATCGTAACTATCCGATGAATTTGATTTCAACATGTCCACCTTAAGATTTCGTCACCGCTTGCTGAACCGTTTTTAACGTTGACTTGTATTAGATTTAAGTATTTCATGTAGACCACAAAGTCCGATGAATTAAAGACAAATACAAATACAAATACAAATGATATAGAAGTAAAAACAGACCGGATCAATCGACAAAGACCTACGCGACGAAATAAGTACCACCATTCGAATCTCGAAACATGGAACTGCAAGTCCTTCTGCTTCCCAGACTTGGCTATAGGTTAATCTACAACAAGCTTCAACCACGCAAATTTGAAGTCGTTGCACTGCAGGAACTTCGGTGCAGATGGTTTGGAAAAGCGGGCATCGAGCGGCTAATTTTTACCAGAGCTGTGGCATCATCAACGATCTGACAATCGATTCCCTCCCGAAGTGTGTTAGTGTCGATAGTATTTCCCCGTTTTTTTTTTGTGCATCGCCCCCCGCTCCCGGAAGAAGAGTTACGTTAGCTTAGTTTTGGTTATTAGTGGTAATATTGTGACACTCGGGTATAAGTTATAAAATTAGAGTGTTTTTCCGCTTTGTCGCAAGTGAATCGATGATTATTTGCAGTTTTGAAGCTCGATATAGAGTCGCCTCATAGCGGGAATTTTGATTGTTGGCAGAGTGTGGAATAAAAAAAAAAGACTAGTGCAATGTAGAAAACGGCCATTTGCTGGTCTGAAGCAACAAACGAATCAACTTCGAAAATTGTTATTCTTACGAATGAAGCTAGTGCAGCTATGGGTGATATCTATCTGATTATAAGTATTCAACAATAATCCTATTTTCAAATAATACTAAATACGCGCCTGGTTTAGAAATGCAACATTTACAAATCTAGAAGTGTGTTGCAGTACCCTTATCCAAATGATATCGGTAATGTTTACATGTACATGTGTTTGTATGTGAAAGTAACCTCGGAATGGGCGAGACTCTCCAGACATTCAGAAATGAAATGCTGGATCTGCAGTAGAGCTATCACTTTCAAGCTCCCAGATTAAAGCTCAATCGTAGGGTTGTTGTAAAAATATTTCTTGCATAGTACCATTGCCGGTCAATGGTCTCCAATGTCGTCATTTTCAACATAAATGCTAAAGTAGGGCGAAAGGCAGTGTATACACTGGAGATAGAGGGTTTTAATTTAAACAAAAAAAAAGGTGTTTTTTTCATCTAGGGAAGATGTGCCTATATTAATCTCATCACTTTGCAATTCATCCTACTTGAAATAAAACGATATACAAGTGACAGGATTAGTTGGTAATGTTTGTTGTAGTTATTTAACGTAAGCAAACATTATTAGAAAACGAAACCGATCCTTCAACTGCCCAATTGTTTGATTCATCGTAGGATGAATATAGGAACAATGAGATTAATATGGGGGCAGTTTCCCTATATCGATGACGGGCGTTCTTAATAGCACAACAATATTTTTTTTAGATCTCATCTATTTTTTCTCGACTTTTAAACCAAATAACTAATATTTTTTTATTTTACAAATTGGTATGAAGTTTACAAAGTGACATTCATGCAAAGTGACAGCAAGCTGGGCTGTCGGAATATGCAACGGTTTTTAACGTTTTTGATATTTGAAATCAGTGGTTGGTTCGTTTGTTCAGGTAGTCTGTTTTTTGTAGCGTGTTCAATGATGAAATAAAATGTTATTGTCTTGCAATCATTATTATATTCATAATATTTTGAAATTGTTTTTCAATAGTTGCGCTTATCAGAAATAAAAATTAAATGGAATGCGGGTATATTATTATAATTTCCATCGAAAATGTCATCATCCACATACCCCTAAAATACCCTATTGGGCCGAAAAGCCTGCATGTCCCATCGAACGATAACGGCAAACGATATGTGAACTTCTTTCCCCGCAAAGATCCAATCTTCAAACCCACTATCCAATCTACAAAACCTGACCAACGAACAGAAAATCCAATTGGCCATGTTCAAATCGGCTGTAAATTTTTCTCCGTTGTCATCAACGTTCGCAAAACTTTCAGCTCAAAACTTTCAACTGTGTACACACGTGTCGATTTCGTACGCCGTGACCTAACATTGAGCTACTACGAGAAACTGGACTTGCCCAGGAGTACGTGCAACAGCTGAAAGCAGCCCTATCAACAGAAGAACAGCTTAGCGCAGAGATATTTGAACAATCGTAAGCCATTGTCTTTATTATATTCACTAACCATTCACTCATATATTCGCTAACCAGCGTCTCCAGGTTTCGGCTGGTAGTCTTTTGTGATCATACGACTCGTGGAGGCATGAGGTAGGAACTTTTGTGGACCGGACCCTCCTTCCTGGTTGTCTACTCACCATTTGAAGCCCACATATATGATTTGATTTTCAGATACACAAAAAATTATACCTGCTAATTCCATAATCGAATGAACGACGTTTCAACACATGAGCTACACTCATTTGTACAAGGCAGTCGGGATACTAAAAATTTGTGCTATGCTTAGAGCTTCCAAAATCCTTGTTGGAAAATGATATTACGCAGTCGAATTGCAAAAAAGAATATAAAAATGCCAAAATACGTAATCAAAGTTTGACAGTAGTAAATGACAATGCAGAGCGAGGTATTGCATTAATAAAACCATATTATTCAAAATTGTTATAGCATGAAAATCAAAAGCAGTAACTTTTACAATAAGTTGAAGAACATTGAACAGTCTAGAAATTTCAAAAAAAAATTGATGTAATTTAGGAAATATATGCGATGTAATGTTCCAACATGAATTTTGGTAGCGACATGAATTTTGTTAATATCAAAATTCCTTTCCTCTCCCTTTCGTTACAAGCTTATTGCTACTAAGACCATTGCAAAATTTAACAGTTCTCCATCGTAAGGGCCCCCGGGGTTACAGTTTGTAGGCTTCTCACTTCACGTTTTTGGAGCACAATAGTCGGTAAGTATCGGACTCTGATTTTTTTTAATCTGAGCTTGCACAGATGGTGCAAACCAGAAATGGGAAGCTCACTGATGCTCGATAAGCGAATTTTGTATGAGACGAAGACACCGAACTGTTTCACCTTAGTGAAGTGTCGCATTCCAGATGAAAATAACGCAAAACTTTTCAAAAGGAGCTATCTTACAATGAAAGACTCTCTAGTAAACAATTCTTTTTCGTTAATAACTAAGTTATCCTTACATTTTTCGTCGAACATTATGTAAGGATTATGTGGTTGTCCATACCATGATCTTTCGATCTGTGGATATAAATTGGTTAAATTATATGACACCGTAATAAATGAAAAAGAACGAAAGTTTTGCGAGAAATCATAGTTTCAAACCTTACGAAAAATTTGCTGGAAATACTCTTTATTTGTTTTTCATTTCCAAATTAAAGGGACACCCTCATGGAAAATGAAGTCCAAAATGAAATATCACATAAAATGTGTTAACAGAGTCTAACGATGACAGAGGATCACAAAGCAAATGTCAACAATTTTGGATTTCTTTTAAATTTTTTTACTATAAGAACTATCTTGAGAGAAACAAGTAAACTACTCCAATGAAATATCACAATTGAAATGTTACACACTAAGATTTTTTTACAGAAATCTGTAAAATTTTATCGAATTCTCAAGAGCTGCGGCTTTGACATCCCCTTCTCGCTGATTGTCAGCCACAGCAGCACCTTCTTGGGGAATTTGGTGTGTGAAATGAACTTCACCTCGGAGCTCACTTCCTTCGTGGGGGAAGTAAAATACGAAGTGCACTGCCAGTCGTTGCCATCCAGGGTGAGATAGGTCTCGTCGTCCATCACCACCGCCACGTCGCGATTTGCCGGGAAATCCGAGTTGACCATCTTATTCAGCCACTGCCGCTGCGTCATTGCCTGCAGCTCCGAAACCAGTGAACGCGACTTCCGCTTCCTGACATGTATGTTCATGTTCGCCAGGTACTTTTTCACTGTTTGGCCGGTTGAACCGACCTCCCGGCCAAGCGCACGCTGCGATGTAGTCATTTTTCCCTCGGTCTTTCTCTTCAGCATCCTTAGGAGCTTCTTGTCGCTTAGGGTCGTCGGCCGTCCAGAACCGGGCATTCTTTCGATGCTCTGATTATTGTCTAAGAGTGCCAAGATGTTGTAGATGCCAGAACGTGCGTATCCGGCGTCTACAAAGTGCCGCACGATGTCCGTTTTCGACGCGGTGGGTTGCCGTTCTTTGAACGCGCACACTTCTGAACTGAATTGTTTCACTGTTTTTGCCATCACGGTTAGAGTTCGACTAATAGAGCTGTCAAATGTTGTCTGCTGTCTCATGGGTTACTAAGATTGGTGCTGCATAGGAGTTTCGTCAGTGCGGGTGAAGGTAAACCCATGAAAAATTTTTGTCCATGGTCTTAAATTCAAACGTGTCCTTAACATCCCATTCAAGTTCTAATTTTTTTTGGTTTTTGTTTTTTATTTTTCGACAAAAAAAGACCTTCTTAATGGAAAGTAATTCAACCAACCTGGTGAAATATCACATATTAAATGTTAACAATGATCTACGATGGCACAGGAGACGTTTAAATACTATTGTCTTCACTATTCCATTCAAATTCTCAATTATTTTTTAAAGGACTACCCTAATGGTATAAAAGTGAGCAAGAGTTAATGAAATATCATGAATCTAATATAGACAATGGCCTACGATTATGAAAGAGGTGTTTAAATAATATTGCTTCCAATATCCCATTTAAATTCTGATAATTTTTTTTTTTTTCAACAAATGGAAAATAAGTGGGCCATCCTAACGGGATACCACATAGTACATGCTGACAGTGGCTTATGATTATTTAAGAGATGTGTCAATACTGTTATGTTCTATATTCCATTCAATTTCATTTTGTTTTTTTCATCAAAGAGGACCACTCTAATGGTAATGAGGGAACCACCCTAATGAAATTTCACACAGAATATGCTATCAGTTGCCAACGATGATATAGGATATGTTTCACTGCCATGAATATCTCAGCAGTTGCATTCAAACCATTCAAGTTAAATTGAATTCACTCCCCCAACTAAAAAATTGGTTAAGTCCCAGAAAGTCGTTTTTTTTTTCAAAAAAATTTTTTTTTTCGAGCTAACACCAGTTCTCAACGTTTGATGCATTGCTAAGAAAAAATTCGATGTCTGAAATTTCATGTATTTTTCATGGGTCAAAAAAGTCAAACTTTGATTTCTTCACGAAGTCCGATAGCTCAAATTTTGCAAGGGTTCTTTTGAGGAGACAAAACTTTTGAGCGCTATTCTTTTTTGAAATTTGGTGGCTAAATTTTTCCCATACACTGGATTGGCATCCTACTGGACATTCATGAAGAAAATGGATATAGTTTTTGGCTCAGGAAATACCAGCACATCGGCCCCAAGCTCGGCTTCAAGCTTAATGATTCGCCCCTAATAGCGTAACTCTCACGAACACACCCTCAAACATTCTATTAAAATAACACAGCAAACCTAAACAAAAACTACCGAAAAGCGTATTTCAAGGTGCAAGCTGCACGGTGTACTTTGGACCAAGGGGTTCTACAACAGTGAACCAATTTCCAATCGCTACCCAGGTAACCAATAAGCATTAGCATATGCAGTATATCAACCCTAAATCTACATTTCAGATGTGTTGTGACTTGGAGGAAATAACAGCACGCTTTTCATTAGGCAGCATTCATTAATTATGTCACGCAAATCTGGCCGAAAATTAACCCCCCCCCCCCCCCCATGTCACAAATTGTCACAATTTTTGTAACCCCCCCCCCCCCGGCAATTATGTCACGTTTTTGTTAACCCCCCCCCCCCCCCCCCCACTCAAAACTTTTTATTCAAATAGCCAATATTAGTCACAAAAAATCATTTTTATTTCATACAGAAACAAATTCAACTTTCCTCATATTATATCAAATTGCATTCTCAAATAATACCATTCAAAAATAGATTCAATCCTCAGTCCAAGGGTTTTGCAGATGTTGGTCAGCATTGATGACCGGGAAGATATCTGCGTCCGCTGAAGCACTCGTAATGGTTTCTGCCACATCAGTCAGATCAAGTTCTTCGTCATCTATCCATTCGCAATCGAAGTTGTCTTTGTTGGTTACAACCATACATTCCTGTTTACGTTTTGCCACAACTTTAAACGGACGCAATTTTCTCTGAAATTGAACGGATGTATGCTTGTGCATCTTTATGTGCTCGCGAAGCATGACTAAAGATGCAAAGTATAGGCCACAGCTGGAACACACTCGTTCGTTCAATGAGTTTTTAATTGAAGGACAGTAAAGATCATACGGAATCGTTCCATATCCGGACATCGATTTAGGTAGAATCTGTTGAGCTTGTAATGAGTTCAATACGAACATTGATGGGAAATGCTGTGGTTCGTCCTTCGATGACCCAATCAATCCTCGAGATGTTTGCGTCAGAGAGATTGGTGGAGGCAAAAATCCATTGCAGATAACGTGATCGATGCTACTTCGCAGTGGTGAGCAGCATTTCCTGTAAAAATATAAATTTATGCACATATAACAATTATTTGACCATCAAATGCATCTCAAAATTTTACCTATCTGTGCATTTCCGTATCTGGAGTAAATATTGGCTGGTTCGCACATGAGTTCCAAACCAGTGTTGGTCATAGTCACGAATTGACTTCGGATCTATTTCAGAAGCATCAGGATCGATATATTCAGCCAACGTCGGATGACCGTCGATGACCACATCATTCCAGACTTCTGCCAAAACTTCACCAGCGTACTGGAAATTTTGCTTCTCCAAAGCTGAATCAGTTGTACGCAATTGGGAATCCAGATGACTACCAAACTGGTCGTGTGGTATTATCAATCCAGAAAGCTCCTTACTCAAGGGTGACATACGTCGCTCCACTCTATTGAAAGCACTCCTTCCCAGAGCGTTCGTTGCAATGAACAGCGTGTCAAGGTTGTACTCTTTAAAATGGTGTATTGCTATCTGTATTACCTTGCGATATCTCGGATTTTCATCAGGTCCACCGTCGACGGTAAAGATTAGGACTGGTTTGACCAATCCATCAAACTTAAAAATACCATCAAACGATTCAAGAGTTAGAAGCCGCTTGATGTCTAACGCCGTTGACGAAGCGTGTTTGCCTGACCGAATTGCAATGTAAGTGGGGCCCGAAAAACCAACAGCCTCCGGTTTGCCAAGACCATTCGGTTTGATTTCGATTCCAGCGTACACGGACGGAATTAGTTTATGCTTATTTGGAACTATCCAATCGTGGTCAGGAAGCGTGATTTTGTACTCCACATGCATAAGCATGGGAGACTGCTTATTGGCAGCCGTTAGGCCTATCGCCACTCTCGCCTTATCATCCTGACTGATAAATCCTACTTCATTGGGCCCTAGCACAGATGCCAGTTCTTCCAATGATCTTATGGTCGCTGTACAGAATCGGCCATCGGGATGATCGTTGTGTTTTGCATTACTTGCACGCATCAACTTCACTGGTACAGTATTTACGTGACATTTACCTTGATGGGAATTGGCTCGTTTTGGGATTAACCGCAGATATGTTGCTGTTCTTTTGATATTGAATCCCTTGCCTTGTATTGCAGAAGTCAACTCATCTAAAGTTTTAACGCTTCTGACGCTCTCATCACTGCGCTTTTCGTGGGCCGCAGATCCATGAAGTGCGATATCGCACATTGCCTTGAGCAGCTCCGGTTGCTGCTCTTCAACACGAGGGCGGCCAGGAGAATTTCGGAATGAAAGATAATTTCCTGAAATTTGATATTTATATCTACTGTGCAAACAAACTAGTTAATATATCATATTTACCAGCCTCTGGGATGTCCCGAATTAACAGTTGTTTAGCCTGCTTCATTTTCTCACGATGCTTCTGCTGCCGCTCTTGCTCGTCTTCCTTGATTTTGAGATTCTTTTCAAGTTTGATCTTTTTAATTTTTAGCCCTTCGAGTCTCGACTGATCATCATCCGTCAATAGTCCAGCAGACTTCTTGTCAATCAGAAGCACTACCTCAGAGTTCAGATTATTTAGCTCAGCTTTAAGTTGTTCCTGTACTGGTGCAGGGCGTTTATTTGATGATGACGGCTGAGCCATATACTCAATTTCCTTGATGGGTTGCGCGGGTTTCACTGTCGGCGCTGATTCCTTAGGAGCACTCATAGACTTTCCCCATAGTTGAAGAAGTTTACCTTTTTTCTTTAGCTGCAAGGCATGAAGCTCTTTTATTTTGTTATTGACTTGCTCTTCAAGTGCGGTGTTGTCATTGCCCTTCCGTTCATTCCAGAAATTAGTAGCATCCAATTGGCACTCCCTTTTCTTCTTATCCGGGTAAGCCTTTACATACGCATTGTACAGCGTATTAAAAAGTTCTCCACGATTCATTTTCCAAAATACACTAACTGCGCGAACCAATTTTTCACCAATAAACACTGGACTTTATTCACTGACGCACACTGAATGAGCTGCAGCTGTCATTCATGAACGGTGGAATAGTATTCACTCTAACTTGAAAGTACCCATTAATGAGTCGAAAAGTACGCATTTTGAAGAAAAGTGGCTTAACTCATTATTAAGAGTATACTTTCCTCATTTCTGAGTATTGCTTACTCATTTATGAGTATCAATTAATCATTAATGGGTAACGAATACTCAATTAATGAGGAAAATATACTCCTAATAATGAGTTAAGCCACTTTTCTTCAAAATGCGTACTTTTCGACTCATTAATGGGTACTTTCAAGTTAGCGTGTTAGGTATGGTAGGTGTCGGAGCCAAACACCGGATCCGTAGGGTACTTGAAGTAGCTTGCTAGCTCTCTTGCGACAGAACTCAAACGTGTCCTAACACGGTAGGAAAGGAAATAGGTGTCGCTCAAACTAGCAACTGTCGGGTAAAACGAGTGCTCTGTCTTGGCTCATGGGTGGCAAATTCAACTCTTCTTACCCTGAAAAGGCCGAGTTGGGTTCCAAGGCCGTTGACAGCAAACACTCTAGTCGTAGGGTGGACTGTATTCAACACTGTATAACACTGGGCTGTTGCACCGGATAATGGATCCAGAAGATATTGATAGAAAAACTACTGCTTCTATTCACTTATCCTTTATTGCTTTTTCCTTTTGATCTTAACACCTTAGAATTGATATAATGACTGAATGACTGCGCCACTGCGGTGCCGTTTTTATATTGTGCCGCTACTGCTAGAAGTTCCAGAACATGGAAGGTTCCAGAACAATGGAAAGTTCCAGAACATGGAAAGTTCCAGAACGATGGAAAGGTCCAGAACATGGAAAGTTCCAGAACGATGGAAAGTTCCAAAACAATGGAAAGTTCCAGAACATGGAAAGTTCCAGAACGATGGAAAGTTGCAGAACAGGGCGTGGCATAGTTAATGCGAGCGGTGTGTGAGTGCTGCATGATTACTGCTGTTGCTGTTCGTTTACGAAGGGGCGTGAACAGTAGGGATAGTAGTAGTAGGCGATATTGCATAAGAATATCATTTTGTTTTTGTTTTTTTTTCAAAAATGTGATGTCACGATTCAGCTTACCCCCCTCCCTCGTTTGTCACAAAATGTCACGGTTTTCTGAACCCCCTCCCCCCCCCCCCTAAAAGCGTGACATAATTAATGAATGCTGCCTTACACTACGTACTTCGCACAAACTTATATGCTATAATCTATTATAAATTATGGCTACTCATGGTAATAATTATGATGGATTAGCTTTCAAGCCAGAAATAAACCTAGGGATATATCATCTCTCCCGCTTTAAACCGCTTTAACGCTATAGAAAACATGAGAACAATTTCTTATATTCTACAATTACAACACTTTTCAAGGTAATACAATAATCAAACACTTATAGATGAATTGATCTCTTTTTGAGTCTTACATAGACAACAACCAATTACTGGTAATACTTAAGTCTTGGCTGACCTTTAAGCCGATTTGATCGACGCACTTTCGGTGATTTCAACTCACTACGTCGACGTTTACTCGATTTCTTCTTCTTAGTTTTTGATGTTGGTTGGTTTTGTTGAACGGTTGTTGTGTGGTCTCGACTACCACCGGCAGATGGCGATACTGTTCGACCGACTGGATTGTTGTCGCTACACGGAAGAAAAAAAGTACCCATTTGAGCAGTTGCGTGTGGGAAGCCAATTTTGGGTATAGTTGTGTTAACGTACCCGTTGTGTATAAATAACTAACTTTTGGGTAGAATTTCACCCAAAAGTTAGTTATTTATACACAACGGGTACGTTAACACAACTATACCCAAAATTGGCTTCCCACACGCAACTGCTCAAATGGGTACTTTTTTTCTTCCGTGTAGGTAAGCGGACCTGACTGGATTGGGATTGTACGACCGGTATTGAAGGATGGAATTCATCAGACAGATTTGAGAAACGAATTTGATTCACATGAATTATTCTCACGTTCCCATCAATACTTATCAGGTAAGTTAATGGACTTATTTTTTGCAGTATGATTGCAAGTATCCAACGAACGAGTTCTTTAAAGTGATTCCGATAGAGCACTTTGTCACCGACGTCATACTTTACCGTGGATTTCAACGGTTCAGCGAATTCTTGTGCCATTGGCTGTTTTGGTTTAACATCAGGTTTAGGGTGAGTACTCTCAATTTCAACCTTTCGCGGATTGACAATATTGATCAACGTTCGAGGAATATTTTTGAAAAGCATTGACGAAGGTGTTTGGTTTGTTGTCGTCGACGGGGTGTTCCGGTAATTGATTAAGAACCGGTTAATCTTACGCTCAGAGACAACGGTTTACATTTTTCGTCAAGCAAATACTTTTTTAGAACATCTTTGACTGTTCTTACACCCCTCTCGGCCAACCCGTTTGATTGAGGGTGGTAGGGTGGTGATTTCAAAACTTTAACACCATCCGCCTCCAAAATGCCAACGTAATATTCTGAATTGAAAGGAGGGCCGTTATCCGTAACAACCTCCTCAGCAACTCCGAAATATGCAAAAAATGATTCAACTTGCTCAATTATTTGCATACTGTTACTTGACTTACGTCAATAAATTTAGAATAGGCATCTAAATAAAATAAATAAAAAAACCCTTAAAAAAAAAAAAAAACACGTGCGGCTCCGGAAAAAAAAACCATCATTTTTTCCCCATTTTTTTTTTTTTTTTTTTGGAACGGCTTGGCGTTGCTGACATACTAAACATTGTTTGATAAAATTATTCAAATCAGCATCGAAATTCTTCCAGCAAACGTACATGCGACCCAGCATTTTCATACGGACAACCCCATCATCACGGAACGGAAGGGCAACTTAGAACGATTCAATGACACGAAAAGTGAAAAATTTTGTGGTGTAAAAAGTATCTCGATTATATTTGTTTCCACTCATTCTATTTTTATAGTGTTGAAGAGACGTCAAATCAACTTGTATAAGTGGTATTTTTGCTGCCATATGATCATCACAGTATGCTCTGGTTACTTGAAGAAAAAACAACAACACTTCATTTTGTGATTTTTCCATATTTTTTTGTGATAATCTCATTAAAAAAAATACTATTACTAAATCCCCTCGAAGTACAAATTCTGTAATGAATTATTCTTAATACATTTATAATTCACGTGCCTCTTAGCCAGTGCAAAAAAAAAGAAACATTGTTGGATGCTAATGTGCCGAGTCAATTCAAAATAGCACAAGTTTTTCCCGCATTATTCTTTGTTTTTTCATGCTTCTGTCTCGAAAAAAATACTTCGAGAAATGTCATAACAACCACAATCGAGGGCTCTAAATCACACACATAAGGTATAACAAAAACGCAGATGACGTCACTACAATAACCAGTTGGGAAAACAATTCGTGTGAAATATAGAAAACGGTGAACTAATGTCAATTGATCTCTATCTCTTGCTGTACAGAACCACAATTCGCAAAGTAGCAAAACCTGCTAGTGTTATTATGTATCTTCATTTTAATTTTATATTTTGCTATACTTTGTTCGAGCTTGAATGTTTATCTGCGCATTTAAATTAATTTTTCAACCTTATTTTTTCGTCGACAGAATTTCCTAAAACGTTATATGAAACATTTGTAAATCATTTAAGCTACGACCATGTCAAAATATCAAATGTACACAATTTCAATACACCAGTTGCTGATCAAGGAAGTAAGAGTCAAATTATCATTCATGAATTTCAAATCCACTTTGAACCAAACCATTACCTTTGCCAAAAAGTTGGTTTTAATATCCAAGAATATACCTCATTTTTAAGGCCTGCCCATAATAGATACGTTGCGTTTGCGTGTGCGTGTATTTGACAGTTTTTCCATAAGTTTTCTGTGAAACTTGCGTTTCCAATCACGGAGATAACTTAGTACTCAGACACCACTGTTACTAGGAACTGGGAAGGCCTGCAAATAGTAGACGCAACACGCACATACTTCAAAGAATAAGCCATTATTACGTAATTAAAAAGCAATAACTTAACTCACTTAAGAGATTTTTGTGAGGATATTCCGTTGAATGATTCGAGAAAATTGAAAGAGTTACATATTGCAGTTTTCCGATAGTTCTAAGTAATCCATGCCAAAGCTGAGGGACTACGCAACTGATTTTTATTTAATTTATGTAGGCTTCTGCGTCGTCTTATCGTCATGGGGTTACTGAATTCTTTAAGTTCTGAGATTTTACGCAAAGGTACTTCATGTTCCAGATACCCACTTCGCAAAAAAAAAAAACTTCACGGTTTCATTTACCGATAATAGGTTAAGACAAACGATAAGGCATGCCAATGCCGATATTTATTCTAATGTCTTCAAGTTTTTGCACAGGAAATTTCGAGAATTTCGTTGAAATAAGAAAGTCGATTAAATTGTTACACATTACAAACAGTAAATTGTTCTTTTAAAAGAAGTAATATAATCTGAATATAGACTTCTCCAAATGCTTAAGAGTGAGATGATAGGGTGTGATATGTATATGGTATGAAAAAATCGATGTACGTACACATCGCATTTCTTATTCACACAATAGAAAAGTCTGAGAAGTTTATTTGAGGTCGAATCATTAAAAATATCTATTAATTTATATTCATTTATTCGTTCCAAGAGGAACAAACCTTCATGTAAGTACCTTGCTACTTTATACTAGCAGGTCTAAAAATGTTGTCTAAGCTTGGAGCAGATTAAATTATTTTCCGTGTAAAATGTGTGACTTCAACCGCAAGATGTCGCGACTAAGAGCACTCAAAATTCAGCATTATTTGTCGTTCAAGATATACTTCCGTTCTGTGCCATCATGGTTGGAGTGCAGCTGATTGATGATAGTCGACTTGGGGTTATCTGGGACAACAACCCTATCGTCAAAATACAAAACGTTCTCGTCGATTCCAAAGTGAGAACTCATTCAAATACGGTTTTAAAATTGGATCAACACAGTGTGTCCAACCTAATTTTACAGTTTCAAAACGTTTTTTCAAAAGTGGATCACATTGCTGATTGGTTCGTATTATTTCTAGATTCACAACACTGGGGGCACCGGATAGACCTTTGATTCCGAGACTGGCATGCTCTATAGAGAACGTCCATTAATTACGTCACGCAAAACTTGACTTTTTATAATCCCCCCCCCCCCCCCTTTGTCACATTTTTTGTATGAACCTTCGAATTTTTTTGTATGGAGCGTCACGTTTTCTCAAACCCCCCCACCCCCCTTACTGCGTGACATAATTAATGGACCTTCCCATACCAGTTTCATCAAGCAAAGGAAGGCGTGAGAGTGCATCAGCATGATTCATCAGTCGGCCTGGACGATGCTCGATAACATAATTGTAACCAGCAACAATTAGGGACCACCGCTGTAGTCGGGCTGCTGCGATGGCTGAAGTTCCCTTGGACGGATTAAAGATTTCCTTAATCCCACTATTATCCGTAATCAACGTAAATTTGGCCCCGTATAAGCACTTATGGAACTTTGAAATTCCAAACATAACAGCTAATGCCTCTTTATGCACTTGGGCATAGTTCACCTGGGCAGATGTTAGAGTCGATGATGCGAAACAGACGGGTTTCTCAACATTATCGACTAGATGCGATAAAACCGCGCCGACACCATATGGACTGGCATCAACAGCAAGAATAATCGGCTTATCCGGGTCAAACGGTTCGAGAAGATCATTCTGCAGCAATAAAGACTTGATACTCTCAAATGCTTGACGGCACTTGGGCATAGTTCACCTGGGCAGGTGTTAGATTCGATGATGCGAAACAGACGGGTTTCTCAACATTATCGACTAGATGCGATAAAACCGCGCCGACACCATATGGACTGGCATCAACAGCAAGAATAATCGGCTTATCCGGTTCAAACGGTTCGAGAAGATCATTCTGCAGCAATAAAGACTTGGTACTCTCAAATGCTTGACGGCAGTCAGGAGTCCAAACAAAACGACTATTTTTACGGAGTAAATTATAGAGGGGCGGAGTTCTATCGATAGATTCGGAAGGAATCTATGATAATAATTGAGTAGACCCAGATATGCTTGGAGTTGTGTTACATTTTCAGGTGCGGGGGCGTCAACTATCGCCTTTACCTTAGACTCGCTAGGTTGTATACCTTCAGAAGTGATGGTGTAGCCCAAATATTCAATTTCAGACTGAAAAAAACTGGATTTTGTGAAATTAATCTTAACGTTGTGATCGTTAAGCTTCCCAAAAACGAGGTAAAGGTTCTCCCTGCAACCTTCCACGGTTGTTCCACCAACAATAATGTCATCCAAGTACGCTATTCCTAGGGAATTGACTAGAATCTGATCAATTATTGATTGGAAGATTGCGGGGGCGGACGTTATCCCAAAAGGCATCCTTGTATAACGAAATAGACCTTTATGGGTATTTATAGTACAAATATCCTGTGACGCTTCACACAGCTGAACCTGTAAGTAGGCTCCTGATAAATCTATCTTACAGAAACTTTTCCAGGTAGCCACCTTAGCCAAAATATCATCGATTCTGGGTAGGGGATAATGGTCAGCGGTAATGTAACGATTTAACGTGGCTTTACCGTCCAAACAAATACGCAATGATCCATCTTTCTTTGTGACAACCCCGATTGGACTTGCCCAATAATGCATTCGACGACTAACTGTTCTAAACTTTTCTCAACTTTGTCGCGAAGAAGAAACGGAACTGTGTATGCCTTGTGAAATACCGGCGTAGCGTTCGGTTTCAGGACAATTTTCGCTGAATAACCGGTAATCGCGCCTCTATCAGTGTCGGATACTACCTTCGAAAATCGCGTTTGGATCTCTGTCTCAAACGATGGTTCTAAACTACGTACGGACTCAACTGAAAACACTTTCCCCCAATCCGGGTACATCCAATCCAAACAGTCACGACCAAGTAACGGATTTATTTCCTTGTCGGTGGGAGTCACGATCAGGCTCAACCTGCCGTGGATTCCTGAAGGTGCAATGACACGTACAGTAACGATACCTTCTGGTTGAATCCGTTGACCTGAAACTGAAATAAATTCTTGAGAATTAGGAATGATTGGACAATGCGCGAAAAACTTTTGATACGTATCGGACGAGATTACGCTTCTACAAGCACCGCAGTCAGCTTCGAATTCTAGACGGTGACCTTCACAGTCCAGGGACACGAATGTTGGAGAATTGACCCGGTTAAATGACCTCGAACTACCGCTACTTGAAGAGGGTAGATTACTGACGCTCGGCTCCTAGATAGATAGACTGCTATTTCCTGGAACACCTGCTTCTCGAAAATGAGTGTCTGCGACTGATTCATTTGGCTCATCGATTACGGCCAAGAGATTTAGACGGAGTACTTCCACTGCATCTGACATTTCTGCCACACGATTGTTTCCACTAGGTTTCTTCGTAGGACGATTTTTCGACAGACAGCTTGTCGATACATGGCCTTGCTTGCCACAGGTATAGCAAGTCCAATTGCGAGTTGGGCACGTGGTGGTCATGCTGGCGACTGCACTGATAGCATGGCTTGCTGGGCTTCGACGGTGGACGACTAACCGTTTTGCGTTGCTCCTTTTCTTGTTGGTACGGTTTGCTGCTTTGCTTTTTTCCTCCTTCCTCTTTGAAACGCTGCCAATTTCGGAGACGACCGACTTGACATTTCTCTGTTTTGGGACAATGCGGCTTCCCAACTTCTGCCAATTGAACATGCCTTCTCAAACGTAAGATCTGCTTCGGTAAGCAGTTTTTTCCGCAATCCCTGGTCGCTAATTCCAGCGACAAACTGGTCACGAAGGGCATCGGTTAAAAATGCCTCGTAATTGCATGTTTGGGCCATGGCCTTGAGATTTATGATGAACTCGGTGATCGACTGGGAGGCACTCTGTTCGCACTTTCTAAACTTGTACCTCTCTGCCACGACGTTTGTCGTTGGGGCGAGATGTTTTTTAAGAGAGTAACCAGAACCTGATACGATTTTGTACGAGGGTTTTCAGGCGCACATAGTCTGACCGCGACCGTATACAGACTAGGGTCAGCAACTGTGATTAGTACGGGGACTATCTTTTCATCCGGCGTGTCGTTAACCAGAAAGAACATCTCCAAACGATTGAGATACTCTTCTATATTCTCTCTTAACACGAATGGTTCAATCTGACCAGCTCGAATCACTACCGATCCACCATCTTCTTTCTTCGCCGTAGCACCAGTGTAGTTTTCTGCTTCGGTCGACATCGTGCTTAATTGAGGTTATGTCTTAACCGACCACGTGACTGCACACACTTCACTTATATTCTTTGTAAAAACTTAAAACTTTTTATCCTCGTCACCAAGTTTAACTGTTGTGACTTGGAGGAAAGTGTTTTCAGTTGAGTCCGTAAGTAGTTTAGAACCATCGTTTGAGACAGAGGTCCAAACGCGATTTTCGAAGGTAGTATCCGACACTGATAGAGGCGCGATTACCGGTTATTCAGCGGAAATTGTCCTGAAACCGAACGCTACGCCGGTATTTCACAAGGCATACACAGTTCCGTTTCTTCTTCGCGACAAAGTTGAGAAAAGTTTAGAACAGTTAGTCGTCGAAGGCATTTTGATTCCTGTGCGATCAAGATGCTACAAGCATTATATTAGCATTATATTAGCGTTATATCAGCATCTTGAATGCAATATGTTGTAAAGTTGGATTCCAAATACAATATAAATGCTTGTAGCCTGTAATAAGCATTTCAAATGCAAAATAGCATTGATGAAGCATTATCATAACATTGCAGTAAAGCAGCCGTATATTTGGCCAAAAGCGGCATTTATATCGCATTTAAGGTGACTTAATTGCTTGAGAGGCTGCCGTAAAGACGCTTGTGAACTGCTTATTGATTATCTGGGTAGTTCCTCATTCATTGTTGAAGTAACTGTACCGTGCTAACGACGCACGCACAATTCTACGAGAAAGTAAACAGCTCGCGTAAAGGCTCACAAGCCGATGTGTGCAGAGACTTGGAAGAAAACCCTCTTACAGATGAGAGTGAGGTGATCAAAAGGTGGAAACAGTACTGTGAGGAGCACCTGTTACAACAAATGAAGGTGGCAGGGTAATAAATCGCGTGTAAATAAATCTAACACGAGTAGAAGATACTGGAATCTTAAACCAATTCTCCAGGATGTTGATTGGTCGATTAAAAATCAACAAAGCTGCTGGTGTTGACTAACTCCCAAGCGAGCTATTCACTAAGAAAAAAAATCCATATCAAATTTTTGTGCGACATATATAGATATTTGCAATAGCCCCATATTAATACTTCTTATGTGTAGACCGCATGGAAATTGTATGGGCGGATACACATGTGTATAATTTATTAATGTTTTAATAATTTAAATTATGTGCTCTAATGTTAATCTTAAAAGGGAAATCTTATATATTTGAGAATCCCCCAAATTTGTTTTATGATATTGTACACATAAACTCCATTCTATGACAATAAAAAATAATGACTAAAATATTTACCTGCACTTAGTAATTCAGAAAAAGCACCAAAAAAGGGCAGAAGTGCCGCTAAATCATTTAGGCCTGTGCCAACAAATAATGTGTGATCAGCATTAAAAATTCAGGAATGAGCAATAATAGATGAAAAAAAATCTTCGGATAATCTAATTGTGACCGGTAAATTTGTCAAATAAAGCAACAGCTATTAGTAACAGAATTAGAAACAGTTACCCATCTTTAAATTCAAAAATAATTTGATATCGTGAAAACTTTCCCTTGAAATAATCAAAAACAACATTTGAAAACTGAATGAGTTCCAGAGAGTAGAAAATAAATGCAGGCAAAACAAGACTACTCATTTGGATGGCTTACATTTTTTTCAAAGCAGATTGGTAACAACTTTTTATGGCTCATTCCCAATTTTTTGCCTGCATTTATTTTCTACTCTCTGGAACCCATTCAGTTTTCAAATGGTGTTTTTGATTATTTCATGGGAATGTTTTCACGATATCAAATTATTTTTGAATTTGAAGATGGGTTAATGTATCTACTACCTAGGACATCTGAGTTTTTTTATTGTGATTATTCAGTTATTTATTGCTCATTTCACTATTTTTATGGGAAAATCAAATAAAAATCCAAGACGTACGCGAGTAGTTTAGTGCTAAAATTACATCATTTGGCGGAAATCGAGCCATATTTATTTGCACATATACTAATAGCAATTGCTTTCCCTTGCGCTGATCTGGCCGGCTTGACGTGCCGCAAGGGCTCAGTAGGGATCAAGACCCGAAGCTAAGAGTCAGTTCCTTTGTGGTTATATCACATTTATTAGCAGAGCAGCACATCGAAATTTTAGGTTCATTATATGCTTTATATCCCATGATACCTTATATACTATACAATTTCAGATCATCCATGGATATCCCAAGTTTTGTAAAATAATTTTAAATCAATTTTTTTTCTCGTGGCTATGAAACATTGTCTTAGCTTTCAGGTTCATGGTACAATTGCAGCAGGACCACAATCTGTAGACATTTAAATAAAAATGAAATTATTATCATTTTATAATGTAATCCATGCATTACATTTTGTATGCTTTTTTATATGTCATTTTCAGCTTCGCATATATGCATCCTTGTCAGTTATAGCTCATCTAACCTACGTTATGTATTTGAGAAGATAGAAAGGTTTTTGATGTTTTTTTTTATTTTTTAGAAAAAATCATATTCGAAAAATTCTACTTAAAAAAAGCTCTTTCCTTCTTCATCAAAAACATATATTAATTTAAAACCTAGCAGTTTACAATCATTCATTTCCTATTTCACAGACATAAAGTATCATTTATGGGTCCAGATGAACAAGAGCTATCGAAAAATCTTTTTGTATGTTTGTTTTATTAAGATTCAGTTTTTGGATTCATACTCATATGAAATTTATTTCGCCTTATTATTAGCTGTTTTCAGTTTTTTTCCAATATTATTATGATATTAATACACATCTAATTTTTATTTTCAGTAACATACCAGTAGATGTCAGATACATCTTGTACCTACGTTTATTATGTTCTCTGACTATTATTGTGAAAACAAATTCTAATCTTAGTAGATCTTAATCCAATAGAAACTGCAACAGTGGAAGTCTTTCGATGAGTGGATGTTCAGCTTAGTTACGGATATATGTATTCTACTATAGTTTACTGGCCTGCTGGTATTATTATTTTATATTATAACGTCAGTTTATTATTTTATGTTATGATATTAAATGATGTGACATAATTGCATTTAAATTCATTTAATTAAAATCACTATTTCCGACGAGACTCACTACATAATTTATTGCAAGGAAACGGAACAGCACATCGAAATTTTAGGTTTACTATTCTATTGCTATATAATTCCAGATCATTCGTAGGTATCCCAAGTTTTATGAGATAATTTAATATCAATTTTTTTTTCTCGCAGCTACATTGTCTAACTTTCAGGTCCACAAATGGAAGTGTTATTTTCATTCTTATATTCATTCACTGTATTTTTTGTCATTATAATATTCATTCACTATATTTTTATAATTATAATATTAATTCACAAGATTTTAAATATTACTATATGATACTGAATATATATTGGGAAGGGAGGGAGCATCAGGGTATCACTCAAGCTGGAATTGGACAATGGAGTGGTATGACAACCGGCGTCTAGGAGGGAACAAACAGTATCATTTTCTTTATCCTACCGATTCGATTGTGATGCTGTGAATTCTACTCCAACAGTTTCAGTGAGAGTGACGCGCCCTTCTTAACAAGCCATTCCGTAGAAAGCTTAATAAGTATTGCGAATTGGGTTATTCGATTTGTTGGATCGTATCGTTGGAAGGAGAATCTCATGTTCCCGCGGGTTTCGCGTAAGTGTCTCTGCTTACGGGTCCGCTCCACCGTTTTTGGCCCTTCATACAGCGTTACTGTGAATACAACCCGGCAACTCAATTTGATCTTGCTATTAAGTGGAGCTGCATACATGACAAGGTCTTAGAAGGGCTGGTGGCTACCTTACATACATACATACATACATATACTAATAGCTGTTGCTTTATTTGACAGATTAACCGGTCACAATTAGATTATCCGAAGATTTTTTTTCATCTATTATTGCTCATTCCTAAATTTTCAATGCTGATCACACATTATATGCTGGCAATAATTTAGTGGCACTTTTTTCATTTTTTATTGCTCAAGTCTTTCTTTTAATTGATTATTAATTATGCTGCCAATAAATAATATTGCTGAGCATCCTCTTCTTGATCCAGCAACGCTTTTGCCTGTAGATCTCGCGAATGTGATTGGTTCTCCTCATTAAATGGAAGGAATTCTTGTGACTCGACCCACAATTCTTCCACTTCCACCTTCATAAATCCGTTAATATCGTACCCCTGTAATATAAGAAAAATGTGTGATGTGATGTGATGTGATGTGATAGAAAGCCACCACCAGTGCAGGACTTGCCATGGCGTACAGTTCCTCCTAATGGCAAGATCAAACTGTACATACCTGTAATCCTCACTATTCCATTGCATGAAGGGCCAAAAACGGGGGTGTGGACTTGTAAGTAGAAGCACTTACACAAAACCCACAGAAAGGATAGAGAGTCTCCTTCCAACGAAACGCTCTTATTACAGGAAATGAACAGTAAGCAATACACATTAGGATTTCCGTCAGGTGGTTTGTTAAAAATAGGGTTAGCAAACTCACTGTAGACTGTTGGAAGACATTTAGCCCTTCGCTGATCTCGATCTGACGATTTCCATCAAGGAAGGTATTATTGTCATCCATGATTTGGGCCAGATAACCACGAATCCCTCATCCAGCCTACACTTTGTCTGGCACCTTGTATTCCGCCTTTACCCTTTTTAATGAATGTATGTATGTATGTAATCAATGTATGTATATAATGTAATAGATATTATATGTATTTACAAATTATTACTGACATCCACTAGATTGTTACTGCAAAATAAAAATTGGGTATGTATTAATATCTTAATAGTCCTGGAAAAGCTGAAAAGCAAGGTAGATCAGTCCTTTCAACAAACATAACATTTCAATGAAAAGATACATAATTTGTTTTATTTTTTTTTTGAAAATCAACAAACTATTTTATAGGTCGAAGAAAGCAGTTTTAGTGATCGAAGAGCCTGATTTGATGATGTCTGAAATAAATGAAAAATCATATCATAATACCACTACACACATATTAAATATATTCAATCCTAAACTGCTTATAATCACATTCCAGTCTTTTATGGAATAGTAATTGAAGTTCCGAAATAGAACTTTAATGAAAATGCTATGCTGAAGTGCTGAAAAACAAATTAAGCATTACAAGCATTAAATTGTCATGCTGCTCCATACTCCGAAATTCAAAAGTAATTTGAAATGCAAAGAAGTCCCAAAGCGTGCTGAAATTATTAATTAAATGAGAACGGAAAATATAACCTGCTTGAACACGATCTTCAGTCACAGCCACCCACTTCCTTGCCCAGGCTACGCCAACCAGCTTCTCCATGCTGAAATGCTGAAAAAATGTGTAGTTCATAAAACTCATTTAAAATATATGTTTTATAAATCTGGGGTTTTTCATATGTTGATACACATGTTAAACAATAGTGATTTTTTTGTAGTGTTGAATTACGGTGGTGAAGCACTGATAAGGGCGCTGCACTGGGTAATTACCCGGTAATTGCTGAAACTACCGTGCAATCAAGCTACACCACCTGCAAGTTTCTCTTCCAAATTCTATGCCGTCGTCTATCACCAATTGCAAAGGAGTTCATGGGGGTGTACCAACAATCCATATGAAACTAACGATTTCAAATTGGTTCACTGTTGTAGAACCCCTTTGTCCGCAGTACACCTTGCAGTACGCACATTCCAATACATTCTTGCGCTTTTCGGTACTAGGATCTTTGTTTGTGTATTGATTCACTGTGTTATTTATTTTGACAGAATATTTGAGGGTGTGTTCGTAAGAATTACGTTACGCGAATCATTAAGCTTGGAACTGAAGTGCTGGTACTCCCTGAGCCAAAAACTACTTATATATATTTTCTTCATGACTATCCAACCGCTGGGTGTACCAAGCGGCATTCATGGGTGCCCGCCCTATTACCAACAATCAATATGCAACTAGCGATTTGAAATTGGTTCACTGTTGTAGAACCCCTTGGTCCGAAGTACACCTTGAAGCCTGCACCTAACTATACATATTTGCGTCTTTGTTTTGATTCACTTTGTTATTTTGACACAACATTTGAGAATGTGTTGGTGTGAGCTACGTTGTTAGGGGCGAATCATTGAGCTTGGGACCGAGCTTGGGACCGATGTGCTAGTACTGACTGAGCCAAGAAAAAAATCGTATTTGTTCGGGACCTACTGGTCTTAGAGTTAGTCTATGCTATTACCAGCGGCTGGATAGAATGAAGAAAATGAATATATGTTTTGGCTCAGGAAGTACTAGCACCCGATCCCAAGTTCGATCCCAAGCTGAATGATTCGCCCCTAATAATGTAACTCACACAAAAAAAAACCCTCAAATATTGTGTCAAAATAACAAAGCGAATAAAAACAAAAACGAAGATACTAGTACCGAAAGGTACCGAAAAGCGTAAGTGTATTGCAAGGTGCAGACTGCATGGTGTACTTCGGACCCAGGGGTTCTACAACAGTGAACCCATTTCAACTCGCTAGTTTCATATTGATTGTTGCTACAACGGACCAGATTTTCGCGAATCGGCAAGAGCTGCAGAAATTTCACGTATATAACATGCCCGCACATCACCTTTTCATCGATTTGAAATCAACTCACGACACAATTGATCCAGATCAGCTATGGCAGACTATGCACGGATATGGATTTCCTGAAAAACTGACGCGGTTGATCAAAATAACGATGCTTCTCAGGTATTGCTGATTGCAGTTAAAATTGGACTCCGACAAAAACAGAAAAAGTGTGATAAAAGTGCACGTTTACGACAAATTGTTTCCGGTCTTCAGTGAACTTATACCTTTCAGCATAAAGGATAAGTGCACCGAAGACAACAAAACGATTTGACGTAAACGTGCACTTTTATCACACTTTAAAATGCGCAAAAAGCACTTCTAGAGTCCAATCACAACTGCAACCAGCAATACTCTCTCGAGTTTTTTTAAACCTCGGAGAGGGTTAAGGCTCGAACACAGTGATGACGGAAGCGGAACGGCGACGGCAGCGGAAGAGCCCAATCTGACTAACCCTGCTTGTCGGATAGAAAACTGCTTCGATTCAAGTTGATTCCAATTGGACATATCGACGTCATTTGTGACAACTGTCAAACTTGCTGTTTCCGTTCCGTTTCCGTTCACATTGCGTTTGGGCCTTTACGGCAAGGTGAGTGGACTGAGCATGCAACTTTTAGACGATGACGGCAACGAACATCAGACTTAAGGCTGAAGCAATTGGGCTTGCCATTAATGCGTTAAATACAAATTCGATTCCGAAGGACGCTAAGAACAAATAAAGTTCGCCGAACTACAAAATTGACCATCTACAAGACACCCAGCCAACCAAATGTACGTATATTGAAAGTTGTTTTTATGATATACAAACATATATGTAAGTAAACAAATCGTATAGAATGCAAAAATATGGCTTATACGTGCAAAAGTGGAGGCCATATACGTGCAAATTTCAATGGTTTTCTTAAACGATTTGATTTGATATTGTATGTGATTGAACTTGTAATAACAAATTCGATTTAAATAGTTTAGCGATGTATATCCGATTTAGTTTGTGACGCAGTACGATGAATACATGACACATCGTATATAAGTTGAAAACTTGCACTCTTTACGATTTAACTTAAACATAATACGATAAAGGCCACAATTAATTGCGATTTTGACTTAAAATATAGGAATATACGATACTATTTGAACACTGTTATACGACTTGTGGTTGCCTGGGCATTAATTAGACCGGTGGTGCACTATGGGCACAAAACATGGATGGAAGACGGAACGTAGAGAAGGCGAATGAACCACTTATTGCCACAGTTACTGGGAGAACTTCCCATCAATCACACATCAGGCGACTACTATATGGTGGGCTATGTATGTAAAAATGTCGGACGTCAGCCCAGTAAAAATGATTCTCGATAACGAGTAATAGATAAATCAAGTAGAAGGCAACCTTCGGACTCTTCGCAGACTGTGAGGCTGGCGAAGTGCAGCCATGGACAAATAATATGGAAAGAACTAGTACACCAGAGGCCACTTGTGTACACCAGAGGCCACCCATGCCTAAGCCTGAAAAATGGATATCACTGCTACATAATTTGTACTCTTAACTGGTGGTGACATTAATACGATAGTGTTTTTTTTTTCGAGTACTGTTCAAAACTGTGCAAAAACTAGGCACAGTATCGATCCGTGAGGGTAAAAAAAATGTAGGGATTTAGGAGGTGTCAAGACTTCATTCTTGTGATGTCTCGTCTCATTTCTAATCATTATTCTTTAAATTTTCATTTATGCCGTGTTTCGCTGAGCAACAGGAATCTCTTTGTAAGTGGACAAAGTTCCCAGGTCGAAGTTCACGTTATTTGGTCTTGTGCAGAACATTGTGTAGTCACATCTGAACTTTAATATACCGGATCGAGATATTTAAGCTCGAGAAAAAATATAAATCTTGAAAAAAAATGATCACAAAATTAAGGGGGTGTTAGAACATTTGTTGTATTCCGGGATTATCTTTGATGACCTTATATGCGTGTTATGTTTGCACGTTTTCATATACACAGATAAAAAGAAAAAATTAATTGTCTGCGTCTAATGCACAAAAAGGGAATGCTAGATTTGGCAAAAAATAATGGGATATTTCGACATGGAGTTTTCATAAGGGCCAATGTCGCAAACGTAAACAATGGCTTCTTCCGCCAATTTCTTGAAAATGCAAACTCACTCAAGTAAACTACCACTTCTATTGTAAAGGAGAACTCCTCTTATGTACAATCATCGTGGTAATTCACTATTATTAAGTTAGCGTTTTCGAGAAATTTGCGAAAGAAGACATTGTTTACGTTTGCGACATTGGCCCTTATGACTCCATGTCGATTTCATGTAAATTAAAGCCAGATAACGCCTAAATCTAGCCAGTTGTATGAAAGATTGCAAACATTGCTTTATGGCGCATGAAAGATTGCAAACAATTTCGTTGTTTACGCCTCCTTTGGCTTGGAATTAAACGAGGGGAAATTTACGCGCCTGGTCATATTCCTTATCTTTTTCTATGTAACTGTTTTAACAGCCGTTTTGATAAACAGTATTATGTCTAAAATACTTTTCTGGGATCTCCAATCCCTCCCCCCGGATATGTGATCAGGTCACGATGGGTGGGCCTACGCCATTAGCACTGAGATGGCATATAAAGACATATTCTGACGTGGTGGTATCATATGCTGACTATTTTTATTTAATGCAGCATCACATATCTGGCAGTGATGCACTGATTTTACAGATGTGATCCAACGGACGTCCTGTCTTGGAGCCTTGAATGCTGTTGCAGTCTGGTGGGTATCTTTCCTCAGTGATAATGATGTGGGATTTATTGTTGACTGCAACACCTTTCTTAAGCGTTCCCTGTCATGATGAGCCGTAGCCACGCTTAAATATAAATCTAGCTAGATAGGAATATATTGATAGACAATGTGTTCAAGATTATTGACATTCGTAGGAAATCGACTGTTGGATTCGATGAGTAGAAATTTTATTAACACTAGGAACGTGGCGCCAGTCTTATTTTGTTATGTCTCACTTCAAAGAGACATAATGAAAATACCACACATTATAACAACGGTTACAATCTTATAACGGCTTCATTCTCGATAATTTTAATAGATAGGGAGTAGGCGTGATAAAGCTTTACTTTGCCACCTAAAAGTGAATCTTATAATTGATCAAGACTCAAATAATTATTGTTAGGCTGCACATGCCGGTAAGACTTTGAAACGATTAAACGACTTAGAGATTACGATTAGACAAATAAGAAGCAGGCAGTGAACGGTCAAGTAAACGTAAACTTTTCTACAATAGAACTATATAATTTAACTGAATAACGCAGAAGACAAGAACTGTTTAAGGCGGACAAAGTGATAGGGGAATTAAATGCGGTAAGACGAGGTATGCATCGATGAATTTCAGAGCACATAAGACCTAGACATCTATTAACTAAATTATAAACAACTGAAAAAGTTACGAAGTGCCAACTTTAACTGACTAATGAAATGACGTAAAGAGACCTCCCAAACTCTTTTAAAGGAAACATGAAACCCATCAGTAAACCATAAAAATTATAATGTTTGGGGCTACTAAGACTTGTGACATCAGACATTACTAAAACTAGTAGAATTCAAATATCTCAACGACATAATGACAACTTATTTTTGATTCAAGGAAACTGCTCAAAAAGACATTCGCAGCACATAAATGACGAACTATACTAGAAAAGACTGAAGACAAAACACTGACAAACTAAATAACAAAAAGACAAAAGGACACCATACAAAACAGCGGACATGAACATTACTGAGACAAAGGGGAAGCAAACTTGAAGTTAGTGTCAACAGCGTCTCTATGGACGACATGGACATGGACGGCTGGTGGAATGCTTCAAAATGAGCTAAGTTATATCATTCTAACGCCCAATGAACAATACAATCACTTCTTATTTTTGGTTCGAGAAATCTGCTTCGGAAGACTCTCATAGCACATAAATGACACACTTCACGGACTGAACTACAAAAAACTTTATTAACCTGCTTGTTAGTAAGGAGTGTATCGAAAAGTAGTTATAAACTTCCAAATAATAAAATAGGCATGAAAACATGGTTAAAATTAACATACTATTTCAGTTTATTATAGCTTAACATGTTTACAAAAGATCCAAACGGAAAAACTAGTCATCATGTTCATTTCTGTAGAATGCCCGTACCTTTGATTTGACACCTGCCATCAAATTCTGCACAGTGACCTTTGTGCACTTCCTGGATGCCGCTGCCCAATTTTTCTTAAAATCGGTCATGTTTTGGGACACTGTACCATCCTTCTTAAATATACGCTTGACTATTGCCCAATAGCGTTCGATCGGTCGCAACTGGGGACAGTTTGGTGGGTTGATGTCTTTTTCTACGAACTTGATGTTATTCTCCGTCAGCCACTGTAGAGTGGATTTGGCGTAATGTGCCGATGCCAAATCTGGCCAGAAGAGAGGAGGGGACTGGTGCTTTCTATACAATGGTAGCAACCTGTTCTTCAAACATTCCTTTTGATAAATCTCAGCATTTATAGTTCCTTTTGTATAGAAAATTGAAGAACGCAAGCCACATGTGCAAATAGCTTGCCAAATGAGCACCTTCTGACCGAATTTCTCCATCGCAACAGTCGTATCTGCGGTTGGCACACGTTCCCCAACAGATTTAGTATAAAACTGCGGCCCCGGTAGCGTTCTTGAATCTTCTTTAACGTATGTTTTGTCATCCATCAAAATGCACTGGTCGACATTGTCCAAAATGCAGCTGTACAGCTTTCGAGCCCTGGTTTTGGCACGAGACTTTTGTTCCGGAGTTTGTTTGGGCACTTTCTGCTTTTTGTACGTCTTCAAGTCATTCCTGCGCTTGATTCGTTGAATCATTCCGATGCTGGTCCTGAACTTCTTGGCTAGATCGCGAGTAGAGGCAGATTTGTTCCGTTGAATATAATCCACAACTTTTTGGTCCAAATCGGGGTTGCTGGAGCCGGGTTTCCGGCCACTTCTTGGTAAATCCTTGAGGGAGCACTCCTTACCAAACTTTTCGATGATGCGTTTTACACTTGCCGGGTGAACATTTACTCTTTTCGCAATCTGGTTGTAAGTAACACCCTTTTCGGTGCACCAAGTGTGCAGAATTTTCTTTTTAGTCTCAAATTCAATTCGCGACATTTTGAATACAACTTTATCAACGGAAATGAATGAACCGAATAATCATTTTTGACATGTAAACAAAGCAAATGGCGCTTACACGCTAAAAATATATACAGTAGTTTATGCGTAATAACGCATCGAATGTTTATAACTACTTTTCGATACACTCCTTAAAAAAACAAATAAAAAAAAAAAAAAAAAAAAAAAAATAAATATAATGAAAAAAATAAAAGAAAAGGAACAAGAAAAAAAAAAAAAAAAAAATCAAACAATAAAAAAAAAAAAAAAAAAAAAAAAAAATATAATGAAAAAAATAAAAAAAAGAGGAAAGGCAAAAAAAAAAATAACCTCCCACACTCCCCCCCCCCTCACCCCACTATATTTTGATTATACTCCCTTATTTTCAACCACCCCCCCCACCCCCAGAAAAATAAGGGTTATTATTTTGGAAAATAAAATTAAATTTTTCCCCCTGTACACAAAAAAAAGAAATTTTAATCGCTGGAGACTCGGCGCTATGGCCCCCCCCCTGTCTCCAAAAAAAAAAAAAAAAAAAAAAAAAATATTCTGGTTTCCCCATCCCTCTTGGCTGGAATTGAGGGAGTATCGAACGATCCTGCCAATGCTATCCACCTGATTTTTTAATTAAAGAGGACGGCTCTGGCTGTTCCATCCGAATCATGTTCGGAAAACATCTGCGTCAACCATTTTAAGTGCTGGCAGCACCTCTAAGTAATGAGAGATCGTTGTTTGGAGAGCTTTAAGGCGCGACTATGTCAGAACCCTTGCAGAACTTGAGGACAGCGTCAAATGTTCGAGTAAGAATGATCGTCTCGCTACAATAAAAAAAAAACCCCTGCCGCATATAAAGTCGAAGTTGGGAAGAATATTTGCAGTGTATCCCGGCGAGGATGGGTAAAACGGGCAGTCGATGAGTTCTCTGAGGGATCGACGCGCCGCTGTTCCATCAAAAATAAATACATAACACAAGATGGCAGCTCTTTGCCGAATATTTTCAACCGTGCAGGAGCTTAATTAAATCTCAGAGCATCATCGTCCTGGAATCTCTTCGATGATATTTGCTGTAAAGGTTGGCCAAGTTGATATAAACAACGAAATTCTTATGGCTCGGACAATAGATACTGTCAAATTCTCGCAATTAAAATTCAAACAATACATCATAAAACCACATTCCACTTATTAATATATCTTTTAAAAATTAATTTTTTAAAAATACTTAACTCATATTTATGATTTTTTGTGCTAACGTAAGAACAGCATTACACTCAACGGAAACGCGACGCGAGTACGGACACAACACTTTTAGTTCTTACAAACGAAAAAGGACTTTAAAATTTACCTTTTTATCCGACCGGTTTCGAGCATGATGCAGCTCATCGACGGGGAGATGTCCAACTGATGACACAAAAATAAAATTGCTTCGTACTTGGCACAGTACACGTCGAAGAGGTAGGAAAGGGGGGGGGGGGGGGGGGGTTTGGAACTATTTGATTTGCCGTTTCGTCAAGTGGAAAAGTGACGAAGCGATTGGAGCTTCGTCCTCGTTCATCAGCGGCTGCTCAGCGGTGGCGATGTACATGGATTCCCAGGCATTCAGGTGGGAAACCTTTCTCACGCACTTTTTGAGTTTCGCATGATCCCAATCTATTGTATGATCGGATCCGGTAGAGTGTGCTGCTACGCTTGACTCATTGGGCCTTTCATTATCAACGGCGTTTCTATGTTCCCTCAAGCGGACTTTAAATTTTCGGCGGGTTTGACCAATGTACACCGCCGGGCAATTTTTACACGGGATTTCATAAATACCCGACATTTCGTCCTTCGGAACCTTATCTTTGAGGGCACATAGAATGTCTTTCAGCGTGTTGTTGCTTTTGTAGACCGCCTGAAAACCATGATCCTTCACAATGTTCTGAATGGCGTTAGTAACCTTAGGGTAGAACGGTAAACTAATCCTTTGGTGTTCTGATTTTTCTGGCTGAAGTGTAGTCGCGTCTTGTCGATGTTTTTTGCGTTCGTGTTTTTGGATGATTTTGTTGACAAATTCTCTATCATACCCATTCAGTTCAGCGGCCTCGTGGATTTTCGCCCTTTCAGCTTCGAACTCTTCCTTCTCCATTGGTATGCTAAAGAGCCGGTGTGCCATTGAGTGAAAAGCGGCTTGTTTTTGGGAACCGTAATGGTTCGAGTCGGAAGTGATGTAGCGGTCGGTGGATGTCGGTTTTCGGTAAATGCCAAACTTCAGGGTATCGTCGTTTTTTCTGGTAATTAACAAATCGAGAAATGGAAGTTTTCCATCAGTCTCTCGCTCGACCGTGAACTTAATCGACCTATGTCGTGAATTCAGCAGATCAATTATTTGCGGCAGGTAGCGCTCCTTCACTAAAAAGGTACCGAAATGCGGCGGGGTGAAATTCTCGTGTCTTTCGACGTCACTGCGCTGTTCCCAAACGTGCCTGTGGGTGATGCGCTCTGCAGTCTGCGTAAGCATTTGGAAAGAAGTCGAGCCCCACAACACTGCATCGAGGCATATCTTGCCGTAGCTGAAGTACCTATGCATGAACCAAAACTACTTCATGTTCCGAGGTAAGTGCCACAAGCAAACGTTCGGACTCAGCATGGGCAGCAAGTTGTCACCACTCTTGGCTGATGTTTTCATGAGTGATTTGGAAGTAGAACTGGAAAAAGAAAAACTCGTCCCCAGGGTCTGGTGGCGTTACGTCGACGACATTTTTGCGATAGTGAAGGAGCGCTACCTGCCGCAAATAATTGATCTGCTGAATTCCCGACATAGGTCGATTAAGTTCACGGTCGAGCGAGAGACTGATGGAAAACTTCCATTTCTCGATTTGTTAATTACCAGAAAAAACGACGATACCCTGAAGTTTGGCATTTACCGAAAACCGACATCCACCGACCGCTACATCACTTCCGACTCGAACCATTACGGTTCCCAAAAACAAGCCGCTTTTCACTCAATGGCACACCGGCTCTTTAGCATACCAATGGAGAAGGAAGAGTTCGAAGCTGAAAGGGCGAAAATCCACGAGGCCGCTGAACTGAATGGGTATGATAGAGAATTTGTCAACAAAATCATCCAAAAACACGAACGCAAAAAACATCGACAAGACGCGACTACACTTCAGCCAGAAAAATCAGAACACCAAAGGATTAGTTTACCGTTCTACCCTAAGGTTACTAACGCCATTCAGAACATTGTGAAGGATCATGGTTTTCAGGCGGTCTACAAAAGCAACAACACGCTGAAAGACATTCTATGTGCCCTCAAAGATAAGGTTCCGAAGGACGAAATGTCGGGTATTTATGAAATCCCGTGTAAAAATTGCCCGGCGGTGTACATTGGTCAAACCCGCCGAAAATTTAAAGTCCGCTTGAGGGAACATAGAAACGCCGTTGATAATGAAAGGCCCAATGAGTCAAGCGTAGCAGCACACTCTACCGGATCCGATCATACAATAGATTGGGATCATGCGAAACTCAAAAAGTGCGTGAGAAAGGTTTCCCACCTGAATGCCTGGGAATCCATGTACATCGCCACCGCTGAGCAGCCGCTGATGAACGAGGACGAAGCTCCAATCGCTTCGTCACTTTTCCACTTGACGAAACGGCAAATCAAATAGTTCCAAACCCCCCCCCCCCCCCCCCCCTTTCCTACCTCTTCGACGTGTACTGTGCCAAGTACGAAGCAATTTTATTTTTGTGTCATCAGTTGGACATCTCCCCGTCGATGAGCTGCATCATGCTCGAAACCGGTCGGATAAAAAGGTAAATTTTAAAGTCCTTTTTCGTTTGTAAGAACTAAAAGTGTTGTGTCCGTACTCGCGTCGCGTTTCCGTTGAGTGTAATACTTGAAAATTCAACAATTAGGTGACAAGGCTGATGATTTGTTAGATCTTGAATAAATTGTGTCTACAATCCATTTTAAGTTTCAAAATGTATTTTAAACAGCATTGGTTGTTCGTAGCATTGGAAAAACGAGAGTATTGTTGCATACATATGTAAATGGCTACCATTCCGAGAGATTCCACAATAGCCACGCTCGCAATTTTTTCAATAGTTTTATCTAAAACCACCATAAAACGCAAATAAAACTAATATTTCTTGAACAAGACTAACAAGATTTGTTGAGGAGCGCGATAAGTTCATCTTTATTTGTTCTATTCTTGAAAAAGATGACTTACGCTTAAATAAAACTTGTTTGAATTGCTCAAGGTAAACAAGTCTTTCGTAAGATAGCCATAAAACCAGTGTGGAGAAGGCACATCATAAACAAAGAAAATGTTATAAATTATTGTTTTCACTCACGAGCGTAAGTCGATAAGAACCAAAAAAAACTTTAACTTGAATATGCTAGCAATGGTTTTGGGAAGAATAACGACGGCTGAAACATCAGTTGAGCGAAAAATTATATTTCTCTTGAGAGCGGTTCCATATCATTTCAGCAACGAGTAATTTTCATATTTTTTGATTTGCATGAAACCTTGCATACAAGTTTTTGGGGAAGAAAAACGCCGTTTTGCATACTTGGTTCGCCATTTTGAATCTAGTCTTACTTATGAGAAGGGCCTATGAAAAATGCACATGATATCTTCAAAAAATTGTATCTCGGAAACGGTTTGTCCGATTGGTTTGGTGTCTTCGGCGAAGTTTTAGACAATTGTTGGTGCTATATGGAAAAAATATGCACGGTAAAAAAGAGTTTGGTTTTTGTTTTGAACTAAAATATAGATTTTCCCTTAAAAGTTACATGTCAATAATTTTTAAATTATCCTAATGTTATAGCTGACTGAAAATGCTATCTAGTGCACAGTGAGTTGTTCTGGAGAAAAATAGGTTACAATGAAAAAAAAAATTTTACAATGAAAAATTACAATTTTCAAAAAAGCTATTAAGAAAAGTCAAAAAAAGTTTGTCACCCTAATTTTATGAAAGTACATCAAATTTGCAAGCAAAAAGTACTTCGGTAACATTTTTCTAAGATGCACCGTTTAGAAGATATTACTGATTTAATATTGATTTTTTTGATAACTTGGCCCTTTTCGGATGTACTCCGTGTTTTTCCAGTTTCAAAAGTATTTTTTTTTCGGAAAGATTGTAAAATTTTGAGTTAAAATGACACTGACAGCTTAAAGATTCGAGTGAAATTCTCTGCCTTAAAAGTATTTTGAAAAACAAGTTACAAAATCCCACTATCAGGAACAATGATTTCTTCAAGTGATTTTTGGTGCGTTGTGCTGAAAACGTGCTAACAAGTATTAGATACAGGTAATCTTAAATTAACATCCTTTCTATACTAATAGCCTCCACATTTTTACAACTCTATTCACACCATTTTGTTGGGTAGATACCAGTTAGCTGTACTACGTACAGTTGGTGATTGTAAACATGGTCTTTGTTGGAACTAGTCCACCATGGCCACGCTGGCCATAACGAGGCTAGCTCCGTCGATGACCGTTTCTTAATAATAAATAAAAAGAACGCAGTCTTAGTCACCTTCCATCAAACTAGACGGCTGCCGACTGATACCTCAATCAACAACCGCCGCACTCTTTATTCATTCCAGGTATATACAATTTACAATCTTCTTCAATAACAATATACCTACGCCAGCAAATCTACCTCGCTCCAACTCTCCAAACTCGTACCTGAAGGTTCGACGATACCTGAGCGTTCAACTCTACCTATCTTCCAACAGTCTTTACCCAGCATTCTATGATTTCTACCCGTGAGCTGTATAATAATGTCTGACTCGGTTCTGAATTCATCCAGTATCTACCAAACAGTAAATGCAGAAAGGTTGCTAGTAGCATAGTGATTATAGTAATTTCAAACTTTCTAATTTTGAGCTGAAAAATGAAACAAACTCATCGGTTTGCTTTACAATAGTTTCTAAATCATATCTGTCAGTGGTAACCCATTGTTCGAATGAAAGCTTTTCAACAAAGTTTTCTTCCAGTTGTTTCAATAAACTGTCTTCTAAAACTGAGGTATCTGGGCAGTTTTTACATCTTCGTAGATGGCAATGAGTTGTCTTATTTTCGCAAAGTAATCTATTCGTTAATGTTTTTAGATCATTCAAGACATTGTATTTTTTTAAGCTATGTAGAATTAAATTGACATTTTCATGCGTAGTGCAAACGCAAACATTATGTGTTCCTGTGATAGTCAATAGTTTACATTGCCTTGGCCGGAGGCTTGCAAATGATGAAAACCCTATTTTTACATTGACGTACATTTCATTAAAGCGATTAAAAGCTTCTCTCAATGTCATCATTAACAATCTTTTCTGAACAGCTAATCTCTTATTTCCTGTCTTTACGCTAACAAAATCTCTTTGGCCTGGCATTGCACGGCTTATATCATCGTCCTCAAAAAAATTCAAAACCAGTTCTTTTGTTTCATTACTCAAAGCTTTTCCAGAGCTTGAACCTTGAGATGAATCAAATACATTTCCTTTCTTGCATCTGATGCCATATTTCTACTGGTTTTAAATTCGTCTACAATTTTTTGTACTGACCATGATTTTGGTAACAATGATAAAATTGATAGTTTTTCTTGCCTTGTCGCTGAATTTAAAAATTTAATTTTCATATTTTCTATGACTTCATCAAACTCTATGTTATCTTATGTTATCAAACAACACTGGATCTCGTTCAAAAACACAGGATTATGAGCTGAAATTACTATAATCACTATGCTACTAGCAACCTTTCTGCATTTACTGTTTGGTAGATACTGGATGAATTCAGAACCGAGTCAGACATTATTATACAGCTCACGGGTAGAAATCATAGAATGCTGGGTAAAGACTGTTGGAAGATAGGTAGAGTTGAACGCTCAGGTATCGTCGAACCTTCAGGTACGAGTTTGGAGTTTTTTTTTTTTTTTTTTTAATCCTTATTTTACGTCGGCCTATTTCCTCACATGGTGACAATCACCGACGCCAGGAAGACGACTCCACCACCTGGACCCTACCTAACGACTCATGAATATGAACCGGGACCAACGGCTTTACTTCCCTTCCGAAGGAAGACGTGACCAGATTTTTTCGCCTCAGAAAAACCACCGACGTCGACTGGGATTGAACCCAGACCCACTGGGGTGCCAAGTAGCAGTCACGCTTTACCACTACGCCACCGACGCCGGCAGTTTGGAGAGTTGGAGCGAGGTAGATTTGCTGGCGTAAGTATATTGTTATTGAAGAATATTGTAAATTGTATATACCTGGAATGAATAAAGAGTGCGGCGGTTGTTGATTGAGGTATCAGTCGGCAGCCATCTAGTTTGATGGAAGGTGACTAAGACTGTGTTCTTTTTATTTATTATTAAGAAACGGTCATCGACGGAGCTAGCCTCGTTATGGCCAGCGTGGCCATGGTGGACTAGTTCCAACAAAGACCATGTTTACAATCACCAACTGTACGTAGTACAGCTAACTGGTATCTAATTACCTGTTTCTAATACTTGTTAGCACGTTTTCAGCACAACGCACCAAAAATCACTTGAAGAAATCATTGTTCCTGATAGTGGGATTTGGTAACTTGTTTTTCAAAATACTTTTAAGGCAGAGAATTTCACTCGAATCTTTAAGCTGTCAGTGTCATTTTAACTCAAAATTTTACAATCTTTCCGAAAAAAAACTACTTTTGAAACTGGAAAAAACACGGAGTACATCCGAAAAGGGCCAAAACTTATTAAGTTATCAAAAAAATCAATATTAAATCAGTAATATCTTCTAAACGGTGCATCTTAGAAAAATGTTACCGAAGTACTTTTTGCTTGCAAATTTGATGTACTTTCATAAAATTAGGGTGACAAACTTTCTTGACTTTTCTTAATAGCTTTTTTGAAAATTGTAATTTAAAAAAAAAAATTTTTTTTCATTGTAACCTATTTTTCTCCAGAACAACCCACTGTGCACTAGATAGCATTTTCAGTCAGCTATAACATAAGGATAATTAAAAAAATATTGACATGTAACTTTTAAGGGAAAATCTATATTTTAGTTCAAAACACAAAAACCAAACTTTTTTTTACCGTGCATATTTTCTCCATATAGCACCAACAATTGTCTAAAACTTCGCCGAAGACACCAAACCAATCGGACAAACCGTTTCCGAGATACAATTTTTTGAAGATATCATGTGCATTTTTCATAGGCCCTTCTCATAAGTAAGGCTAGATTCAAAATGGCGAACCAAGTATGCAAAACGGCGTTTTTCTTCCCCAAAAACTTGTATGCAAGGTTTCATGCAAATCAAAAAATACAAAAAATAAAAACTGGAAAAATTTCCCACTTGTTCGTGGAATCGCTCTTGATCCCCCCACCCCCGAAAGAAGGTTGGTGTACCCCCCCCCCCCCCCCCCCCCCAAAAAAAAAAAAAAACAAAAAAAAAAAAAAAATACTCACACAAAATATAAAAATATTTTTTTCAAAAAAAAAAAAAAATAAAAAAAAAAAAAAAACACCCCCACGAAGAAAAAAAAAAAAAAAAAATTATATATTATCACGTCCACAAAACCTACCCCCCAAAAACCACCTGTATTTCCCCGCGGGGCGCCACAAACCCCCCCCCCGGGACGTTAAATTAAAAATCCCCAACCGCCAAAAAAAAAATAAATAAAAATTTTTTTTTTTGGTTTTCCACCGGCGCCCCAATCCCCCCATAAATTTATTTTTTAAAAAAAAAAAAAAACGAAAAACAAAAAAACCCCCCTCAAAAAAAATATTCTTTAAACCGCCAATCCAATGGAATCCTGCGATGGCCAAAAAAACATTTGTCGTTGGTGGCTGAGATGAAAGAGTACTCAATATATTGGATAGGTTTTTATCGACCCCCCCTCCCCCCCCCCTCAGCCTAGAAGCGTAACGTGCTTAACTGGTGTTTGGGGGGTTGACTGGAGGGGGGGGGTTTGACCAAAGTCTACGCTTCATGCAAAATTTCAAAAAAATGTATGAAGAAAAGTCTACGAGGGGGGAGGGGGTTCTGAGATTTTGAAAACGTGGTTTATGAACCGGCCCTTAAAAACATTTAATTTTTCGGATGGGCCTGTTCATAAACCACGTAGACTTATTTTTGGAAATCTCAGACCCCCCCCCCCCCCCCTCGTAGACTTTTCTCCATATATTTTTTTGAAATTTTGTATGGAGCGTAGACTTTGGTCAAACCCCCCCCCCCCCCCCAGAAAAGTCTACGTGGTTTATGAATAGCCCCGATGGTGCATGCCGGGAAATGGCGTTTTGGGAACGTAAATTCCAGGAAATACAACCCGCCTGGCCCTACATACAAGACGAGGGATTTCTTAGAATTGAATCGAACAAAATAGGTTAATATTCTCAATACTGGTTATATTACAACAATTGGGTATCGTATCGAATCCACGTATTCTGAAACATCATTATGAAGAAATTGTACAAATTATAATTCTAGTATTCATCATCAATGTAAAATTTACATTATTTATGACGGATTTTGAAACAATGAAAATGTGTTCTTACTTTCCTAGATTTAGGAATCGTATATTCTTTGGTAGGATGTCATTTTGTATAATTCAACGATGTGAGCCATATATAAACTATTCCATTAACTATCAATTGTTGTACATAAATGCTGTTTATTTTATCAAAGATTTAACTTCTGCATGTATAAGCATAAAGCTCTGTGAATTAACTCGTATTGTTCGGAATTTTGTACCATACCTCCACGTTGTAACCTAAGGTTACATACGATACCGAGTATATCAACATATGCTTGTCCAAAAGTCCTTACGCTTGAATTTAGCTGGTTTTCATTTTGTGCCTCGGGCAGATCAAAATATTTTTCCGAGTTCTTTTTCACAGGTTCTTCTGCTAACTTATTGGTGTTTGATGATGAACGCATTTGACTCAAACCATTGATGATTGCAAGCAAGCAACCCGTTCTTCCAATACCTGCAGAGCAATGTATTATCGGTAATGAGCAAATTCGTTCATGGTTTCCTAATTCTGGTTCATCGTCAAAATCTTTGAAACAATCATTATCAAGTATATCGAGACTCATGTCTAGCAGCACATCTATATCTTCCGGAGATCGATGATCTGGCCAGTCTGGGAACCAATAATGATAGATTGTAAAAAAACATCGCTTTTCTATTTTTTCTTTTTCATCCTGACATGAATAAACCACTAACAATTTACGCATGGTGTATCCATTTTTACGACATATACCAACATTTGTAATCAGAAAATAGTTAAAATCAGTGCTGGGTTTAAATGACTTTGCTTCGTACGCGTCTTTAAGCAATTGCATGTCGGCTATAATGGTATCTCTATTCGCAAGTACGGTCTGTGCATTTGCATTGGCATTACTGCAAAACACTACTGAGTCATTTAACTCCTGTGGGAAATACACAGAACATTTTTGCCGATTATTTTCTATAAAATCCGTCAACATAATTAGTTTTTGTTCTACATGCAGGAAGTTTCCATTGCCACATGATGCTGCCTTCGCAACATTCTGTTGCACCATAAGCCAAAACTCGTATATAGTGTTCGCCATGGGACCTTGAGTAGCAATGTAGCTATTGTTGGTGTAATCCGAACCCTGAAAAAAATAAACAAACAATAGTTGATGAAAATTGTAATAGTAAAGACAAAGGCAGGTTTTAGTTTAAAAAAAAGACATTACACCCGTCTTCAACTCGCGGTTGTACAGACTGAACATTGAACATAGAGTGATTTACAACGGACAACTTCTGGAACTAGTATGGAATGGACATTCGTTTAGCGAACCCTCACTTCTCGGCAATCGCTCGGAAGACGGGTGATGCCGCTAACCGCATCACTACGAAGGCCGCTTTTAGTTTATTCATATAAACAAGTGTCAGATTAATCCAAATTATAATAAAAGCAATAATATAAGATTTTTTTAAGAAATTACTGGCTTATCACATGGCCATGGGAATGGATCAGGATTAGATGCTGATAGTATTATGCAGATTAAAGTTTACTATTTTGTTTGTTTGTTTGTTTGTTTATTTATTTTCCAGTAGCGTAAAGGAGAACCTTTTTTGTTTGCTACCTGCGATTTTGCTGAGTCATATACAATTAAAAAAAAAAAAATTATCAACTACTCTAAACTACATACATTATTTTCTAACTTTAGTGACGATTCCAAAACTCTAGGCAGCCCCTCTTAAAAACTGCTTCTGATGTTGAGCGTATGACCACGGGAGGCAGTGTATTCCCTTCCGAAGGAAGACGTGACAAGATATTTTCGCCTCAGAAAAACCACCGACGTCGATTGGGATTGAACCCAGACCCACTGGGGCCCCCCCCACCCCCCCCCCCCCCCCCCCCCCGCCCCCCTCTTTTTGATATAATATATTTTCAACACAAAAAAAAAAATAAGAAAAACAGAGAAAAAAAATATTTTTTTTTATAAAAAAAAAAAGGGTTTTTTTTGGGGGGGGGTTTTTTTTTTCAAAAAGAATTCCCCCGCCCGAAAGAGGCCCCCCCCCCCCCCCAAAAAAAAATTTTTTTTTTTTGGGGGGGGGGGTTTTTTGGGAAAGGAGGCATTTTTTTTTAAATCCGACCGGACTGCATACTATTTACAAAACAAACAAACAAACAATTTTTTGACGTAGGACTACGTCTGTGTTTTCAATACTGGGGTACACGTTCGAATTGCGAAAATTTGGAGCGTCACGAAAAATATATAGGTTTTGAACGTTAATAACTAAGTCATTCCACGATTGATTTCCAAAATGTTTGCACCAATCGATCGGAACATTTTCTACGCTTCGATTTAAATATTTCAAACTATTGATTTTTAACATGCAACTAATAAAATCAACGCAAATATGAAGTGATGTCTTATAATATCGATTTTTCATAGTAAATTTACCAAATACACAGTACTTTCCGCGCACAGACTTCATATTTAAGTAAGGAACGTCTCCTAGGCAGCCATGAATAAAACGGGTACACCTTCGCATTTTGATTTAGTTTTCCGGCGGTCGTGAAGCTGTGCAGAGTAGGATCTGCCGATGGACGAGCAGTCGCTGCCCAGAGAGGTGTTGGTGCAGTTGGCTGTTGTTGCCGATGCTCCTGTCAACTTCGCTGCGAGAAAGATGCCTGCTGAAGCCTACTAGTTGGCGGGAAAAAGCCGCCCGTGACAACGAGACAAGAATCAATCATCCACGTCACCTGCAGATGGCCACCCGCAATGAAGATGAGATGAACCAAGAAAGAAAGTCCAAGTTCAATCGCGAACTGTTTCTCCCCCGTCAACTAAATCCGTCCTTTTCAGGACGACCAAATTAGTTTGCCAACTAAAGAGTTTATTTGGTTGAAATTTTCTCTTGAGATGTTTGAAATTAATTTCAATTACCGCGCGCCGGCTGAACATAGCATTTCTTAAACGTTGGGTCCCGTAGTAAATGACAAAGAACGTTGAACAACCAACGTACGGAATTCGAGTCGAACTGCGTCACTTCAGACCGACCATGTGGTTGAGTTCGTTGTAGTTCTTAGCTATGCATAGCGGATTAGTTGCTGGCGGTGGCAAGCAAATTAGGAAAGGTTCGGTTAAGAAAATCATCCGTCTTGCGTGTAATAATTAAAACTAATTATTGTGGCGCAATAATTGAAGCTCGTTCCCTTTGATGCTATTTGTAACACATTGCCTTCGTTGGTACCGCCTTCTTTCGTGCACTAGCATCCGATGCTTTTACCAAACAGCTTTTAGCAGAACATTTTGATTCAGTCTTACGACAGTCGTTAAGCTGTGCAGTGGCTGTAGGATCACAGTAGGCGGCGGCGAGCAGTCGTTGCCCAGAGAGACGTTGGTGCGATTGGCTGTTGTTGCCGATGCTCCCGTCAACCTCGCTGCGAGAAACATGGCTGCTGAAGCCTACGAGTTGGCGGGAAAAAGCCGCCCGTGACAACGAGTCAAGAATCAATCATCCCGTGAGATGAACCAAGAGAGAAAGCCCAAGTTCAATCGCGAACTTTTTCTCCCCCGTCAACTAAATCCGTCCTTTTCAGGACGACCAAATTAGTTTGCCAACTGGAGAGTTCGTTTGGATGAATTTTTCTCTTGTGCTGTTTGAAATTTCCATTACCGCGCCCCAGCTGAACATGGCATTGCTTTAAACGCCGCGTCCCGGAGTAAATAGCAAAGCGTGTTGAACAACCAATGAACCAACAGATCCATAACTATCTTCTACGCGTTAGAGATAGTGGCCCTCTCAACCATCGTAGAAAATACAACCAAATGCTTTCTAGAGAGTGTACAATAGAATTGTCATGGCCCTTTTCAGGACTGACTTAAATCAATTAGCGGATGGCCCTGACGTGTATGGGAATTAGATTGCTGCGTAGTCCTACGTCACCTTTGCGCACAACCCCATTGGGCTGTACCTTGTAGTTTTTGCTTTTTCCTCCCCCCCTTTTTCACCCCCCCCCCCCCCCCCCCCCCCCCCCCCCCCCCCCCCTCCCCCCCCCCAATTTCCCTCCTCTTTTCCCCCTTTCCCCCCCCCCCCCTTTTTCATTTTTTACCCCCTAAATTCAACAAAACTTAACTTAATTGCCCTTTTCCAATCCCTTCCCCACCCCCTTTCCCAATTTCATCCATATAATTTTCCCTTCTTTTTAAATAAGCTGTTCTTCAAAATATGCCATTCAGGGTTTCAGGGTTAAAATTGAAATTTGAAAATCAAATGTTTTCTTCCCTGATGTTGAACAGTGACATTTTGAATTGACTAAAAGTATGTATGTATTGCTTAGTTATGTTTGGCATAATTCATTCGAACCGACTGAAACGCATTTTTCACTAATAGGCCAATATCGGAAGTATTGTAATCTCCCTTCTTTATTAATTAGGCTGTTCTTTAACATTTCCGTTATTTATTTTACATTCTGTGATCAAATTATTATACTAAACAATTTATTTTTCTCTTAATTGGTCAATTGCTTAGAAATTGATCTAATTTTCTATTATTGATTCCAAACTGTCATAATCTCCCTGATGAAACGTTAATTTTCAGATTTCCCATCCAAATAATCTTTCTCAAACTGTTCGGTGCCAAATGACCAGTATGCTAAAATACTTTTATACCAATTGAATTTTGAAGGTCTTTGCCAAATTATAATTATGCCCTGTTCCTGTAAATAAACAAACACCGCTTTGTTAGTTGCCGTACTGTGCAGCTACAAAGCTACAATTTATATTTAATCATTTTTATGGATTTCAGGGTTTATAGTTGTCTACTTACAAATTCGGTATTAATGGTAGACCAGTTTCAGGAAGTTGTACAAATCGGAAGGATACTGTGAAATCTACGGTTAAGTTTGCACATTATTTAAGGTTAGCAAAACAAAGTAAGACCTTCTGTTTATAGGCTCAAGCAACCTATCATTCAAACTTGTCTCCGCAAACTACGCCAGAGGACAACCTGTGATTCAGCTGCTGAATTTTCACTATAAAAAACAATGAAACTAATCAAGCAAATATTATTTTACCAATAAATCAATAAACTGAATTCAAATCTTACAATATATAATGCAATTCTGCCACCTACTCAAATCTGCTGACTAATTTCTTTAATTGTTCTATCTACTGTCGTTGCTACGTCAAGATGACTTTTCGTAAGGCGGAATGGACAGTTGGCTCACTTATTTTTTCACCGCAACGAGGGGTATCGGTGAAATGCCCACTGAACCTGAAGCAGCTTTCACTTTCCGATATTTATGCCAAAAGGTGTTAATGCAAAATGATCGTAATATTTTTAATCTTTTTTGTTTTATGCCAAATAGACATTATGCCAAACGGCCTTTATGCCAAATGACCATTGATTATCCACTGTTATGCCAAATGACTTTATGCTAAACGACTTTATGCCAAACGAGCCATTGACCATTGAAAGCAGGTTTTATCCGGGAGCTAAAAAATGATAGCTCTACTGCAGATCCAGCGTATGCCCCGTATGTTACCATTACCGATATCATTTGGATAGGGGTACTGCAACACATTTCCAGATTTGTAAATGTTACATTTCCAAACCAGGCACGTATTTAATATTATTTGAATATAGGATCTTTGTTATATAATTGTAATCAGATTGACCTCATCTATATGACCACCTCCAAAATGACACTAGCTTGTTCATTCGTAAAAATGAAAATTTTCGACGTTGATTCGTAAATAATTTGATGTACTCGCGACAAAATAAGCGCAAATATTAACGTTGCTAAACCGCCCGTTATATACGCAACCTGCGTAACAAAACTCTGTATACCACCTAGTGATTGCATCTGAAATGATATGCCTCTTTTCACGCGTTGGCGTCGTTCGTTCCTTCTGACCAGAGATGCCAGATATACAGACATGTCTGTATTTATACAGATATTTCATCATCCATACAGACATCATACAGATTACAGACATTACACACTAAGTAAATTTTACAGTATTCGGTAATTGCAGTGTCAGTAGTCAAAAAAAAAAAAAAAAAAGACGATAGGGAAAGTCACATACGTCACAGTAAGCAAATGTTTGACAGTCTGAAGTTGGAACATTTTGTTGGCGAAAAAAACCCAGTGAGGGATGTAGAAGTACAAGTATTTGCCGGGCTGTTGTATAAGGCTGTTTTAACTGATATGACCCTTGTCTAAGACGTAGCACTGAGACGAACCATCATGACGAATATCCTTGGCGAATCGCATCACCAAGAATTGGTGGCATTTAGTCTTATAATCGATGAGTCAATTGGTCTTAGTAGTGAGGACTTTCTATTGGAATGGCAATGAACTGTCAATTCGAGATTATTTTAATCACGTACTCCAGCTTGCTGAAGCGGATGCTACTACGATACATTGGTACTAAGTTTAATGAAGACTTTGATTTTGTACAAAAAGAAGCTAAAGACTGTATTCGATGAAATTTGGACACACAAAATTGGTCACCAAAATTTTTCCTTGAGCCCGATTCTTTTCAAACTTTCTGGAAATAAAGTACTACGAAATGGTTAAGTTTTGACATCATTGGTTTATTGAACCTCTTCTCCCAACCCAAATGCCCGCACCTTTACCTTGACCCCTTTCATCAAATTTTGGGCAATGATAGGACCGACTTGCTTACTTACTTTTAACCACACTTTCTTTAGTTCAAGTTCATTTTCTATCAGTTTTGGAGTTTTAACGAGCTTTGCCTTCATGATTGCCCAAAATTTTTCAATTGGGCGAAGTTCCGGAGTGTTTGGAGGGTTGACGTCTTTTGGTACAAAAACTACATTATTATCTTTGTACCAGTCGAAGACGGGCCGGGTATAGTGGCAAGATGCCAAATCCGGCCAAAACAGTGTCGGGCCATCGTGAGATCTCAAGAAGGGCAGAAGTCGTTTTTGGAGGCATTCGTCCTTGTAGATTTGTCCGTTGACGGTCCCAGAGGTGATGAAGGGCTGACTCATTTTACCACATCCGCAGATCGCTTGCCAGACAAGGAATTTTTTGGCGAATCTCGACAGTTTCTTCTTCCGTACACTCTCCGGAACGGCCAACTTAGAGGTGGCGACGTAGTGTTCCTGTCCTGGCATTTGTTTGGTGTCGGCTTTAATGTAGGTCTCATCGTCCATCACAATGCAGAACGGTTTTGTGAGCCACTCCCTGTACAGTTTTCTAGCACGAGTTTTGGCCACCGAGTTCTGTTTATCGCTCCGGTTCGGTGCCTTCTGGACCTTATACACATGTAATCCAGAACGTTTCATTGTTTTCTGCACAAAACAAACTGAAACTTTCGCCTTTTTCGCAACATCCCTGATCGAAATGTTGGGATAACGCTTAAATTGGTTCAATACCACCCTGGCCTTCTCCGGATTTGATGTGCCACGTTTTTTGCCACTACCATTTTTCCGCTTGGTTGTCTTACGGTCCTTGAACGTTTTGATCACATGAGATACGGTTGAATGTGCGATTCCGAGCTGTTTTCCGATCCATCGATGAGAAGCGTTTGGGTTTTCGAAGTGAGTGCCCAAAATTTTTTGGCGCACTATTTCTTCATTCGAAGCCATCACTGAAATCACTCGACCGATTTTCACGAAACTCATTACACAATTGACACAACACAATGAAATACATTCAGTTAAAATTTCAATAATTTTTACCAACACGCTAAAAAGTTACGAACAATTGGGTGTCCAAATTTCATCGAATACAGTCTTTAATAGGGTTCGGTGTATACGGAGCGAGTGTTATGCACGGTGAAAAGCATTCTGTTAGTGTACTATTTAAAAACGACTGTCCGAATTTATTCGTACTGAAATGCATTTGCCATTCCTTTGCATTGTGTGCATCATATTCATGTAAGAATATTCCATCTTTAGCAAAAGCCCTTTAAAAAGAGCTAAGTTCAACGAACTGCAGCACCTAATAGAGCTAAAACCTTTAAACATGTTACATCCAACCGCGACCCGATGGCTTTCTTTTGACCAAGTTGTTAAGCTTGTTCTTGAAGCTAGAAGTCTTAAAAGTATATTTCAGTTTTCGTGATACATCAGCAGGATGAAAAAAATAAGAAAGTTTACGAGCGTCTCAGCGATCCATCAAACCACCTGTACTTGATTCCAATAAACCACACCTTACCGAAAATCAACCGGTTGAATCAACTTTTTTTCAATCTGAAAAGCCAATGGAGTACAAGCTGAAAACAGAAACTTGCAAATTGATATTCTGGATATTGAATTGTTTCTTGAAACCAGGACATTTCAAAGAATTGACGAACCCTGGATTTGTGAACCTGATCCCCAATAACTTCTGCGAGTTGGAAAAACTATACGAAGGTGTCGAAATACAGGCCTTGATCAACGAATACACTAGAAGTGACAATTTAAGCATGGAGCACTTGCATCAATTTCGACTGGACATGATGAATTTCCACATATGCTGCTGTAATAAAAATTGACCTTACCGACGATACCCTCAAAAAAAAAAAGAATTGACCTTACCGACGAAACCTTCAACGATTTAGTTAATTGATCCTGACAATATCAGAGTAAAAGCCCATCCAACATTTTACACCTTATCAAACGATTTGATAACATTATTGATGATGCATCAGTTCAACCAATCAACGACGAGCTCCGGGAATTGAGATTTTCAGTGGCGGACTGAGCTTTTCCGTGTCTACGACAGCTCATTCCAGTTATATTGGCTATACCATATTCGACGGCCACTGTCGAGCGAATTATTTTAATTTACAATATTAAAAAAAATCAGTGGGGTTGTGTATAACACACGACCGGTTGACGTAGACTACGTTAAACCATTTGATTAGTTTCTTTAGTTGCGTAGCGGAACATTGCAATGTAGGTACTGTCTCCGAGGATCGGTACATTGTCGTTTCGGAGGGTTTTCTGTTTGTTCGATTTTACCGCGCTTTCGAAATTTGCGCATACGGTTGACATCAAATCGATTAGGCATCGTACTCATTCTCACTTTCAGTTTCTAAAAACTTATTTCTTCCTAGAAGTAAAACTCTTATGCAACGCGAATCGTTAACACGACAGAATAACTATTCATAACAGTACTAATTGGAATGTGCAAAGAATTTTACTACAGAATATCATGTTCGAGAATTTAAACGTTGTCTGTAACAGGGAGTTTCTCGATACTTGCCGGAACGCAACATTCCTTACAATTTTCCAACACCGAATGATGAATATGAACGCAAAATATATTCATCTTTTATTTGTTAAATTTTGATATACTTGAGTAAATAAAATGACAATCGTAAAAACATCTAGATTAGCACAAAAATCTCAGCTCAAAAGTATATCAACAAAGAAACGATTGAATTATTAACGACCGGTGTTTAAATTTTTCATGACGGCAGCCCTTTGTAAATTGCGCACAATGCTCAAGTTGCGGGCTCAAGGTGAAGAGAAAACTGAAATTGTTAAAGCCACCGCTGTCTGCCATTTGAAGTTGTTAGATAAATATAGCAATAGAATTGTAACCTTCTCGGTCTTTTCACGAAGCAGGTTCTTTTTGCCATGCACGTTGTGCTATAAATAGAGATGGTTACCAAGAATGTCACACACAGTCAAGCACGTTATTTCGCTCCTCGTGGTGGCGCCCACCGGCTGGCAACAAATCAACACCGGCTTGGGCAACCGACTGTCTAGCACACCATTGCATTTTAGTGGCTGCCTAGCAACGGTTGCTTAGCCAAGGGATTGCTACAACAGCCTGCAGAGCAATCAGCCTGTCCACTGGTTGGTCGCCACTGCACCTTCTATGGTACGTGCCGCCACCAGGTGCCAAATTCCACATTGGCGCTTTGCCGCTCCGCACGAAGGCTCTCGTGCCATCGAGATTGCCTCCAGAGTTTATGCCATCGCCAGCTGCTGTTTCTTATTGGCAAGACGAACTGACCAGCTCCGGCACTGCAACACTAATGAGTAAAATTGCCTAGGTGTACCATTTTTATATCGTTCAGTGTTGCATATGAGACCTTCCTTGCTTACATTTGAAATCTGTGATAGGAACGTACTGTGCATTTAGTAAAATTAGCCTGCAAAACAAAATTATAAGACATTACCTTTTATTTTCTCTATTTTTAATAGTTTAAAACTGTTAGTGGATAATGTTTGATAATTAAATTGATACGCGGGAAAATTTCCAACCGATTGATGTAAACATCTTGAAAATCTATTCAGCAATTATCAAGTTATAAGCGTTTTTTCAATTGACATCCTACCCTTGCCATAAGACGTTTAAATTTTTCGTGACGGCAGCCATTTAGAAATAGTGCACAATGCTCAACGAAGAGAAATTTTTTTTTTTTTCAGCGACAGCTGTCTGTCAATTGGTAAGATGTTACATAAATTCAATTCAATTAAACTCTCTCAAAAATGGATTGGTCGTCCTGAAAAGGACGGATTTGAAATAGTCCGCATTAGAATTGAAACCTTCTCGGTCTTTTCACGAAGCAGGTTATTTCCGCCGTGCACGTTGCGCTTTAGATAAAGAAAGGGTACCAAGAAAAGATATCACACACACACACATAAACACACACTCAAGCATCTTATTTTGCTCCTCGTGGTGGCACCCACCGGCTGACAACAAATCATCAAATTTGGCAACCGATGGCGTAGCACACCACTGCATATTTAATGGCTGCCTAGCAACGGTTGCCTAGCCAAGGGCTTGCTAGCAACAGCCTGCAGAGCTATCAGCTACCTGACCACTGATTGGTCGTCAGTGCACCTTCTATGGTACGCGCCATCACTAGCTGCCAAATCCACATGGCACCCTGCCGTTCCGCAATACAGACAAGACTGACCAGCGCCGGCACTGCAACACTAATGAATAAAATTGTGAAGGTGTACCAGTTTTATATCGTTCAGTGTTGCATATGAGACCTCCCTTGCTTACATTTGAAATCTGTGATAGGAACGTACTGTGCATTTAGTAAAAGAAGCCTGCAAAACAAAATTATTAGACATTACCTTTAATTTTCTCTATTTTCAATTATTTAAAAATAATTATTTAAAAACAATGTTTGATAATTGTATTGATACGCGGGAAAATTTCCAACCGATTCATGTAATCATCTTGAAAATCTATTGAGCATTTATCAAGTTATAAGCGTTTAATTTGTAACAATATTTCGTGACGGTCGGTTATTTTTAGATTTTCAATTGACACCCTACCCTTGCCGTAAGACGTAGTCTACGTCAAAAACCAATTCTCGCAATCGCACTGCCACATAAACCATGAAAGGCATTTTGTCGGCCAAAAAGCACGATAGATCGCACAAAAAACAAAATGGAGTGATTGAAATTTCATCTAATTTGGAATGTCTGTTCACAAGCGATATGCCATTGTCCAGTGAACAAGCGAACGGTGCGGTTCGATGTGTCCGCTCTCCGGTGCTTTGGAAGTTTGTCATGCGTTGTTTCCAAGTTTTTTTCTCTCGATAGTGCCCTCATCGCAGTTGATATCGAGTTTTGCTTTTTCTGAACAAGCAAACGTGTGTTAATCAGTGCAACGACGCTATTAATTGCAATTAGTAATCGAATAGCCATATTGCTCCGCATCTATTCACGGCACGCACACCAGCAGTCCATCGTGTGTAGCGTGCAATCATTCATCTGCCAACCACAACCGACCAGCGTCTTCATCATAGTCATCATTTTCATCATCACTGAGCTCCACGTTGTGGCGTCCCACCATTCAATCCTCAGCATTGGATGGTCGGACTACGCTCTTACAAAACAGCTACTTACTTGAGCGTCCTGCTCGTACGGTGGTCCAAGAAGTAAAGAGCCAGAGACTCTGGGGGAGCCAAGTGCTCACCGTAGATGTACGCGTTGGGAGAGCGCGAGAGCGAAAGAGAGTAGGTGATTACTCTGCTGTGTTCACTGACAGCAGGGGTGGACATGATCCACAGGAAATAATAACTGCGGATGAACGCTCCAATAGGGATGTGTTATTGTAATCGGGTAACCTATATCCCACATCTTCCTCCTTCTCCAAATAAAAAATTATAAAAAAAAGGAAGCAATTGTGCAATATTTATTTATTCATTAATGGAATACCCCTTTTATACATTCGGTTTGATTCTTATGATTCTACACGTCGGATATAGCTTTTGAGATATGATGCATCGACCCATTTTACCGCCTCCACAGCCATTCCAGGCCACCACACACGTTCTCGTAGGATGGTCTTCATTTTTGCTGCTCCAGGATGTCCGTCGTGTGCCAAGTCCAAAGCTTTGTCTCGCAATTTGGCTGGAATTATAGCACAACCGTTTTTTACAAGGATCCCATCTGTAAAACACAAATCTTGCGCAACTGATTCATATTGCCTCAAGCTATTTGGCCACTGATCATTCTCCAGGGCCGTTGCAACTTTTTGCAGTTCGACATCCTCCGCGGTCGCAATACGGATGTCCTGCTCCGTCAGAAATCCAACTGCGTTTACTTCCAATGTTGCAATTTCCCATGGACTCTTCTCTTCGTTGAAAGGCTCATCCGTGCCGATGTATTCAACATCGTAGTCATAAGGACTTAATCTCAGAGCCCAGCCATCGGCTCTATTGAGTGCTCGTTTAGAAGTCTCGCGCAATCTATTCAAGAAAACAATACCTTTTGCATCTGTGCGCAGCGTGAAATGCCTGCCCAGGAGGAAATACCAAAAATGCTCAACAGCCCAGACTGCACTCAGTGCTTCTCGATGGTTTTGCGGATATCTCTTTTCCGTAGATGTTAATGCTTTAGATGCGAAGCTGATTATCCGGGGAGCATTGTTCATATCTTCTTGAACGAGGACTGCACCCAAAGCATGTGGAGATGCGTCCGTGTATAGAATGGTTGTATCTTGTTCGGAGAAATATCCTAGGGTCGTTGTACAATGCAAAATGTGGTTCTTCATTCTATTAAATGCATCCTCCTGCTCTGGTCCCCACGACCACGCTTTTGCTGTTGCTGCGACCCATAATGGGTTAGCAATGTTGGCGAAATTGTTGACATGTGGGCTGATGAACGAAGCAAGACCCAAGAAACTCCGCAATTCCGACACGGTAGCTGGTTGTCTGAATTTCTTCAGATCTTTAATTTTCATCTCATCAATGTGAAAACCGTTAGCATCTAATTTGTGACCAAGGAATTGTATCCGGGTTTTTTCATATTCACATTTAGCCTCGTTTAATGACAAACAATTCCTACAAATGAGACTGCCGCCACCCGAAGTTTTTTACTTCCACCAAAAAAAACACACCCAAATAAATATTTTTTTTCCCACACCCTCCCCCCACACCCCTTTCCTCTAAAATCCGCCCCCACATCCACCAACAACCACCCTTAAATTAACACCCCTTCCCCCCCAAAATTCCACCCCAAATTTTTGAAGTAGGGAAAATATTTTTTACACCTCGTAAAAAAAACCCCCCCCCCATTCATCCTCCTCCCCTCCCCCCAAAAGCCAAAAATACCCCTTTTTCTCCTTTTTTCTCCCCTGTTTTTTACCCCCCCCCCAAATCGTTTTTACCCCTCGCCCCCCCCCACACCCACTTATCCACTCAGGTGCAGTTGTCACCTTTTCTATAATCAGGGCTGGTAGCGGATTTGTGGATAAATAATAGTGACTTTAGTGACTAAAATAATAAAAATAGTGACCACATAGTGACTAAAAAGTGATTTCCAAATTTTAGTATTTTTTCAATCTTTTATACATTTGTTGTATAAGTACAGTAAAAATGAACAAAGTGATGAACTCCGTTTGCAAAACTGAATAATACTGCTGCGTAGTTTCACTTTTTGATTTTTTTTTCTAAAGAAGCCTATAATCAAGCGATTTTTTTTCTCCACGACCTCCTGGTCCGCAGCTCGTCTAGAATTACTGCGGAAATATCTTGCTTCTCAATTAGAGGTTCCAACCCGGGACAAAAAATCCCAGGATCTTGAAAAATTCGGGATTTCCCGAGTCCCGGGATAAGATTTTTCACCGTCCCGAAAATCCCGGGATTCCCGGGACACACATTTCTTACATATTTTTTCGCTTTGATGCCCAATTTGATTTCCCAATAAATTTCAGTGTACCGTTTACGCGCATTCAATATAACCCATACAACGCCAACATACATATTTACTGAACCTGCATCGGTGTTATACATCATTCATGAAAATGCATCATTCCTTTTGTGTTGGTTCAGTAGGCATTCGCATTTTTGCCTACACATTTAACACACACACGCGCGCGCGCCAATACGGCGTAAGCTGTCATTTCCTTTCAAAACATTGTTTTCAATCACTGATTACTGCTTCTTTGTTCATTGAATAATTTCGGATTTCCGTTACATCAAAGTAAGTAGTAATACAAAATTTGTGCTAATGTAGCCTTACATCCAATTATTTTTAAGGCATGGCTGAAATTTGGAAACACTTCGATAGAATTGCGGATGACAAAGAAAAAGCACGATGTCGGAAGTGCGAGCAAATTTTGTCGTGCAAGAGCTCTTCGACCAGTGGCTTGCTCCGGCACATGAAGAACAGACACGACATGGATTCCAAACCCCCCACAAATCCTAGTGAGTCTGCTGCGAAAGTTAAATCATCCACACCGAATGTCCCAGTGAAACAAGTATCGTTGCTCAAGTTCGTTAAACGTCAGTCACTGGCGAAAATTGTAGTTCGGCTGGCAGCAGAGGACGGATTTTCGATCAATGCAATCACCAACAGCAAATTCATCAGACAATCGATCGCAGATCGTAGATATTCTCTGCCAACGTCGAATACATCCGTCATGAAGCTGGTCGCCGAATACTATGGATACGCTCAGCAGCAAATGCGGGATGAAATAGTGAAGCGTATCGATAGCGGTGAACTGGTTAGTCTCACTTTGGACGAGTGGACAAGTCTAAGCAACAAGCGCTACTTAAACGTGATTGCCCATCTCACTGACGGATCATTCTACAACCTGGATCTCGGCCAAATTCGTGGATCACTACCTGCTGAAAAGGTTTTGGATATGGTCAAGGATATGGACCGGAAATTCGGTATTAAGGATGGAAACATTGTAGCATCAACGACTGACGGAGCTCGAGTGATGTTTGGAAGATTGTCGGATTACCTTCATCAGCAGTGTTACAACCATGCGATTCACTTGGGGGTTTGCGATGCCCTGTACAAGGATCAGCCACCGGTACCAATTGAAAATGAGGATTCAGAAAGCGACGATTCGGATAGTGATAACTACGATGATGAAGTTGGTTCTTCGGGTAAATATATTAGAATGTTTATTTTCATATTAAAGAAAACAGCTAATTTATTTCAATTATAGACTTATACACCACGCGATTTGGAGAGTCTCTGAAACGTATTCGAAGAGTCGTGAATTTTTTTTTCGAAAATCGCCTGTTAAGAATGCACTGCTTCAAGAAAAAATCACGAAAATGTTACATAAACCACTTCAACTGTGTGTGGACGTCAAAACTCGTTGGAACTCGACTGAAGCGATGCTGGAACACGTCATTGTTTTGATTGCATCAAAGAGACACTTTCCGAAATAGGCCTTTCAGATCTCATGTTGGACAGTGATTTCGAGGTTGCAAAAAACCTTCAGGAAGCTCTTCAGCCAATCAGACTCGCTTCGGAAGCATTTGGAAGACGAGATGCTACATTGCTGTCTGCGGAAGGCAGCTTGAGGTTCTTGTATTCGAAGCTTAAGAAAAGTAACTCCAAAGTTGGAAACGACCTCTTCGATGCAATCACGAAAAGAATCAACGAACGGCCCCAAAAGGAAATAATAACAGCGCTGAAGTTCCTTGAAGGTCTTTCGTTGTCAACGCAAGTGCCAGCAGAACTGGAAAGCTCATCGAAAACGCAAATGATTAAGTTCAGCAAGGAACTGGGAGTTCGATTGTAAACTTTATCATTTTTTTTTTAGATCAAATTCTACTCAACAAGTTTTACAACTTTGCCAAAAAATATTCGGTTTAACAGCAGTCAAGCAAAGTCAGAATAAACTTAATTATTTGATGAATTGTGAATTTTTTAAATCTACTGTATAATAAACTAAGAATATTTGTCTCAGAAATTTTCTAGAAAAATATTAAATTTTTATAGACAAGTTTTAATGGACCTTTGAACTCATAACGCTTTTATAAGCTGGCCGACTTGCACTGTATCCCGATTTCACCTATGATCGAATTGAGTTCGCTTGACTGTCGGGATACGAACAATCAAATCTAGATTTAGAATTACTAAGAGAGTAACCGAAAATAAGTCCTTTATCTGATTTACAATTCGTTCCCATTTTTCTCGACTATGTGGATACCAAAAGAGTAGTCCGCTTTTAAAAAAACTGAATCTAACAAAATATTTTTGAAAAATAGTGAATGTAAATATAAAATTACTTGATTCTTTTATGTAGTTTCTTCATTGGACATTTTATTTGCATATTGGATAAACGTTTTAAGATTTTTGCTCCTATCCCGTTCGATTCGTCATGGGGTTCTAATGGTTTATATGTATTGAAATATGAAAAATTATTGTGAAATAGCTGGAAAATTGTAAAAATAATGAAAGATTATGTAATATGAGACTACGTGCGTCGCATTCAGGCTAATCTAGAATGCTGTGACCGGCCAGCGCTCTGCATTTGACAAGTTCAATTGAGGAAGAGGCGAGACAGCGCTCGCCAGAGCATCTAGTTTTTTAGTGTATGTTTCGCGACTTTTATATAGTGTGGCCAGATCGCTTAATTTGGTTGACTATTGTACAATAGGTACAAGTGATTTTTTTAAACTTTTTACAATCGGCGGTGCGAAAATAGTGACTTTAGTGACCATTTTCCGAAAAATAGTGACTTTAGTGACTTTTGGATGCAAATAGTGACTTTTTAGTGACTAGACTCAAAATAGTGACTAAGTCACTAAAAAGTGACCTGCTACCAGCCCTGACCTTTCCCCCCCTCCCCCCCAGCCGCCCCCTCCCCCCCCCCCGGACCGCCGCCAATATTCCCTTTCCAGAATCCCCCATCCCCCCCCCCCCCTTATTTCCACACCCCCCCCAGAAACAAAAAGAAAACAGATAGCACTTGACGAACCCAAACGACAATTCACCAAAACATCATCAAGGGAGAGAGTACGAGTATTCTGTAAGGAGTAATAAGATTTGGAAGGAAACGCAGATATAACAACAATATTTATTTCTCTACATATGGCTTCTACTGATCCGAACTCATACCTTGTCTTGATTCTCGTCATCGGTCCATCCTGATGGTACGTTGTCCTTTTCCTCCTTAGCATGGACATTCCGGATGCTCTTATGACGACAAGTTGAAGCAAAATGACCTATCTTGCCACATCCAAAACATTTTCTGTTTCTTGCTGGGCACACATTCTGTGTATGTGCCGAACTATTGCATCTCCAGCAGCGAAAACGGCGGCCTTGACGGTGTCCACTGTATCCCTGCATTTTACCATTTCCATATCCAGAGTTGCCACCGAGGTTGCCACTGCGTTTTCCAAATGGTTGAATCTTTCGAGGTGTCCTCCGGGTAACAGCAAGAACTTCAGGCTTGTTTTCCGGGATATTGTGAGCAACTGCATCCACTGTTAATGCTTCCTTCCGTGCAGCAGCCTTCACTGTGAGGTCCGTGCCCATAGATCGTTGCATCTTCTGCCAGCTTTCTGTCACGCATACCGTTTAACAATTGGGTGTATACAAAAAGATCTTCATCCTGCTCGCTGTACTCACAAAGTCTAACTTTTGACTTCAACCGTGCATGATAGTTGATTATTGTTTCGTCTTTTCCTTGGGACATCCGGCTAAACATCTCATGTTCCGTGATTGGATCCGTCAATTTCCGCAAATGAGCGTTAATATTATTGGGTCCTCCCTTAGCTCAGTCGGTAAAGGCGCAGCTACAAAGCAACACCATGCTGGAGGTGGCTGGGTTCGATTCCCGGCCTGGTCTAGGAATTTTTCGTTAAGGAAAATTTCTCGACTCCCTGGGCATAGCGTATGATTGTACTTGCCACACAATCATACTAATGCAAAAATGGTACATGGCATCGAAAGCTCTTAATTAATAACTATGGAAGTGCATTTAGGACACTAAGTTGAGAGCAAGCAAAAAGCTAATTGTGAAAGCAATAAGCTTGAAATGCTAAAGAAGAAGAATTATCGATCATTGCTCGATAACAACGTGGGTCGTTTAGGCCTGGCCTAAGTTTGGCGATTCTTACAATATCCTGAAGGTCATCTCCCATACATATAAAGAGATGCTTCGCAAGTTGAGCGGGATCCTTGATGTTTGAAAGTGATGCTGCGATCTCAAACTGCTCAAGAAATCGGCACCACTCTTCCCGAAGTCTACTTGTTGGTACATTCTTCGGAAAATAAGGAGCGTTATCCAATCGAGAACCGCCTGTAGCAGAAGTTTCTTCTTGCATGGAAGCGCAAGGTTGAGCAGAACAACGCCAGCCTATTTCAGGCCCACGAGGTTTCTCCGTAGCTGGTTGATTACCTTCCCTATAGACCTCACATTCGTGAGATTCTATCTCTTCAGTGGCTCCGATGATTCTGGATTCAATATCATCCAAATACTCTTCTTCTGGTTCACCAGGCTGATCAGAGTGACACACTGACTCAACTGATGGGGCGCGTACATATCGTCCAGTCAACATTTTAAGAATTGGCTATAAAGTGAAAAAAAACATAATTTTTCTGCTCAATTCATAGGAAGTAAGTGATAAAACCAATTACAATTCACTACTTTAAAAATCACACTTCACAACAACACGCTATTGAAATATGAAGTCAGTTGACCCGGTTTCTTCTTTTTTTTTCACAAGCAGGGGCTGTCACAGTACACTGAAGCGGTTGTTACAACTCGATATCTCTCAAAATCTTGATGGCTGTCGCAGCACATGGAAGCGGTTGTCACAACTCGCTCTCTCTCTCTCTCTCAATATCATGGGAGCGGTTGACCAACGCGCTATTTCATCATAATGGCTTTCAAAGCTCACTGGAGCGGTTGACACAACGGTTGACATTCCAGCGAATGTCACAGCACACAAAAAATGGCTGATTCCACGTGCCATTCCGATTATTTTTTCACAATGGTTGACACAGCACATTGATGCAGTTTGCATAACACAAAGCTTTTACTGCAGGGGGTCTCACGGTACACAGTTTTCCAGCGATTTTATCAAATTTAAATGAATTTTCATCCTTGTTAAACAGCTAAACTGAACACTAATTATTGCACTTCACAATCCGCAACGCTAAAAAAATTTAGAAAAGATGGCCGCTTATGGCGAGCACAAAAATTTTTTTTTTTTACCAGCCACTACTTCGCGAAAATAAACAGGCTTGGGAATAACAAATAATTTACAAATCACTAGCACCACAGCGAACGTTGAATTATCAGCATATTTTTACTTTGATTATTTCCGAACCACTTTGAAAAAAAAAAGCTGGCAGGATCGCCATTGTGGCGTCCCACCATTCAATCCTCAGCAGAAGATTGGATGGTCGGACTACGCTCTTACAAAACAGCTACTTACTTGAGCGTCCTGTTCTTACGGTGGTCCAAGAAATAAAGAGCCAGCGTCTTCCTCTGGGGGAGCCAAGTGCTCACCGTAGATGTACGCGTTGGGAGAGCGCGAGAGCGAAAGAGAGTAGGTGATTACTCTGCTGTGTTCACTGACAGCAGGGGTGGACATGATCCACAGGAAATAATAACAGCGGATGAACGCTCCAATAGGGATGTGTTATTGTAATAGGGTAACCTATATCCCTCACACGTCTAGCCGGTACACGCGGTCACACATCGTCGCTCGGCAGCAGCAGCACATTCGTTGACCGGCTGCAGCAGATCAGTGATACATATAAGATAAGTTTTTGTTTCTCCTGAATACATTGTAATTTTATTGTGTGTGTGAGTGTGTGAGAGTGTGCGAGAGAGTGTGCTGAGGTTTAGTTTGTTTATCTGTGATTGATTGCATATAATTGCGTTAGTGGTTGAGCGTCATAAGCTCCCACGAACGAGCCATGGATGATTTATCGGAAGATGAATCATCTATGGCGCAAAATGATGGGGTAGCTCATAAAGTTACCCGATCACGTGTTTATCCAGATAGTTCAGCTGGTCCATGGGTTGTCTATTTTAAGCCCAAAACGAAACCTCTTAACATATATCAGATTTCCAACGATCTGACGAAGTGATTCTCGGCCGTGACCGAGATAATAAAAGTGAGACCGAATAAACTTCGGGTCGTTGTGTCCAACCTTAAGCAAGCTAACGAAATTGCTGTCTCTCAGCTTTTACACTCGAGTATCGGGTGTATATCCCAGCTCGGGGTATTGAAATTGAAGTTGTGGTCACCGAAACGAGTGTGAACCCTGAGATCCTGCTGAAACAGGGGGTTGGTCGATTTAAGAACCACCTGCTTTCTCCAGTGAAGATACTGGATGTGAAAAGACTAGGCACAGTATCGATCCCTAAGGGTGAAAAGAAGTTTACACCGTCAGACTCGTTTCGTGTGACCTTCTCTGGTTCAGCCCTCCCTCAATACGTCGAGTTGGGAAAACTTCGACTACCTGTGCGGTTGTTCGTACCTCGGGTCATGATGTGTATGTGTGTGTGTCCAATCTAACACCCATCGGCCGGCAATGGTATTATGGAAGAAATCTGTTTACAACAATCATTCAAGTGACCATTGGAAGCAGCTTTAATCCGGGAGCTAGAAAGTGATAGCTCTACTGCAGATCCAGCAACCCATTTCAGAATGTCTGGAGAGTCACGCCCATTCCGAGGTTACTTTCACATACAATAAGCCCCGCATGTAAACATTACCGATATCATTTGGATAAGGGCACTGTAACACACTTCCAGATTTGGAAATTTTGAATTTCCAAACCAGGCACGTATTTAGTATTATTTGAAAATAAGATAATTGTTATATAGTTATAGTCAGATACATCTCACCCATGTCCGCCTCCTGAATCACACTATCTTGTTCATTCATAAAAAAAATGTCGACGTTGATTCGTAATTAATTTTTTGCACTCGCGATTAAATATGCGCAAAAATTAACGTTGCGAAACCGCCCGCTAGATATGCAACCTGCATAACAAAATTCTGTACACCCCGTGGTGAATGCACCTAAAATTATGTGCAAGCTTTTCACCCGTCCATGCGCGTTGTTTTCGTTTGCTGTTTCTGACCAGCAAATGGCTGTTCTCTACATTGCACTCGTCTTCTTTTTTTTTCACTTCACACACTGCCAATAATGCAAATCCCCGCAATGAGGCGACTCTATTTCGAGCTTCAAAACTGCTAATAATCATCGATTCACTCGCGACAAAGCGGAAAAACACTCTAAACTAATAAATTATACCCGAGTGTCACAATATTACCACTAATAACCAAAACTTAGCTGATGTAACTCTTCTTCCGGGTGCGGGGGCGAAGCACAAAAACAATAAAAAACCGGGAAATACTACCGACACTCAAACATTTCGAAAGGGAATCGATTTTATTTACTACGGCTTACAAAATGCACGCGGGGATTTTATGATTTCACTGTTAGTTCAAGTTAAATTACGAATTACTGTTTGATTTTTTCGCGAAAACGACGCAGCAAAAGCAAAACCCCTTGTTCGTACCTCGGGTCATGATCTGCCAAAAATGCAAGCAGATGGGACATACGACCTCCCATTGCGGCAATAAGGCACGCTGCTCCAATTGCGGGGAGAAACACGAGGATGGTGCCTGCGTAGACAGCACACCAAAATGCGCTTTCTGCAAGGGCTCTCCTCCTCATGCTTTCTCGTTGTGCCCGGCGTACAAACAACGCGGGGAAAAATTAGAACGCTCGCTTAAACAACGTTCTAGGCAATCTTTCGCCGAAATGGTGAAAAAAACCTCCCCATCACCCGATGCCAATACAAATCCCTTTGCTCCTCAGTCAGATGACGAGTCTGACTTTGATTTGGCTGAAGAGGGAACATCAGTCAGTTTTCCGGAAGGTGCTTCACGGAAGCGAAGACGCGTCCGACCACGGAAAGTTACTGAACAGAAGCCCGAAATCAGACTGCCCATTTTAAGCAAAGGTGGAAAAACGGAAAATCCAATTCCACCTGGTTTTCCTAACCCCCCCCACCCCTCCCCTTCCCCCCGGCCCCCCCCACCCCCCCCCCCCCCTTTTTAACAAAAACACCCCCCTCCCCCCCTTGGCTTTTCCTTTTTTATAACATTGTCCAAGTATCTTCCAATCCCCCCAAATTTCCTACCCCCCCCAAAACATTTTATTGGCAATGCTTCCCACAGTGAAGACTTTCTTGAAGCAATTCTAATCTAATCTAATCTAATCTCACACTAACGCAGCCAATTCTTGAAAGCATCCTGGAAAATGACGTTTTCTGGAATGCATCATTTTTCTTGTCATCGGCCAGGCCAACTGCGTAGTGTGTGCCGCAGAGAGGATTCCAAGAAATAGAGCAATTCCAGAAAGAGTGTCTGAAATCGCTCTACTACTTCGAATCAAAGGAAGGAAGAAAGCGTGGACCTCCCGTACCAAACGCCTCCATATAGAGTTAGATAATGTGATAATTTGTATTTTATCGTTGGGAGCATAGATGCTAGAAAGATTAGTTTATGCTCCTTTTGCCTGTGGGTGGACTTTTGGCATTTGAACCAAAAGTCTGGCAATAATTTGCCAAGGTTATAGCGCCTTATCTCGCTCACTGAAATTTAAAATTTACAGAATACAAGCTCATCGATTTAGCACCACCCGGGGGAGACTTGGTCCTATACCCAATGATTTCATTATCTCCGATCCGCTCAACCAATCGCAATGTTTTGTGATATAGTGGACGGATTATTATAATTTGAGATAACTCAATGCAGACGTCTTCCAAATTTGGCAGATCGACAGGCAATCGGTGGAGACCCACCTGGTACCTCATAGCAATATGCTTAAAGGCGGACCGGAAGATTTGATGAGCTACCTCCCCTGAAGACTTTCTTGAAGCAATTGACAATTAAGTGGCCCCTCCTTGCAGCTATCATTTCCTTCGATGGATAATTTTCCAAATGAGGTCGGGGATTTGATCACTGTTCTGCAGTGGAATTGTCGAAATTTTGTTCCTAAATTGGAATCATTCAAATTTTTGGCTCACAATACCGGTTGTGATGCATTTGCTCTTTGTGAAACATGGCTCTCTCCCGAAATCGATCTTTCGTTTCATGATTTCAATATTATTCGTCTTGATCGTGAGGATTCACGTGGAGAAGGAGTACTTTTGGGGATCAAAAAGTGCTACTCCTTCTATAGACTGAATTTTCCTCCTATTCCAGGTATTGAAGTTGTCGCATGTCAGGCTGTTATTAACGCTAAAAGCCTGTGCATTGCTTCTGTGTATATTCCTCCTAGAGCCTCAATAAACCAAAAACAATTTTCAGATATTTGTTCGGTCCTTCCTACTCCACGGTTGATCATGGGAGATTTTAACTCTCACGGTATAGGCTGAGGAGAACTGTACGATGACAACCGGTCTTCCTTGATGTGACAACTTCAATATGACAGTTTTGAACAATGGAGAAGTAACACGTTTGGCTGGTCCATCCTCACTTGGCAGCAGATTAGACCTCACACTTTGCTCGAATTCATTATCGTTGGATTGCACATGGAATGTGATTCAAGATCCCCACGGTAGTGATCATTTGCCCATACAAATTTCGATTGCCACAGGGTTCAATTCGTCGGAATCCATCAACGTCGCGTATGATCTAACCCGTTACATCGATTGGACAAAGTTCAGGACAGCAGTAGGAGAAGCCGTTACGACGATAGAAGAGCTTCACTGCTGGAGGAATATAACTTCCTCTCCAACCTGATCTTAGACAGCGCGCTTCAAGCTCAAACTCGACCAGTTCCAGGAACGTCATTTCGTAGGAAACCTCCTTCTCCATGGTGGGATCAACAGTGCACCGAGGTTTACTGTAAAAAGTCCGACTCGTTTAAAGTTTACCGGCTATCGCGCGAGACGTCGATGAGTACTCTTTGGAACACGGCGCGAAGATTGCGTAACCGAACTACGAACAACGATAGCGAAGAGTACTCGGACCAATGAATCCTCAAGTTCGCGCGAAAAGTTTGTCCAGGTTCTGTGCCGGCACGGATGATTCCTCGCGAAACCACGAATGCGATAGATGAGATCAGCCAACCTTTTTCAATAGTAGAACTCTCTCTCGCACTCCTTTCGTGTGGCAATACGGCTCCAGGGGCTGATAGGATCAAGTTCAACTTGCTTAAGAACCTCCCAGACGTCGCTAAGAGGCGCATGTTGAACTTGTTTAATCAGTTTCTGTAACATAACATTGTACTGGATGATTGGAGACGGGTGAGAGTTATTGCAATTCAAAAACCTGGTAAACCTGCATCCGACCACAACTCCTATCGACCCATCGCGATGCTATCTTGTATTCGAAAGCTGTTAGAGAAAATGATCCTCTTTTGCCTGGACAAATGGGTTCAGACAAACAACCTGCTTTCAGATACTCAATATGGTTTCCGTAGGGGTAAGGGAACGAGCGACGTTGCTTTCTACATATATTCAGTTAGCTTTTGCTAAAAAAGAGCAAATGGCTTCTGTATTCTTGGATATCAAGGGGGCTTTTGATTCAGTATCTGTTGAAGTTCTTTCAGATAAACTCCACGCTTGTGGCTTTTCACCATTAAAGAATAATTTTTTGTACAGTATGCTGTCAGAAAAACATATGAGCTTCTCTCATGGAACCTCTACAGCTTCCCGATTTAGCTACATGGGTCTCCCCCAGGGATCATGTTTAAGCCCTCTTTTGTATAATGTTGATGTCAAAGATATTGACCGTTGTCTAAGTGACAACTGTACGTTGAGACCACTTGCAGATGACGGCGTAGTGTCTGTCACGGTACCCAATGGGGTCGATCTGCACGGACCCTTACAGGATACCTTAGACAATTTGTCTACTTGGGCTCTAGAGCTAGGTATCGAATTCTCTACGGAGAAAACTGAGTTGGTAGTTTTTTCTAGGAAGCATAACCCTGCACAACCGAAGCTTCAAATTTGGGGTAAGCCGATAACTCATTCCATGTCATTTAAATATCTTGGGGTCTGGTTCGATTCAAAATGCACCTGGAGATCCCACATTGAGTATCTGAAGAGAAAGTGCCAGCAAAGGATCAACTTTCTTCGAACAATTACCGGGACCTGGTAAAAAGCGCATCCGCAAGATCTTCTAACGTTGTCTCGGACAACGGTTTTGTCGGTTATCGAATACGGTAGTTTTTTTTTTCAGTCAGCGGCTCGGTCGCACATCATTAAACTGGAACGTATTCAGTATCGGTGTCTTCGTATCGCGTTAGGTTGCATGCACTCGACTCACACCATGAGTCTTGAAGTGCTGGCTGGCATGTTGCCACTCTCGGATCGGTTTTCAGAATTATCTCTCCGGCTCCTCACCAGGTTGAAAGTTATGAATCCCCAGGTAATCGAAAACATTGAGAAACTTCTCGAGTTGAATCCTCAAACGAGCTTCATGACTTTGTACCATTTGTACATAACACAGGATGTCAGCCCTTCGCCGAATATTTCTTATCGTGTTTGCTTCTCCAACTTCGATAATTCGGTTCATTTTGATTTATCCATGAAGCAGGAGCTTCATGGAATTCCAGAGCATCATCGTCCTATGATTGTTCCGGTAATATTTGCTGCAAAGTTTGGCCAAGTTGATTCCACTGAATCGTTCTTCACTGACGGATCATTGATAGAGGCGTCTGCAGGCTTTGGTATATTTAATGAAATTTATAGCGCCAATTGTAAACTTCAAGCTCCTTGTTCCGTATGCCTCAGTAACACCGGATCAGTATTTCATTTTCACGGATAGTCTCAGTTCTATAGAGGCTATTCGCTCATTGAGGCCGGTAAAGCACTCCTCGTATTTTCTCATGAAAATACAGGAGCTTCTAAGTGCTATATCTTCGCGTCATTTAATCATCACCTTTGTATGGGTCCCATCTTATTGCTCAATTCTGGGCAATGAGAGAGCGGACTCGCTTGCAAGGTGGGCGCTAAAGGCGATATTTATGATCGACTAATAATTTTTTTTATTTTTTTTCTACACTTCCTCCCCAACACCCACTAGAAAAATAGAAGAAAAAAAGAGGAGGGGGAGGGAGACAACAATACCACCCCACCAACGAAAAAAAAATTACGATGAGAAGAAGGGGTGGGGGGGGGGATTAGTCTTGTGATGTTTTCCTCCTCCCCCCCCATCTATTTTCTTAAAACTCATATTTACACCCTTTTGCGCCGCGCCACCGGCAACCCCTCAAATTGAGGCAAGGAAAACCGGAACCCAGACCCCATTATTTGTTATTGTGCGGACCACCGGGGAGCCAAATCAGAGCTAAATAATTCCCCCCCCCCCCGGGGGAAACAACCCAACCCACCGGTTCGAGATATTTTGGATGTACGTGATCTGGAGTTTATGAAGCTCATTTATGTGTTTTTGACTAACATTAGCCTTATGTCGTTTTCGGTTTTAAACCTGGGTCAGGTCTGACTCTGACTCGCAATTACCGAACGAAAACGGATCCAGAGTCGAGTCAGTATGATGGTATTAGTGCAAAACATAAACATAAACAAACAAACACATTTTATTTTGACAGTTCATGTTTGTGTGTGTTGGTGAACCCAGGTTGGACCTCGAAAAAACTTGAGAGCGAACCTCATCGATGTTGGGTCGGATCCAGAGCGGATCCAGGTCCGACCCGATTGAATAAAAAAAACGTTTTGACAGCAGACCTAGGGCGAACCCAGTTCCGCACTGGCAATAACCGAAAACGACATTAGATTTTTATTTTTTTATCTATTTTTTTTTTTTTTTTTTTTTTTTTTTTTTTTTGTGTTTTTTTTTTTTTTTTTAAAAAAATTCAACAAAAAAAAAAAAAAAAATTTTTATATTTAAAAGTTTTTAGCCAATTCCGAATTTAAAATAAACGTGCTTTGTAAACCACACTTCAAATTCCCGCCTATCTTCACATCCATACAATTGTTATTCCTATTAACCTCGAGATGGCCGCGAGTAATCGGTTATATCCCCTTAACGTTAGGTTTAATGTGCATGTGCACTTTAACCTTTTTTCCATTTCCATAATGGAACATCAGTTCATCTGAGTTGGCGGTCAACGCGTACAACATCGACCGCTCAGACTTGAACTTGACGAGAAGGGACTTTTCATCTGCAATCCTATATGCAGCTTCAATTTCATCAAGCTCCACATCCAAGCCTTTGACGAAATTTGCCACTTCGCCTAAGACTGGTTTATCTGCTCCATTGCTGAAGGTAAATCGCACAGTATTTTTCAACTCGCACATTGCTGCTGTAACAAAAGCGACCGGGTTGATGAAACAAGAACAATGCAAATTTATTTCAATGCCGTAGAGAAGAAGGCTATCGCGCGAAAAAAACAAAACTCTCAACCGTCACAAACGAAAGCAGAAACAGAACTGAGATTTATGATTGATGATAATAAACGACTTGCCTAGAATTTTTCAAAACATCAAATGTAAAAGATCAAAATATTTTGCTTTGTTCATATCTAGTGATTAAAAAATGACAGTGATTTAATCATATGTATGGAAGTGAAAGGAAAGTTGACATTTAAATATAAAACTTGAAATTGCAATCTCTTTTGTGTTAGATTTTTGTTTTTGCGATGTTTACAAAACATAATCTCACCTCTACTCGTTTGTCAGCATCGATAAATAGCGATTTTCAACATTCCATTGAATTGAAGCACCTTAAAACCAAAACAAAAACCCTTGTACAGACAAATAAAAGGTGATACGGTCAAAATTTGGTCAAGGGAAAACGCGTGTAAATCGGTGAAATCGTTTATTTAAAAAATCAAATTAAATTTCTTTTTCAAGTTCAATTAGTATAAAATTCAGGAAAAATATTCAGTTAGGCTTCCGCTTTTCCAAATCCGAATTGCCAGGCCTTACGCTTGACCCCTGCCATCAGATTTTGTACAGCCACCTTGTCCACCTTCTTCGCCGCAGAAAGCCAGTTTGCCTTGAACTGCTGGTCGTCCTTAGCAGTTTTTTTGGTCTTCTTTAGGTTCCGCTTGACAATAGCCCAGTATTTCTCAATTGGGCGGAGCTCTGGCGTGTTGGGAGGGTTCTTGTCCTTGGGAACCACCTGCACGTTGTTGGCGGCGTACCACTCCATGGCCTTTTTACCGTAATGGCAAGATGCCAAGTCCGGCCAAAACAGTACGGAACAACCGTGTTTCTTCAGGAAAGGCAGCAGACGTTTATTCAAACACTCTTTCACGTAAATTTCTTGGTTGACAGTCCCGGAAGCTATGAAAATGCTGCTTTTCAAGCCACAGGTACAGATGGCTTGCCAAACCAGATATTTCTTTGCGAACTTTGACAGTTTCGTGTGCTTGAAAATATCTGCTACCTTTCCCCTTCCTTTTGCCGTATAAAACTCCTGTCCCGGAAGCTGCTTGTAGTCGGCTTTGACGTAGGTTTCGTCGTCCATTACCACGCAGTCAAACTTCGTCAGCATCGTCGTGTACAGCCTCCGGGATCGCGCTTTGGCCGTCGTATTTTGTTTATCATCGCGATTTGGAGTCACTACCTTCTTGTAAGTCGATAGTCCGGCTCGTTTTTTGGCTCGATGCACGGTTGTAGACGATACACCCAGCTTATTTGCGGCATCTCGGAGAGATAGGTTAGGGTTTCGCTTGAAACTACCGGCAACTCTCTTTGTCGTCTCAGCGGCTTCCGGTTTTCGATTTCCCCCGATCCAGACTTCCTGGCTGTCGACAAACGTTCCCCAAACACTTTAATTACATTTGTAACGGTTGATTTGGCAACTTTTAGCGATTTTGCCAACTTTGCGTGCGAGTAGCTCGGATTTTCGCGATGCGCGAGCAAAATTTTGATACGCTGCTCTTCTTGCTTGGACGGCATTTTGACAACTGAAGAATGAATTCCAAAATCAAAATAGGAGCAACATTCTACACACACACACCTTCAAAATGAGGGGTGTTCAGGTTTTTTAAATGCAAAATTGAAAGAAATACGTCAAGTTGATATTGACCAAATTTTGACCGTATCGCCCTTTACAGACATTTCCATGAGATTGATACACTTTTGAAAAAAATATCTGGCATTCCTGCCTCTGACCAGCAAATGGCCGTTCCTACATTGCACTGGTTATATTCTTTTTTTCACTTCCCACTCTGCCAATACTCAAATTCCCCCGCTATGGGGCGACTCAAAATTGCTGGTAATCATCAATTCACTCGCGACAAAGCGGAAAAACATTCTAATTTAATACTTTAAGCTACGGCTATTCCACTCAGTTGATGCAAATTTGATTTTTGGAGAGGAGATGCAACATTGATTATTGGAGAGGGGATGTCAACTGCCAGCCTTTCACATTGTTTGTATAAAGGGACGATTTCTTCTATTAATTGTTTTTCAACATTGACTGCAATTACATCACTTAAAAAAAACCTTAAAAAACACTTTTACAAGCAAACTAGTAAAAAAACTGAAACACTGTTTCAAACTATCGCTAGTAAACGCTAGCAAATTCCTTTGAGTTCCACTAGTGAAAGCTTATCCTTTTACAGATTGGCCTATTTCGTCTGCGACTTACTGACTTCTTCAATGTCGAGCAGCGGCAGAAAACCTAAGACAGCTGATCCGCTGAAGGCAAGGAAGATGTTGAATCTGTTCAAGCGTCGGTGGCCTCCACGCCTACAAGGTCAGAAAGGCACCAAACCGGAACAACAAACAATGCACGGTAGCCAAAACCCGCACCAGGAAGTTGTACCGAGATGGCTGACGAAACCGAGGTACGTCGTGATGGACGACGAGACTTACATCAAGGCGAACACAAAGTAATTGCCGGGGCAGGAGTTTTACGTTATCACATCACGGTTGGCCATTCCTGAGGAGGTAAGACAGACGAAGGTGGACAAATTCTTGGTTAAGCAGGCCATATGTTGGTGTGGAGAGATGAGCCAGCTATATATTACTACGGGTACCATGAATGGGCAAAGCTACCGAGACGAGTGCCATCAGAAGCGCCTGCTGCTCTTCAAGGCGAGACGCTATATTGGCATGATTTGGCATCCTGCCACTACGCGCGGCCGGTTTTAGACAGGTACAGAGATAACAATGCAGTTTTTCGTACCAAAAAACTTCAACCCACTGAAATCACCGGAACGTCGTCCGATTGAGATGTTTTGGGCCATCATGAAGGCCAAACTTCGTAAAACACCTAATGTATTAGAGGACGAGCAGGCTTTGATGAAACAATGGTTAAATACACATGGAGCAGTTATGCTTATAACGGCAGTATACTGCCCATATAAGCATATCTGTCTCATCTGGAAAAGTAGCAAGTCAAGAAAAACGCTGTTGAAAATTTATTTCTGTGTAGGCTGTTATGGATGCGACTACCTAGCTTTGCTATTTTTTTTAATGAAAAAGCTTTGCTATTTAAATGGTATTTTCTGAACAAAATATGGTACTTTCATTGCACAGTCCAAAATATCGGTGATGAACTATAGATTCCAATGGATAACTATTATAGTTTTATGAGCAGTATACTACGAATTATTTCACCGCTACAAGTAGAAAGATGAAAGTCCTGAAGAGCAAATACCGAACATAAGAAGAAAATCGAAAAATGGGGGAAAAGATTATAAGTAATCTATACTACCAATATACGCACAACCGTCCCATGTTCTAATATATAAATAAAAAAACGTAGTAATACAAACCTTTATAAAATTAGCATTAATGTACGGCTCAGTGTGGACTCCAGGTTCTACTTTTAAGATAACTCTTGAGTGTTCGTTCGGTAGTATCGTCTTGTATCGATTTTTTGATTGGGATCCGAAGACTAGTGGTTTTTCCTGATAGTTTGTCGGTAAATCCCAAAATTCTTGGTGAATTTTAAGAATCATTTTCTTTTGTTCTTCGTCTGTCAATTGCAGACTGTCGTCGCTAATCGGTTCCAGCATAGAATGCTGCACTCTAGGTGCTTCCATTTCGTCGGATGGTGCGTTTGTGACTATAGATAATGTTGTTAGCTTTACATCATTGTTCGCCCCTGGTAGCACGTTATCGTCCTGCGATTTATCGTAATTACTGTAGCTTTTCTTAAATATATTATGCAATTTTTTCATGTATGTCACTGACAGCATATTAGTTGCATTTTGTAGAAACTGGATATTTGCTAAATATATTTTAAAATCCTCACTCGTAGTTTGCGGACTCAATGGTTTTGTTGTTATCTTACGGACATTAGTGTTGCTAATACTCAATGTATTCACACCACCGGCAAGCGCATCTGCACAATTACAGCAACAGCAATCGCAACTGGTAAACTGCGTCAAATTATTTGTGGATGCTGTCGAGGTGACTGTTGATTTGAACTTGAACATATCATTCGAGGAGATACTGAGCTTATCGGACGCTTTGGTATCTCTATTTCCCGTGCAAGAACAATCGGCATTTCTGGACACTTGTTGCTGTTTTATGTCATCCATCGAGCCTGAAATATAGAAGAAAATATAACTAAATTTTTGTTCTGTAAAAATGTGATCACAATACATTCCTAAATTTAAATGAAATATTGAATTTCTTCACACGACAGAATGTAGAAATGTTTCTTAAAATAACAATAATATATGGGGAAAGACAACATGATTGATGAACAACATAGCTTGGACACACCCTCATGCCCTCATACTCGTCAAAAAATTTTAAAAGTAAGAACCCAATAATTCAAATAGCAAGCGAAAGTGTCTTTTTAGGAAACACAAGAATAATCGGAAACAACTTTCAGCTCATCGTGCGCTTTCTGTCAACACAGCATTATGTCGGAAAATTAAAAAAATAATCTTAAGCTTGAGACTCATGTTTATAATTCAATAGAATTATAAAGACAACTGTATTCAAATATCTTCTATGTAATTAAAGCCATTTACAGATAAAAATTTTGAATTTTGCACGTCATATAAAAAATATCAACGTATAATTTTGGACTTTAACTTATACAGCGATCTTAATATTATTATTATTTTACTAAAGGGGTTTTAAATTATAAGTAAATCATTCGTCTCTGGAAATAGCGATATTTTTGCAAACTTTTATGCAATATGAAGGCTTTTGATGTAACACATAAATTTATGTACAAGGTTATGTAATTTTCCATTATTTATATACGATGGAGGTCAATATGTGATATTCAAGACGATATAACATTACAGGTTTCGTTTTTACTGTGTTTTTAACATTTGATTTATGATATATTATTATGGTTCTTTAAGTAAAAATAAATTTAAAAAATTAAACAGGTTTTTACCGAGTGCAAAAAAGTGACTCATAGTTTTAATAAGTTGAAACAGATTTTTATTAAAACACTGTTTCTAACTTAATTAATTGTAATTTCATTGTCTCTAAATATTTGCTAAGCTAGGATCATCCTAATCAAATTTATTATATTACTGTGTTTGAAACTATGCTTTGAAATTGTAATATTCTTGCCCTAAAAATTAGTGACACTCACCCTGCTTCATTCGGTGCAAGAATTTTAAATGCTCATTAGAAACTTCAAGGGACAGCGCTATAGGGAAGATTTGACGCAGAACCACTTATTCTACATGTGTAATGTATGTTGCATTGAAGGTTGTCTTCTCATTAGACACTGCTGTGGACTGACTCGGAAGATCATGTGAAAAAGTTTGAAAAGGGTTAAATTTGTCAAGTATTTTTGTCAATTTTGTGCTGCATGGTCATTCCAGAATTATTTGATTGGTTTGCTTTTGTTTGGTTGTTTTGAAGTCGTGAAGTCCTTTCTAATAACACTGAAAGGACTTCACGACTTCAAAACAACCAAACAAAAGCAAACCAATCAAATAATTCTTGAATGACCATGGTGCTTCAACATTTCATGTCTTGTATAGTAATTTTAATCGTAAACGTCGTTTGTTGATTTTTGAGTTCGTGAGTATAGAGATTGGTCCGATTATCTGGAGAGGTGAGAAGAGGGAAAGGAATCAAGCAAGGTTGCCCGTTATCGCCAATACTATTTAACTACATTATCCAAGATATAATTCGTAAAATTGCTGATAAAATACCCGAACTAAAGTTAATGGATCTAAAGGTTCTTAAATTGCCGTTACTATTAGCGTTTGCAGATGATTTGCTCATATTAGCAACCAGTATAGATAAACTAGAACACATACTGAAAGAACTCGTCAATCAATTAGGAGAAATAGGACTAGAATTAAACTACGACAAATGCCAGTTACTACTGAGATTTCCAAACAATAACGATCAGATACCAGAAGAAATAGTACTAATTGAAAAAACTTTTAAGGTATGCAACAGGATAAAATATTTAGGAGTATGTCTTACAGCATCCTTAGATAGGTGATCAACAAATAGACAACGATGCGAAAATGCATATAAAACAAGTAGAACAGTTCTAGATTTTTGTAAAAAATTTAATCCCTCGTGGGAATTAGGGAAGTTGATATATAAAACAGTGATAGCCCCATCTATAATATATGGAACGAAAGTGGCAGTTCTGACAAAAAAAAAATAGAGTAAATATGGCAAATTATGAAAAACTTATATTAAGAAGTATTTTTAATCATTGTAAGAAACCAGCAAATATTAAATTTAATGCCAAGACACTGTTGGAAGGAAAAACAATAAATAGGAGAGCAAGAGTTGGAAGAATCAGTTATTATGGTCACATTCTGAGAAGAGTTGAATCACATCCACTTAAACTAGCTTACAAACTAAAATTCAACAATAAAAAAGAAGGACGACCAAGCCTAACGTGGAACGACTCACTAGAACAAGACTTGAGTAGATATAGGGAAATAAGCAGTGAAGAATGGAAACGATTAGCGCAGGATAAGGAGGAATTAAAAAAAAGGCAGAAGAAATATACAAGGAATCAGATAGCGAAATTTCTGACGGAGAAACATCGGAAGAAGAAAATGAAAAATCAAAAAAGTACAAATATTGGAAAAAAAAAAAAAAAAAAAAAAAAAAAAAAAAAAAAAAAAAAAAAAAAAAAAAAAAAAAAAAAAAAAAAATATAAAAAAAAAAAAAAAAAAAAAAAAAAAAAAAAAAAAAAAAAAAAAAAAAAAAAAAAAAAAAAAAAAAAAAAAAAAACAAACACCCCAAAAAAAAAAAAAAAAAAAAAAAAAAAAAAAAAAAAAAAAAAAAAAAAAAAAAACAACACAAAGGTTTGATATAAATGGGTTCACAAAAAAGAAAAAAAAAAAAAACCTCACGTGAATGAGTTCAAGACGAATTTTAATTTTCTCGTGTTGGGTTGAGCATGAGCATGAGCATGATTGACCGCCCACGGATGCAATTCCGTTATTGCCAGATCAGCTGTATTTGCACAAAGAACCAACAGATGATGTTTGGGAATAACATACATCTTCAATGTGTAAAAACTGGTTACCCATTATGAAGCAATACCGGTGCCGGCCGTGCCCGAATGCTGGTCAAGTAGGGAATGGGAAGGAAAGTGTTGACATGATACTCGCTTTGAAGGAAGCCGAGAAATCCTCTGCACTTCCACGAGAAATCACTGGGATGTTGGATAGTTTGGGAAAGGTTAGCAGCAGGGTTCGTTTTGGTTAACGATACGCTGAAAGTATGTAGCACAATCCGCCAAAAGCAATGGACCGCTCCAATGTGACTGAAAAGAGGCAAGCATAACGAAAAACAAAACAAAACAAAACAAAATAGACAAAATAAAATAAAACAGGATATTAGATATTGTCTTCAAAATATGGTAGAAATAAATTATTTGATGCTTTGCAAACCAGCTCTCCTCGATGTCCTAGATGGCCAAGTCCTGCTGGACCCGCAGCTGCCGCCGTCGGCACTCGGCCACATCAAACCGGCGGTCGCCGACGTGTCGGAAACCTTCCGGTAGTAACATGATATCTGTGTCTAATACACTCTTCTTGCACCGATTAATTTACAAACTAAGCCTGCACACCGAATCACACCGAATTGGCATGGTTGTGGTATTTTCCTCTAAAATCTAGTTCTAGATTTTGGCACTTGGTTGCAGGAAACAGAATCAATACGAAAAATAAACTCACTTATGACCTCTAACTTTACACGGTTGCTAAGCAATACACACTTTTTTCGTCCACAATACCCGCGAACGACGACACTTTGGAACCGAGCTCGCTTGAGGAAAAATCAGCAACACACAACAGCGCAATTGATTGTATCAGTACATGACTGATTTCAGATTCAAATGTAAACTGTTGGTGTCCATAACCAACAAAACAGGATCACCCATTGTCGCCTTCACCTCTTTTTGAAAATGCTTTAGCCACTCCAAAAATAGCTCACCAGCATGAGAGATCCTGGAGGTGACCAATGCATAAGCTGTGAGTTTTGACGCTTTCGTTTAGAAATTAGAGCAGATGGCACATAGTTCCCAGCCGCACTCATAGCGCATACAGCCGTCGTCAATTCACCTTCTTCAGCTGAACAAGCTTTGCCAACAGCTTTCTTACTTGTACTGGAGATTACTTTTGGCGAGCAATTGAGAACTGCTGACATGCCAGTTTCATCCATATTGTACTGCCGGCTGAGAAGAAACCACAGTAAGTTGAATACATACTCATAACTTCACGCTTCTATAATAAAAAATCTGTAACGTTTATTCGTGTGATCAGCTGATGTGACAAAGTGTCAAACTCTATGGGTGATTGTATCAATAGGAAGAGAGCAGTAAACCAGCACTAAAATTAGCAGTAAACCAGTGCGTAAAATTAGGAACACAAGTGCGCAAAATTTGGAATATCTGAATTTTAGTGCGCATACTTAGGAACACATACATCAGTCCAGAATTATTTTTTTAAATCAATTTCTGATCAGTTACGAGCTGTACTACATTGCGCTCTTTTACTAGGCTTGAGAGAACGTAATATGAGCAGGACAAGAATTGTGTAACTCTTTTTAGGCCTTTTCAAAATTCATATCAAACTTATAATTTGTTAAATGCGCAAAATATAGCGCACTTACGGTATATAGGATGCATTACTAGGTATATCGATAAAATTTAGCCCAAATTTAGGTCATTTGAAAATCGTAAAAGTAATCTATCAGCATAAAATCTAGCTCAAGTGTATAACTTTAAATTTATGAATAAAGTCTTTGCTGCTCCAGAATAAATTAATCCACATGATACCAAGATGATTTTGGCGATTGTTGCAGAGAACTTATGAAATATTTGATACATAAGCCGAATGAAGGATCTAGGCTGACATTAATCCCTTCACCCTATGTTGCTTCTTAGAAAACACAAAAGTATAACTAAATGAGTTTTTATTTTTATTGACACGTCTGCCTATTTGATTGTCTTTCAAATTTATCAATCTCAAGCTAGTTGATTGAATGAACAAATGCATTCATTATTTTGTTTTAATAACATGTGTTTATATCGAGTTTATATCCTCCCTTAGCTCAGTCGGTAAAGGCGCGGCTACAAAGCAACACCTTGCTGGAGGTGGCTGGGTTCGATTCCCAGTCTGGTTAGGAATTTTTCGTTAAAGAAAATGTCTCTACTCCCTGGGCATAGGGGTTGATTGTACTTGCCACACAATTATACTAATGCAAAAATGGTACCTGGCATCGAATGCTCTTAATTAATGACTATGGAAGTGCATTTAGAACACTAAGTAGAGAGCAAGCAATAAGCGAATTGCGAAAGAAATAAGCTTGAATCCTTAAGAAAGTAAGTTATATCGGGTATATTACGCTGTGCAAATTACGGATTTCCCGTGCATTTTGACATGGCATCCTTATCATTATTTCCGGAAGACATTATTACATTTCAATGTTGAATTCCTAAGACAGTGACTCAATTGATTGTTATGCACCTCATATTGCAGCCAGATAAATTACCTTTCAAATGCACGTAGCTTTCATTTTTCTGCAATCCTACAGTTCTGCAGAGACAAGCATTTCCTAATATTCATTTCTACCAATGTATCTCGCTGGCATACGGCGTGAATATTGTTGATACAATAATTTTAAGCAGTTGTTTTTTTTTTTGTTAATTACATAATGTGAGAAATCGTGTAAGTTGGGACTAGCCTTGCAATGGCCAAATAAGTTTTGAAATAAAATCATGTAGTTTTACTATTTACCGATAGAAAACAGATGTTCAACTGGATAAACGTATTAAATATAATTAAGATTCTCAAATTCAGAACGAGTGAAACAAATACTCTTTAGATGTTATTCATTGCATATCTGAGAAACGCTGTTAAATTATGAATCCTAATAAAAAAAACAACTCGCACGCCCAAGATTATTTTTGTTTTAAGCTATTTATAATTTCATGCTCATACCAAATAATCATGTGACTTTCTAACGTAAAAAGGAATAACATGCTCAGCACACTACTATGCAAATAAGTAAATCTAAAATATCGTTAAAAGACCTAGAGTGCATCGATGGAAAGATTTCTTGTTCAACCGTACACATCCCGAATTTCAACATTATTGAATCTCATTCCTTTTATTGCATCGACTTTTAATCGAAGTCGGCGGTTGTTGCATCTCCGCAATAGAAAATAAATCGATAAAGGGAACCACTCACTACTTCAGCGTGATAAGATATTTGAAATTCAATTGAAGAATACGATGATCACACAGGATACCGTTGGACGGACAGTGCGATTAATTTAGTGAATTGATAACACATTATCATAACGTGTTTTGATGTGTTGTTTGACATAATTGATCTATTCAAACTTATCATAACGTGTTTTGATGTGTTGTTTGACATAATTGATCTATTCAAACCTAATACGTTCGTACTTACATCACGATATGTTCAAAATGGAATGCGTTTTTAACTGGCCCGGTCACTTCTGAACACTTAATAAATTAATATACAAACGACAATGTTTCACATTGACTACCCGTACAGACAATATACAATCACCAACAGGACAGAGCCGAAGATGAACTTTAACTCTAATTTTCTCGTCTTGGGTTGAATGAAATAAACAAAATAGACCTAAGCAAAATTAAAAGTATACATTTTTCTTAACTTTACTATAAAGCAGTTCGACTTACTTCACATCACGCCTTAAACCCATGTTTAAAGTTGAGGAACGAACCAAGCGAAAAATAACAGCATTCAGAAAACATGTCATACAAAAAAGAGATTCTAACAATCGAAAACAATTTAGTCAAAGGGTACGCAAAACGACAATGAATTATAAAAAAATGATTATTACTGTATTTTTCACAATTCAAATAAGCTGAATCCTAGAAATAAAATGCACTCAGAGATACAAACCTTGCTATTATAATGTTATCATTGGTCCTGACAGACAGTTACAATGATAAAGAATAATAAAAACCCTTACTTTCAGCCAAATTATCTAACACAAGGTAAGCAATCAAATAACCACGACAAAATGTACTATACTTTAAATAAATAACATATAACGGGGGAAGGGAGGGACCATCAGGGCACCCAAGTGAAACGATTTGGATAGGGAGCATGGGACTGCCTCCTCCCTATTGTTAACATTTCGCGGAACAAGGGCGGGCTCTTCGACCCCATCTATTGGGTTTATTCTGTCATTCGAGGGCTCGATTCTAGTGCTGTCTGTGTGAACTTGCTTTTGGAAGGAGATTCTCTTCCCTATATTCGCGGGTTTCGCGTAAGTGTCTCTGCTTACGGGTCCGCACAAGCGTTTTTGGCCCTTCATACAGGAGCTTGCTGAGCACAGACAACTATAGAATCCTGATCAAATCGTTTTTCAGATTATTCCACTGCTATGGAAAGTTTCCTTGCTTCAATAGATGGTAGTATTACATCATCATCATCATAGAGATTGGTCCGATATTTGGCACGTATTCACTATATATTTATGTTAAAAATCAACAAAGGGACAAATCTCCGCATAGTCTACAAATACTTTTAGTTTCATATTTATTGTTCACCTTCAGTTAGGTTTAAATACTTTTTTGAGCAATAAGGAGGATCTGGAACTAATGATAAATATTCGGCGAAATAAATGCTGATTGCGATAATGATTTGATAGCTTCCGACTTGTATCGCGTTGTGTCGCGAAAAACTCAACAATGACATGAAGCAATCTATTCCTCAATGACTTTATCTTCCTACACATAAATTTATACCAACATAAATTCAGAACAAAATTATATTTAAAGAAATAAAGCTATTCTATCGCTGTTTTAGTTTTAAACTGTTGTTACAACTACAAGTAATCATTGAAAGTACTTGCAATTGGTTCAGACACTTCTGAGCAAATTACAACAACTCTCTCCTAATCACAATGTGCCACGAGCTAGGCACAACAGCACCCTTACGCTCACTGACCAAAGCGCAAGGAATGGTGAACGACCATATGTAATTATAATTATAATGTATTCCATCATAGTCTATAATATTGGATCTCAAATTATGTGAGTTATTTGTGCCCAAACAGGAACATAAAAAGGTGATATGTATTCTAAAAACAAATGACATAATCATAATCCTATTTATATTGAGAGAATTCGGATCCAATTGATTCTCTTATACTAAACTTCAACCCAAAATTGGTTGGTAAGATCTGTGTTACCACCTGTTGCAAAACAAATCCCTTGAAATAATCACTTTTCACAATAACAACAAGACCATTAGAAAATTTCCAATACTATTAATTCTGAACAATGCCACACATTCTTAGGTAGAAATGTTTCTAACCGATTGGTATAAAATTTTCGGAAATCTAACGACAAATTACTGAGTTCATCTCATTTTTCGTACTTCTAAGGTGTACTATATAAAAAATAAAGACGTACCCGAGTAGACACAAAGAAAATACCGAAATCTAACCAATGACAAATATTGCAACCATAGCATATCTTGATATTATTAAGTTGCGATAAAGTTAACTCAAAACCCAATCTCTTGTTATGAAAAGAAAATGTGATAGCAAATTAAAATTTATTTTTCTTAGGATTAATTTATTCAGCATTATTCAGCGTAAATCACCCACTGTCTAAACCGTTCTGTATTTCTTTAGGATATTTTGACATACGTAGCATAAACGGTTGTCAAAGAAGTGATTGTCGTATATGCCTAACATTAAAAATTCAGAAATTGTAATTTAGCCAACATGCTCGTCTTATCCCATATAATCGGCTCCAATTCACACACGGTCCATGACTGCACCTAACCAGCCTCACAGTTTGCGGAGCGTGCTAAGGTCACTCACTTGGTCGAGATCCACCTTGTACACCCCTTCCCCTTGGACCAGACCGATCGATCTGGTGAACTGTTATAGGCGACCAATTTTCGCTGTGTGGACGATGGATTTTTTTTTCACAATGAATAGAGTAGAAATCTCTATGCCTGGCCTTTGATTTTCGTTGCGTAAATCCTTTCGAATAATTTTGCCAGCCGTAAACGGAACATGTCGTCCAAGAAGACGCTGTTGCAAATGATTCGGAAAGAGCCACGTTTGAGTTTTTTTAGTCTGTTTCTTCAATTGCTTGTTTGTTATTTTGTTAGTTAGTGTTACGTTTACAAGTTTAATAAGGCGTTTTGTAATTTCTTTATTCTTTTGTAGTTTGGTCCGTTGGTGTGTCATTTAATATGCTCTGAGAGCCGTCCGGAGCAGTTTTCTCGAACCAAAAATAACATGTTATTGTATTGTACCTTGTGCGTTAGAAATTAACTCCTTTGAAGCATTTCACCAGCCGTGCAAGGATCATGTCATAGAGACGTACACAGAAGCCAATTTTGGGTATAGTTGTGTTAACGTACCCGTTGTGTATAAATAACTTACTTTTGGGTGAAATTCTACCCAAAAGTAAGTTATTTATACCCAACGGGTCGGTTAACATAACTATACCCAAAATTGGCTTCCCACACGCAACTGCTTAAATGGGTACTTTTTTTCTTCCGTGTATGTATGGTGTCGTGTCGTCTTTTTGTCTGTTTGTTATTTTGTTCGTCAGTGTCACGTTTATAAGTTTGATAAGGTGTTTTACTTATCTTCGTTATTTCTTCATGATTGCTGCAGTCTTTTGTAGTTAGTGAATTGCTTCATCTTCTTTTTGTGTGGAGCCACTTCGTGCCATTCTGTGATATGAATTCTACTCCATTCAATGTCTTGCCATATGCAGTTTTGCCATGAATATGCGAGCCGCACTTTTTATTTTAGGGCTGTTTTTAGTACACTTCCGTGGTCGTTTCTATATGATAATGAATCGAAAATAGTTCAGTCTGGCAGTTATAATTTTCTTGTCAATGGTTCTGTTGTTAAGCCAATTGGATGTAATAGGTGGATCTTCTCTTCCTTCTACGACGTTATTATTTGCGCCGTCGTGATTTGAGTAGTTTGTTTGAATTTCATCTTCTGTTTGCTCTGTTGAGTTAATACATGACCCATTGCCGGTGCACACTGAGTAGCACGGTAGCACCTCGTCGCGCGTCGCGTGGTTCTGCGTCGCGGATTACTAGTGTGCGTGTGCAATTGGTTCCGGTGAGCTGAAGTTAGAAGAGTGTTGCGTGTAGCGGGATCGCACCTTGCTCGTGATTCATTCAAAAAACTGCAAACAATCAATTGCGCTGTTGTGTGTTGGTGATTTTTCTTCAAGCGAGCTCATGTCCAAAGTATCGTCGTTCGCGGGTATTGTGGAGGAAGATAGTGTGTATTGTTTGGCAACCGTTTAAAGTTAGAGGTCATAAGCGAGTTTAGTTTTCTTTTTGATTCTGTTTCCTGCAACCAAGTGCCAATATCTAGAACTAGATTTTAATGGATAATGCCACAACCGTGCTTATGTGAATTTTGATTCGGTGTGCAGTTTGTAAATTAATCGGTGCAAGAAGAGTGTATTAGACACAGATATCATGTTACTACCGGAAGGTTTCCGACAAGTCGGCGACGGCTAGGTTGATGTGATCGAGTGCCCACGGCAGCAGCTGCGGGTCCAGCAGGACATGGCCATCTAGGACATCGAGGAGAGCTGGTTTGCAAAGCAACAAATAATTTATTTCTACCATATTTTGAAGACAATATCTAATATCCTGTTTTATTTTATTTTGTCTATTTTGTTTTGTTATGTTTTTCGTTATGCTTTACAGTCACATTGGAGCGGTCGATTGTATTTGGCGAATAGTGCTACATACTTTCAGCGTATCGTTAACCAAAACGAACCCTGCTGCTAACCTTTTCCCAACTATCCAAAATCCCAGTGATTTCTCATGGAAGTGCAGAGGATTTCTCGGCTTCCTTCAAAGCGAGTATCATGTCAACACGGTCCTTCCCATTCCCTACTTGACCAGCATTCGGACACGGCCGGCGCCGGTATTGCTTTATAATGGGTCACCAGTTTTTACACATTGAAGATGTATGTTAGTCCCAATCATCATCTGTTGGTTCTTTGTGTAAAAACAGCTGATCTGGTAATAACGGAATTGCATCCGTGGGCGGTCAATCATGCTCATGCTCATGCTCATTGCCGGTGCACACTCTAAGGGCCCGTTCATAAACCACGGAGACTCATTTTTGAAAATCTCAGACCAAACCCCCCCCCCCCCCCCCTCGTAAACTTTTCTCCAAACAATTATTTGAAATTTTGTATGGAGCGTAGACTTGGGGCAAACCCTCCCTTCCCCCAAAAAAAGTATACGTGGTTTATGAATAGCCCCTAAAAGCTGCGTTTTCTTCTAAACTGGGTTCCTAGATTTATATAAGCAAAATCACCTCACGCTAAAAGACCTCGATAAAAGTATAGCATCTAGATTTACCATTCCCATTTTCATCTCATTTCTGATTTCGTACTTTTTATTCATTGTTAATTTTAATTATTTTTATTTGTTGTTGAAAGCAAGCCACAGCAGGAATCAATTGATTGATACATCAAACCTTCTTCTTCTTCTTTAGCATTTCAAGCTTATTGCTTTCACAATTAACTTATTGCTTGCTCTCAACATAGTGTTCTAAATGCACTTCCACAGTTATTAATTGAGAGCTTTCGATGCCAAGTACCATTTTTGCATTAGTATGATTGTGTGGCAAGTACAATCATACGCTATGCCCAGGGAGTCGAGAAATTTTCCTTTACGAAAAATTCCTAGACCAGACCGGGAATCGAACCCAGCCACCTCCAGCATGGTGTTGCTTTGTAGCTGCGCCTTTACCGACTGAGCTAAGGGAGGACCCATCAAACCTACATTTCCGATTAATATGAATAATGGATCACTGTGGGGGATGACTGTGGGGGCTGCAAAATGGTGAGTAGACACCTGAGATGGAGCGTGCGTTCCTGCAACATTGCTATGGTCCTCACAAGTTCCTACCTCATGCTTCCACGGGTCAAGAGATGACAAATATCGCCAGCTAAGGGTTGCGTACTTAGCTGGTAGTGCAGCCTGGGCACTGTTGTCCTTCTGACTTCAGCTAGATTAAGGAGGTGCGTGCCGAGCGTCTGTCCACAAAGGAGGTGCGGCTCAAACAGCGTTTGTCCTGGCATCCAGCGGTTGAGTAAGAAACGCTGCATCGCGTCAACTATACATTAGGTGGAAGCCGCACCAAGGCGATGTAGGCAGCGTGACCCCGGTAAAGAAGCATGCTGAAATCTTACCCTACCACGAAAAATGGAAGTATTCTTTATACGGTATATAATTTCAGATCATCCATAGAATTCCCAGGTATTTTGTAATGGTTTTGAATTGTTTTCTTCCCTCGTGGCTATGATAATGCAAGTCCGTCTACAATTGCAGCAGGATCAGCAGACATGCAGACATTACAAATATAATTGTTAATGATCCTACATTTTCTATTTTACAGACATAAAGAATCATTTATGGGCCCAGTAGGAAAAAGAGTTATCGAAGAATTTCCTGTCATTTATTTTTATTTATTTTCGTTTTGGATTTATTGAGTTTCCGTTTTTGGGCAGTAATCATACTCATATGAAATTTATTTGCCTAAATTTTCTTTACTATTTTGCTAGGATGCCATGTGATCAACTATATTTCATTATATCACGATGGAATTTTCGTTATTTTAGAGTTTCAATCATCTAACATTGCAGCGGAAACGGCAAATAGCGGCATTTTTTTTAACTCTTTATTTATTCCAAATTTTACATTATTTTACATTCATATATTAACCTAGGTGATCCTGCTAAGTAATTAACATTTCAACCTTATATGCTATCATTTATATCTAATTGTGTTAATATTATTTTTACCTTGTCTATTCAGTATTTTTAACAGGGTTCTTTTTGCCTGCGTGTAAGAATAATTATTGATTTCTTAAAACTAGTTCTTATCTATAGAGAGAACTGATCATTGCAATTGAAGACTGCAATGATTTTTGTCTAAAATTATGAATTATTTTGTTGGACATTTCTTCTAGAGTCTCAACGTTTGAAATTCTATGTGATTCAATAGTACTGAACCAGGGTGGCAGCTTCAAAATCATTTTCAGAACTTTGTTCTGAATCCTTTGAAGTGCTTTTTTCCTAGTAGCACAACAACTAGACCATATTGGCACAGCATAAAGCATGGCCGGTCTAAAAATGTGTTTGAATATTAGAAGTTTGTTCTTCAAACAAAGTTTGGATTTTCTGTTTATAAGAGGATATAAACATTTTATATATTTATTACATTTGGCTTGAATGCCCTCAATGTGATCTTTGGATCAAGTATCATTCCAAGATATTTTACTTGATTTGACCAAGAAATTGGAACTCCGTTCATAGTGACCATATGACTATTACTTGGTTTCAAAAATGCAGCTCTAGGCTTGTGTGGGAATATTATAAGTTGAGTTTTGGAAGCATTAGGAGAAATATTCCATTTTTGAAAATAATCTGTAAAAATGTCCAAGCTTTTTTGTAGCCTCCTGGATATAACACGAAGACTTTTTCCTTTAGCGGAAATGCCTGTGTCATCAGCAAAGCAAGATTTTTGACAGCCCTGAGGTAAATCAGGGAGATCTGAAGTGAAAATGTTATAAAGTATTGGCCCAAGAATGCTACTGCCAAACCCTGTCGAATGCTTCTTCTATGTCTAGAAGAGCAACTCCAGTGGAGCAGCCTTCAGCTTTGTTTGAACGAATTAAATGTGTAACTCTCAAAAGTTGATGCGTAGTTGAATGCCCATGGCGAAATCCAAACTGTTCATCAGCAAAAATTGAGTTTGTATTGATGTGAAGCATCATTCTATTCAAAATTATTTTTTCAAAAAGCTTACTTATTGAAGAAAGCAAACTGATTGGTCGGTAGCTAGAAGCTTCAGCCGGATTTTTGTCTGGCTTCAAGATAGGTACGACTTTTGCATTTTTCCATTTATCTGGAAAGTATGCCAGATGAAAACATCTGTTAAATAGTTTTACCAAGAAAGACAAAGTACTCTCGGGGAGTTTTTTGATAAGGATATAGAAAATTCCATCCTGGTGCTTTCATATTTTGGAATTTTGTTGTTGTAGTTTTTACTTCATCCAAATCAGTTCCCCAAGAATCATCAAAAATATTTTCTTGTGAGAAAATGTTCAGTTCACTCCCTGGAAACTTGATCCTCAATAGGACTTGTAAGACCCAAACTGAAATTATGGGAGCTCTCAAACTGCTTAACAAGTTTTTGAGCTTTTTCCGCATTTGTGAGCAAAATTTTATCACCTTCCTTAAATGCTGGTATAGGCTTTTGAGGTTTTTTCAATATTTTAGAGAGTTTCCAGAACGGTTTGGAACTCGGATCTAATTTTGACACATTATTTTCAAAATGTTTGTTCCTCAGGGCAGAGAAGCGTTTTTGAATTTGTTTTGGTAAATCTCGCCATATGACTTTCATAGCGGGATCACGTGTTCTTTGATATTGACGCCTACGTGCATTTTTCAGGCGAATCAAGAGCTGAAGATTGTCATCAATTATAACTGAATCGAATTTAACCTCGCATTTTGGCACTGAAGCAGCTCTTGCTCTATTTATTGAGAAAGCCAGAGATTCAAGAGCATTATTAATTTCATTTTTTGTTTGCAATGGAACATTAGGATCGAAGTTGTATTCCATAAATGTTCGATATTGATCCCAATTAGCTCTATGGTAGTTGAAAGTAGAACTGATGGAATTAGAAATGATTTCTTGAGATATTTCAAATGTAACTGGAAGGTGATCAGAACCAAAGTCAGCATGGGTAATCAATTGACTACAAAGTTGACATGAATCAGTTAGGACCAAATCAATAGTTGAGGTATTTCTGGCTGAAGAAAAGCAAGTTGGGCTGTTTGGGTGTTGAATAGTGTAGTAGCCTGCGGAACAATGATCAAAAAGTATATTACCATTGGCATTGCTTTGCGAATTATTCCATGAGCGGTGTTTTGCATTGAAATCACCAATAACGAAGAATTTAGACCTATGACGGGTAAGTTTCTGGAGGTCACCCTTGAGCCAGTTCTTTTGCTGACCAGTGCATTAGAAAGGCGAATAGGCAGCTATAAAAGTAAATTGGCCAAATTTCGTTTCAACTGAAACCCCCAAAGTTTTCGAGCATTCCAATTCAAAATGTTTAATGACTTAAAATCCATTACTGAACTTCAATGTCATGACAATATTATTGGCAAATTTAATACCAGTTTGGATAGCTTCAAACATGGAATTAGTTTTTAGCATATCGGTTATCATGTCGATTAACGTTACACGTCGATTACAGTTGCGGATGGAAAAACCTGTCCGCTGTTTTTACCGGCGGTTTGGTAGGAATTTGTTCTTTGCTGATCGTTGTTAACAGCTGCAGAATGGGTAGTAGTTGGTCGGGAACGTATATTGTTTCCTACCTGGCGTTTAGTGCGCGACTGCAAAATTGCTTTGCGAGTCTTGCACTCCCAAAAAAATGATTTATGGTTTTCACTACAATTTGAACATTTGAATTTTTGAGGATCTTCCTTCACAGGACAGTCGTCCTTAGCGTGCGAGAAATCCCCACAATTCATGCATTTACCAATCATATGGCAATGCTTTGTTCCGTGACCCCATCCCTGGCACTTACGGCACTGGGTGAGGCTTTGGAAATTGGCTCCAGTCTTCCTGAAATGTTCCCACTTCACTCGGACATGGAGCAAAAGGCTTGCTTTTTCTAAAGCCTTAAGGTTATTAAGTTCACTTGACTTGAAGTGAACTAATTAGAGATCGTTTGAAATCCCTTTGCGAGAATCGCCGGGCCGGGATTTCATTTTCATCTTAATTACTTGGACTGGGCTAATTCCAAGTAATTTTATTAACTCAGTTTTTATTTCATCGAGAGATTCACCACTGGGCAGTCCTTTCAAGACAACCTTGAAAAGACGCTCAGCTTTGGTGTCGTAAGTGAAAAAATGTGGTTCTTCTGAGTAAGATACTCAAGAAGACGTTTAAATCCGTCCAAGGTTTCTGCATGCAAACGGCATTCACCTCGTCTGGGAATTTGAAGGGAATATTTCACACCTTCAACAAATGTTAAGATTTCCTTGCGAAAAGCATGGAAATCCGAGATTGTCACCACAATAGGGGGAACTTTTTCCTTTCTCAATCAAGAAAGTTTTTTAGATGATGGATCACTCTCATCATCTGTGAGCATATCAAATTGATTACTCACATTAATTTGATTTGCAGGCTAATCAATAGATTGCCCTTTTCGTTTACGCTTATTTGCCATAGTGGCAGAGTAAATTGCTCCAAATCGACGACCAAGCAGATAACTATAAGAATCCGAGGGCCCGAAGAGGAATTTTTCAATGCGATATCCTAGCCGGGTTACCCGAAGGGCCTAACAAGGATCGAAAAGGAATAAGAGAAAATCTAAAAATTGTAGGTATTATTTAGCACTGAAAAGTGCTGTTTAAGATTTTTTGTAGCGTTAGGTAGCAATAGCACTTCCTTCAGCAAATAGAAAATAGAACCGCATGGCATGAGAGCACAATGCAGACTGAAATAGCGGCATTTAATTATTATATGTACATTATGTAGTATTTCTTTACAACATCGTATTATTTCCATCATATCATGACCTTCACATTTTCATACAACAAACTTGATGTACGCGGTATCTGGCTTAAACACGAAACATACCTTCAATTTATGACATCTAGCATTCCTTATATGTCCAGTATATAACGCAGAAAATAACAGCTGTGGTAGGCTTTTGAAAATTACGGAATCTGTGGTAGGCTTTTGCACTTATTGCTGAATGTATTTTTCATTTCCAGTTTGCAAATGGACTTTTTACCAATTCTGAGCTGATCTGATTCATGTAGCGCTGTTTGCCATTTGGCTAGTGTTTGATTTTACATTTCAATCTTATTCATTACTTCATCATAACTTATAATATCATCATAACTTATAATATCATTATAATTGGTAATATTGTTTTATTAATTTTACTTCATAGATGATTTAAACATTACTTATTGTTTTTTGCCCACTTATCTTTTACTCCCTTCCAGTTAAATCTTCTCGTTCCTAACTCGGTCGCAATAACTATTAGGTCAGCAAAAATAAAAGCGGATTGCTATTATAAAATCAGCATCAAGTAGCAAATAGTGACTATGGCAACAGTAAATTAAAATGTATAAATGTTAGTTTTGTAAAATTTCAATAGATTTAATAAACTATTCAGGATATCACAAATCAAGATTTTGGTGAAATGCTGCTATCGCTGAAAACGAACGAAAACGTGCTTAAGCGCGAACCACAGAGCTCTACACTTTAACATTTTACAACATTTCTTGCATTTCAGGATCAACCAAATGAAGATCATATATTATAGATACAAATGCTTGTAGTATTTTTCATTTACATAAATATATACACTATTATATAAATATTTCATGGGAATGGGAGGGACCACTAGGGCACCCGATTGAAGCACTCTGGATGGGGAGAGTGGGAATGCCAACTCCCCATTGCTAACAGTTTGTGAATAGAGGGCGGGCTCTTCTCCCCGCCCGTTGGGGCATCCTCATGTTAGATAGCTTGCTCTTTTGACCAATTGTTCAGTCTTGTGGTTGGAAGGAGATTCTTCATATCCCTGTGGATACGTATAAGTGTTGTGGCATATCGATCCACCCAACCCCTTTTTGGCCTTTTATACAATGGCAGGATTAGGATAATCCGTTGTTATTAAAGCTTGATCAAGTCTAACAGAGGGGTGAGCCCATTGCTGTCGGACCTAGTTTCCGTGCTACAATGGGTGGTAGTACATATAGTACATAATGGATCATGAGATGACTAATGGAACAGTTTCCCTATGTGGTAATGCTTTCCAAAAGTGTGCTGATTTGTGACAATAAACTATTTCAGCTTTTTCAATTGATTTTATATGATCAAATGCAGCATTTCTACTACTTGCAAATACTGCACTTGACCATTGATCACCATCTCAGAACTATAATGTTCTTCGATAAGAAGTACTAGAAGATGTTCAGAAGCACTTTTGGGCTGCATTTCCACTGATCTGGCAACACTTGTGTGCTTCTTTCCAAAATTGTAAAGAACCAGACCAGCCCTGGAACCTGGTAGTTGACGTTAAACTACCTCAAGGTTTTGTCAGTGCCAGTTTCGCGGTGTGGACCATGGGTAGTTCTCTCATTCACTTATGCAATTCGTGGTTCATTCGCTTCCTCCATGTTCCGTCTGCTATCTGCACTCCACCGTAGATTGTACTCAGAACCTTTGAAAGAGTACTTTATTCGAGCACCTTCATCTATATACATTTACAGTATCTCCGCCGTTTAGATGCTCGTCCACAGTTCTCATTTTACTCTCGATGAAAGCAGTTGATTGTTTTTTGTTGCGAACCACGCTATAGTTTGTTTTCCAATAACTGCTACTGTATATTTGCTTTCTGTTTATTGCTAGCGGAACGGTCGTTGTCCTTTGAGTGAAAAATAGCATATAAAGGACACCATCTAGTTTCAACAATGCGAGCAAGAAACCTTGTATTTGTGAAGTTGTAGATTTCGCTAAACCATTGGACACGGGTGCCAATCAAATCGAAGCTGCATATCGGATGGCAGATCTCGGATCGGATGGCGTGATTTCGAATGGCCATTGTATGGTCCTCCGGATCATCCGGAATATCTGTAGAGTTGTGCATAACTCTCGTTCTAGAGTGACGCGATTATTATCAAAAGTTTTTACAAAGAAAAAATATAGTTTGCTTGGAAAACCGACAACTGATCCAAGTCCTGGGATCCTTAAGGCGAAACGATCCTGCTTCCTGGCTCCTTGATAAGATGCACGTCCGCTTCGCATTTTCGAAGCGATAAATCTCAGTTATTCTTGTCATTTTGTATGTAAAATTTATTCCACCATGTTTGCTGCGTCGCAGAATGAAGTTGTCCACCATGTTTGCTGCGTCGCATGCTGATGAAGTTATGTTATTGTTATTGAAGCTGATAATTAAAACCCGAAAAATGCGATCTTGACTAGCTAAAGCGAATGGTCCAAGGGTAAAAATCGACTTTACAAGCAATCTGTATACCCTTCTTGTGCAGAGGGGTAAAAAAGATGACAATCATGACAATCACTATAATGACTTAACGTAAAATCGTCTAAATTTTTTTAATTGAAATGTATGTATTTATATATGTATGTAAGGTAGCCGCCTGAATTTTCTTAATTAAAACTTACATGTAAATTATAGTCATTAGTCATATAGTCATTCAATTATAGTCATTTTAAAAACTGGACATTTCATTAATTGATTTGAATAATCAGATTTGATTTTTTATGTTCATCCTTTTTCTCTAAACAATAAAACATTATTTTTCATTTTCTTTCATCATAAAAAATTGAAATCAGTCAGTGGTTCAAAAGTTATAGTTTTTGGAAAAATGTATCAAAAAGGTGTCAATATCAACCTAGAAGGTGTCAATATCGCCCTAGAAGGTGTCATGCGTGGAGCCGGGTTTTACAGTCGCGGTACGATTTTCACGAGATACAGCCAATTTTTTTGCTTCGCGGATGATATGGACATTGTCGGCAAACATTTGGAACGGTGGCAGCCCAGCAAACACAAAATCGTATATGATAGCGGATATATGTACAACGTGGAGGCGATATACGTACATGCGTCCATTTGACTTCATGTAAAATGTACGTATATAGCCTCCACTTTTCACTCTTATCCGCTATCATATAAGATCATGTGTTGGCTGGGAGAACTGTACACCAACCTGAAACGTGAAGCAAAAAAGTCGGACTGGTGGTGAATGCGTCTAAAACAAAGTACATGCTAATAGGCGGCAGCGAGAGCGACGGGGTTCTCCTAGGCAGCAGTATTACGATAGACGGGGATACATTCGAAGTTGTGGATGAATTCGTCTACCTTGGATCTTTGCTAACGACAAACAACGTTAGTCGTAAAATACGAAGGCGCATCATCAGTGGAAGTCGTGCTTATCATGGGCTCCAGAAGAAACTGCGGTCATAAAATATTCACCCCGCATCAAATGTACCTTGTACAAAACGCTTAAAAGACCGGCTGTTCTTTACGGACATGAGACTTGGACCATGCTCGAAGAGGACTTGTAAGCACTTGGTGTATTCGAGCGATGGGCGCTTAGGACCATCTTTAGCGTGTTAGGAAACAACCGTTCTGATTGAACACGTGATTGGTTTATTCTTGTTTTAACGGCGCTTCACATTTATTAACTTTTAAATAGAAAAATGTTTAAAATTAGTAGTTAACTATACTGGAATAAATGCGTAGTGAATGTCCCGATCGATTGGTGCAAATATATCGTGAAATGACTGAGTTATAGTATTAACGTTCAAAATCTTATCATATTTCGTGAAGCTCCAACTTTTCGCACTAGCTACGTGTACCCTAGTTTTGAAAACACAGACGTAGTCCTACGTGAAGAAATGTCGAAAAACACAATGCCCGAACTGCCCCACAATTGATCAAAATGAGTGACGTTAGGCAACGCGTGAAGTTTGAGTTCTGCACGATACAGGATTTTCTATAATAATTCAACTGAAATCTGAACTTACCTCCATAGTTACTCAATTGTCTTCGATGGTAACACATTTCTGGTGGATCCATGTTTGTTTCCTTCTGTTGGCAACAACATCCTGCTCGTGAATTTGTGATGTTATGAAGACTATCCGAGCTTAAAAACTTTCGCCGCCCGCCGTGCTGTTGGCAGTTTGGTGATAAATGAGATTCATTTGACGTGCCAGGAGCCCCTCGAGAACAGCATTTTGATTGATTATTATTGACCGATAACTGATGTTCTTCCTCCTCCAACATAAGAGCTTCATTTTGTGTCTGGTATGTTGCCATACTGTTAAGACTACAAATGGAACCCGGAAGATTACAATTTGAGACAGAAAGTGCACGATTTTGTATGTTAATGAGAGTTAAGCTAGTGTTTGAATTGCGTCTTTCCAATAGACATTTCTTTGCTGGTCGAACGTTCTGTTGATTTTGAATATTCAGCGAACTGTGACTATTATACCGATTTAAGCTGCTGCTGGATCCCTGCAAGTTCAACACTAAACTGGTATTCGAACCACGCCGCTGCAAGAGATTCTTTTTCGTTTGCACATTGGGAACGCCTGACTGGTGAACGATTTGATGTTGAGTTTGCTGTTGCTGAAGATTGAAAGATGAGCTTGCTAAACTCAAATGAGATCCTTTGAAATTTCCCAAGCTATAATTTGATGCTGATAGTCCCTTTGATAGTCCACTGCCTCCGGATGTGGTGTCAAGATTTAGTGTAAGGCTGTGATTTGATCCCCTTCGCTGTAAAATACTGGATCGACTCTTATTCAATGTTTGAATCGGTGGTTTTTCTGTCATTACATTTTCTCTTGTGATATCTGCAAAGTCACACACGGGCGTTATTTCTGGTAATGTTTTCAAATTAACATTAGAAACATTTGTATTTTGTTCTTTTTGCTGAGGCATATTAGAGTACGGGTTCTTTGCACTAAATGTTTTACCGTCGTGTTCCATTGTACTGTGATAGTTATCGGAATTTTCTTCAAAACTTCCAAGCTTTTGCTGAAAACCACTAAGCAAATGTCGTTCAGAAGCGGGGCTATTATTCATGCTTATAGCGCTGTCGTTCATACAGCGGTTTGGTTTATATTTCCCAAGCTGTTGCTGTTGGGGTAATCGATACGGCTGCCGCTTAGGTGTTGTAGGTACGGATAGTGAAGATGTGCGTATTGTTGATGTAGATGGATTTATCATGGTAGAACGATTGGAAAATCTATGCTCGTTCTTATCCAATGCACTTTGAGTTCTGCCCGGTTGTGGGAGCAAGTAGCTAAGTGATTGATCCGAATCGAGTGAACTAGCTTTCTTCCGCGTCTGTGTCAAAGTGGGTGTTCTGGGAGTCTGCAACTGAGAATACTGCTTTTTACGTTTTTCTGTATAGCCCACACTAGTTCCACATTCAATTTCGTACTCCTCGTCCTCTTCATCTTCGTAATCGTAATACTCAAAATAAAATTCATTAAATTTGTAGTCATCATCAGCCACTAATGATTCGTCCTTGTCGTTCAGATTCAAAGACAAGTTGAAAATGTTTCGCCGTTTTCTACACGATGCATAGCTATGTTCATCACTATAATTTTGCATCGGATTAACTTGTTGATGGTGTGGTGGGTTTCCAGAATTACAATGGTGCGTCTGACTTGCGGCAATCTCAACTAATTCTTCAACTGGTATACTGGTTGTAAAATGCTCCTCCACCATGCGAGCTCCTTCTGAGTCTAACGATATAGACTTGAGACGGGCTCTGCGCGATGCTCGGCTATGTGCACGACTAGAATATTCATTCTGTTTGGAATAATCTTCAGCAGACGCAGGAGAAGCATCATCATTCTCCATTGAAATACTAGGTATGCACGGTACTGTCACCTGATCGATTGTACAATTTTCAGAAGATTTCTTATCTTGATCCTCTTCCACCAACAATGGTTTCAATTTATGTTGCGATGGTGACGACACCTCTTTAGTAGGAGTGTCCAAGGACGGAATCCAAGATGTGACAAGCGATGGTATTTTCAAACCGTTTGGTTCGGTATTCTCATTTTGGTTGGCTGAGTGTACACTTATTGGTGGTGTAAAAGTGTCCACTTCCGGAAAACGAAAATATGAGTTACTACTTTTCCTTTCACTACTTATATGCTGCGAAACCGCACTCTGTGGAGACGTATGATAGCCATATTCATTAATAACTTTAGGTGAAAACGTGAACCGTCCCGCAATACTGCTTGATGCACTGTTACAACTATTCAGATTAGTATTTGGTGTAGTATTTGTTGCTGTGGAAGGCGCTGATGATACTGAAGATGGCGTAACAGAAGGTATCAAAGTTGGAGACGACGATGAATCATAGCACACGTTTGGCGAATTTTGATCATTTGCGAAAAATATTGGCGACTGCGTTAGAACCTTCCGATTTGAAGACGTTTGATTTTCGTTTACATCAATCCATGAATGCTGCCCACGAAAGGTTTTCCCACACCGACTTTCGAGTGCAGTTGAAGTTTTTATAAAATTTTCTTTATCGTCTGATAACTTTTGCGTTTTGGTCATTGGAGGTGACGAAACTTTTTCCGAGGATGATGATGTTGATGATTGCGTGAAAACCACTTTCGGAGAAGAACACATGTGCGTTGCATCAACCACTGCTAGGCTGTCGTAATCCGCCACAGGATGAAGTAGTTGAGGTGGCTGAACACAGCAAACGTCACCTTTCAAAACCGCAATGTTCGATATAAGACATTCCTCCTTGGATCCTAGCTTCCCAAAGTATTGTAGATTGTCAGCATTTGTTTTACCGGTGGCACCGTAGCTATCACCTTTATATGATGACATTTGCTGTTGTTCATAGAAGCTCGACTGGTCGAAACGGAATTTCCGTTGAACAGATCTTACTGGTGATGAAGATGAAACAATCGGAGGTGATGTAGGGATCTGTGATATATTGTTAAGTGAATTTTTCGCTTGCGCTCGTCTCAGGTTTCCAGGGATCGAAATTGTCGATAAATTATCAGATGTAATGTTCTTGTAGATTGTGCTAACCATAGCATCCGTTTGTGAAGTTTCTCTGTCTGACTGCATAATATTGGAAGGAAAGTATTCGATTTCTGTATCTGGCACATCTAAACATTTTGAATGAGGAGATTCTGGTTGAACAGAAGGTGATGGCGTTTCTTTCGATTTGACGTTTTCTATGTGAGAGCAATCATTTTCGCTCATTTTTGAGTGCTTTTGCAAAGACCTTTCGTTGGCTTTTGTTGTTTCGAGTTTAGGTTTTTCTTTGTGCCGTTTCTGACTTTTCAAATTATTGTTAAGCCAAAACAGAAGAATTACTCCAACTGCGAGTATAACAAGCAGGGAAACTGTTAGAAAAGCTATAGGAAACACAACCTCTTGCCAGGGCCCAACAACTGTTATACTTTCGAATGTTACACCGTCATGCGTTTCTGATCTGCTATTGTAATAGTAAAAGGAAGATTGGTGGGTGTGCTGTTGTGAATAGTGTTGATGATGATCTTGCTGCAGAAACGATGATGTTTGACTATTCACATCGTTTGGCTGTTCTCCAAAATCTTTTCCTCGTTTGTGAACAGGAATTGACAAAAGTGATAAACCGTTTTGCATGCGATTTGATGTAGCTAAAGAAGATGAAGAGAAGATGTTGTTGCTGTTACTGTTAGACACATCACGTGAGTCCATTATTGGTTCCTAGAGCGCCACCATACCTGGATTACATTCCTGAGAAATATAAATAAATAAATTTCCAAAGTAAGTGAGTAGCACAGGAACTTTACGCATAAACTAAGGATTCAACGTGACAATCATCATTTTTTTTATTATTTAAATCATTTATTTGTACAGGCTCAATCGAATCAACTTTACAAAGCCAAGTTTTCATATTTATATACATCAATTATCTCAACAACTAACGTTAGGGGGATAGAACCGATTACTCGCGGTCGTCTCGAGGTTAATAGGAATAACAATTTAACGGATGGGAAGATGGGTGGGAATTTGAAGTATATTTTACAAAGCACGTTTATTTTAAATTCGGAATTGGCTTAACACTTATAAATATACAACTTTTGGTTTTCTTTTGACTTGAGCATTTTTGAGAAATAATAAAAAAAAACTTACAGTAAACATACAGGTTAAACTAACTACAATCTAAGGCTAATGTTAGTCAAAAACACATAAATGAGCTTCATAAACTCCAGATCACGTACAGCCAAAATATCTCGAACCGGTACATTGCAATTGCATATCCATTGGGTTGTCTACTACGAGCCCGAAGGGAATCATAAAACTCAGATCTGACTCCACGATGCTCAGCACACGACCAAATAATGTGATCTGCGTCCTGGTAACCTTGTCCACATTCACAGAGATTGCTGTCGTTCAGCCCAACTCGGTATAAATGAGCGTTCAAAGAATAATGATTGGACATGAAGCGAGACATCACACGAATGAAGTCTCGACCCACATCGATCCCCCCAAACCAAGATTTCTTCGACACCCTATTGGTTTTGCAACTCATACAGTTCGAACGTGTTTTTAATCGTTCCTGACCGCGTGCTTTATTTGAATTTTTTGTTGCGGGCGTTTTATTTTCGTTGTTTGTTTTACTCGGGACATAAGCTGTTGTTAGTTTATTCGATATGGATAAGAAGTGTGAAATTTGCTCATTGGACTCTGCCACGGATTCGCTTATGTGGAAGTGTACTGGTTGCCCACGAGTTTTTCATGCAGCCTGCGTGGGAGTATCAGTGCAACGGAATTCGCTACGAAACACAGTGAAGAACAGAAAAGTAGTTTTAGCGCGTACCTTATGCCATGCTGTGAATCTTGCCAAGAGCTCGTACAAGCTAAGCTAGACTATAATCGTATCGTGGAACAGCAAAAACAGCTTACAGAGCAAATACATTCCAATATCGAGGTGACGCATCGTTTCGCGCTACTACACGATAAACCAAACATTATTCACGAGGCGGTTGAAGGCTTGGAAGTCTTACTGCAAGGGATAAAAATTGAGCTTTCTGCAATAAACAAAAATAGTAGCTTAGCTGGCAGTAACATCGCTTTTTGATACGGCTATGCTGGCATGGAAAGAATGCACGTCTGCATCATTGAATTCCGTAACGCAAATGTATCCAACGACCTGTGCAACATAACCGAGGAATTGAATCATCTACAGTAGCTGTCCATGGAAATCGCTTCAAACTGCACGATGCCATCGAATTCAGTATTGGAACTAGACATACTTGACGAGCTGAAATCATTGTCAGCGAACATAGCCTCGGTTCGATGCACTGCTCCCGTCCCTCCCACACCTGATTACCCCAGTCTTGAAGTTGAGTTGACCCGAAAAAATGACTCTGGTTGGCGACTTCTGGGTACAAGGAAGGTGTGGAGAGCTGACTGTACAGAGTATGATGACCGACAGTTGCGCCGCAATAAACAAAACAAAATTGCTGAGAAGGCTAGAAAACGTAGGAAGCAACAACGAAGGGCGCATATTAATCTTGAACGTAGCAGTAACAGTAACTTTAACCACATCAACTATAGAAGCACCAGCCATACCAACCCCTTTAACAACAATCGCAGCAACAATCATAATCACAATATCAACGAACTTCTTCCTGATAGAGAGCTTCTTGCAGCAGCGAAAGATCGGTTCTCTAGACCACCGATACAATTTCAACGGAGCGAAATTCAAAACCCGTGCCCAATCCCACGTCCCGACCCAGCGCGCTTGCCCCACTGGATGGCTTCGGGGAGACCGCCAATTCAATTTCAACGAGGTGAAATTTTAAACCCGTACCCGGCGGGCGGTGTGTTTTCGCACCCCGACGCAGCACGCTCACCAAACTGGATGGATCCGGGGAGCTCCTCAGCTACATCGTGTACAGCATGTGCAAACAGGCTTGCGGGTTTTCCACGGAACTGACGAACCCTTTGGAGAAAGGCGAGGATCTAGCAGAAACTGCCCTTTTTGAAGACTTGACGACCTCTCTACATCAAGGAGAGGTAAATAGTTTTAATTACACAAATTTCACTGACTCGATCAAACCAACTACTTCACCTCAGACACAAATAGGAACTGAAATTTTGGTGTATTGCCAAAATTTCAATCGAATGAAAGGTTCCGCTAAGATTAAAGAAATCCACAACAAAATTTTGTGTTGTTCCTTCCCAATAATTCTGGCAAATGAAACCAGTTGGGATGAAAGTGTTCGAAGTGAAGAAGTTTTTGGTAATAATTACAATGTTTTTAGAGATGACCGTAACTTTCATCAGTCTGAAAAGAAATCAGGAGGGGGTGTACTAATTGCCATCTCCACAAATTTCAATTTAGAAATCATCACGGCCGAAAAATGTAAGGATTTCGAACATGTTTGGGTAAAAGTGCATATGTCGGGGGAAACACACGTATTTGCCTCTGTCTATTTTCCTCCGAACAATGCTCGCAAAGACTAATATGAAAAATTCTTTAGTATTGCCGATGAAATTTCGGCCAATCTTACCCCAGAAGTGAAAATTCACATATACGGGGATTTTAATCAACGTAGTATTGATTTCTTTCCAGACACAGAAAATGAAAGTATCTTACTTCCAGTCGTTGGGGAAAATGAAACACTGCAGTTTATATTTGACAAAACTGCCAGTTTAGGGCTCAATCAAATAAATCATGTAAAAAATCAGCAAAATTGCTATTTAGATTTTTTATTGACAAATATTCAAGAAGACTTCTGTGTGACCGAATCTCTTATTCCATTATGGAAAAATGAAGCATTTCACACAGCAATTGAGTTTTCCTTATTTATGATGATATGATGATATAATACTACCATCTATTGTAGCAAGGTAACTACCCATAGCAGTGGAATAATCTGAAAAACGATTTGATCAGGATTCTATTATTGTTTGTGATCATCAAGCTCCTGTATGAAGGGCCAAAAACGTTTGGGCGGACCCGTAAGCAGATACACTTACGCGAAACCCACGAATATAGGGAAAAGAATCTCCTTCCAAATGCTAGGTCACACAGACAGCACTAGAGTCGAGCCCTCGTTTGACAGAATAAACCCAATGGATGGAGTCGAAGAGCCCGCCCTCGTTCCGCGAAATGTTAACAATAGGGAGGAGGCAGTCCCATGCTCCCTATCCAAATCGTTTTACTTGGGTGCCCTGATGGTCCCTCCCTTTCCCCCGTTATGTGTTATTTAATGTTTAGTATATTTTGTGCACGAAAAATTATGAAACCATTATAGACACGAATGCTAATTTATTCAAATTTTAAACTTAAATGGTACATCCAATGGATTGTTACTGAAAAATAGATAAAAATTAGTTATGTATTAATATCCTTCTAGTCCAGGAAAACCTGAAAACAGAATAGATCATTCCAAATATCTGAGATAAAATTTCAATAAAAGATATTATTTTATAAGACATGTTGTAAAATTTTTCTTTATACTGTTCTAGTAACATTTCAAAGGTTGCAATCGGAGTGATCGAAGAGTCCGGTTTGATGATTTCTGAAATAATGGCTATGTTACCATAATACCACTAAACACAATATTAAAATATAATCCTACATTGCTTATAAGCACATGCCAGTCTTTTATGAATATAGTAGTTGAAGTTTAGAAGTGCAATTTTAAATTAAATATTATGCTGAAATGCTGAAAAACAAATTGAGCCTTTGATGCCTGTCATGTTGCTCAAGGCTCTTACATGGTTTTGGAATGCAGATGATTCTAAAGCGTTATTATACATAGCATTTCAAGCTTATTGCTTTCACAAATTGCTTATTGCCTGCTCTCAACTCAGTGTTCCAAATGCACTTCCACAGTTATTAATTGAGAGCTTTCGATGCCGATGATTCTAATGCGTGCTGAAATTATTAATAAATTGAAAATGGAAAATATGCAATATGACTTAAGGTACATGATGTTCAGTCGCACCCCCTCACTTCGCTATTGTCAGATTGACAACATTGCCCAGGCTACGCCAACCAGCGTCTCCATGTTTCAGCTGGCAGTCTTTTGTGATCATATGACTCGTGGAGGCGTGAGGTAGGAACTTGTGAGGACGAGAGATCGGTCGCACCCTCCTTCGAAGTTGTCAACTCACCATTTGAAGCCCAGCAATTGAGTTTTCCTTATTTATACACCAATACCAAAAACCCGACGACAGCGAATATGAAGAGGTCTTTCAATACCACTTGGCAAACTTTGACAGTATTAAGCATAGGCTAAGTATTATTATTTGGCAAACGATTTTTAGAAACGAGGAAAATGTCGAATCTTCTGTTGATGCATTTTACAAATTATTATTCGAAATTATAGTTGAACATGTACCATTGAAAAGAATAAGGAGACAAAGTTATTCAAAAAACCCAGTTTGGTATAATGAACAAATTGAAAAATTTAAAAACCAAAAGCAAAAAGCACATAAAGTATACAAAAGAAATTGTAGCAACGAGAATCTGGTAAATTATTTGAATATTTGCGACCAGCTAAATCAAGCCGTTAATATTGCCTTTGATGAGTATAACTCAAAAACCGAGTTAGAGATTAAATCGAATCCAAAAAAATTCTTTAACTATGTAAAAACTAAATTGAAATCTGACAATTTTCCATCAAAAATGTACCTAGATGAAAATGTGGGTTCTACCTCGCCAGAAATTTGTAATCTATTTGCAACTTTCTTCCAAGATATATATACCACATTTTCTGAAGCAGATCGTGATCGCAAATATTTCGGTTTCTTTCCAGAATTTAGTGGAGATATTAGTGTAAACAATATAAATGTGCATGACATAAAAGAAGCATTGAAAAAACTAGATGTCTCCAAAGGATGTCGGCCCGATGAGATTCCCCCCATTTTTCTGAAAAACTTAGCTTCGGAGCTTACAACTCCCTTGTTTTGGCTTTTCAATAAGTCGATCAAATCCGGTATTTTTCCTAACTCGTGGAAAAGTTCCTATCTAGTTCCTATTTTTAAATGTGGCAACAAAACTGACATACGAAATTATCGCGGTATTGCTATTATCTCTTGTATTCCAAAACTTTTTGAAGCGATCATTAATGAAAAACTATTTTGTCAAATTAAAAATAGAATCTCTACCTTGCAACATGAATTCTTCAAAGGACGCTCAACTAATAGAAATTTACTCGAATTCGTTAACTATTCGCTGGTTGCAATGGACAATGGAAACCATGTTGAAGCTTTATATACAGACTTCAGCAAAAAAACAAAAAAAAACCCAAAAAAACACAAAAAAAAAAAAACCCCAAAAAAAATAAACAAAAAAATTTCTCACACACTTACAAATTTTTTTTTTATTCATCATTTTCCCCTTTTTTTTCCCCCCAACCCCCCTTTAAAAAACACAAAAACAACACTAATAATTTTTTTTCCTTCTTCGAAGGCATTTGATCGCATTGATATACCCATGCTTCTATTCAAACTGCAAAAAATGGGCATTGAGCTAAATTTTCTTAAATGACTCGAGTCTTATCTCACTGACCGACAAGAAATAGTCAGATTTAAAGGCAAGACTTCAAATCCTATTCGAGTTACTTCAGGAGTTCCTCAAGGCTCCCATCTCGGCCCTCTTTTGTTTATACTATTTGTAAACGATATTTCCCTCATTTTAAAAAACGTAAAAATTCTTATTTATGCCGACGATTTAAAGATATTTTTAGAAATAAAAAACAAGGAAGATATAAGACTATTCAAAAACGACGTACTCCTATTTTATAATTGGTGCAAAAAAAGCCTTTTGCAGCTAAACGTCCAAAAATGTAAATCAATATCATTTAGTAGAAAGCGGAATACACTAGACTGTACAATCTCGCTAGGAAATCAGGCAGTTGAAAAGTGCGGAAGAATTAAGGATTTAGGTATTATTTTAGATAAGAAACTAACATTCATTGACTACTATAACACAATAATCAGTAAAGCAAGTAGCATGCTAGGATTTATAAACCGATTTAGTTACAACTTTCATGACCCATACACAATAAAAACGTTATACGTTGCATATGTGAGGTCAATACTTGAGTATTGTAGCGTAGTATGGTCACATTTTTCAGTCACGCACGAACAACGAATAGAATCAGTTCAAAAGCAATTTATTCTGTTTGCCCTTCGAAGATTAGGTTGGACAAGATTTCCTTTACCATCTTATAAAGCTCGTTGTATGCTCATCAGCATAAAAACATTAAAAGAGCGTCGAGAATTCGCAATGGTCTCAATTGTAAACGATATCGTTTCGCATCGTATTGATTCTGAAGAACTTTTATCAAAACTTAATTTTTATATTCCAAGTCGACAACTACGAAATCGAAATGTTTTTACTACAAGCCACTATCGTACAAATTATGCTAAATTTGGGCCTTTAAATCGGATGATGGCAACATACAATATGCATTGCGAAAACGTTGACTTCACAACGACAAAATATAAATTTAAGCAATACTTTAATGATATTTGATAAAAAGCTGCTCATATATGTACTAGAATGTAAGCTTAATACTGTAACAAATATATTTATATAGATTTAAGAGTGACAAAACATGTAAATAACTGTAACTAAAAGTCTATACATGATTGACGTCAAATAAATAAATAAATAGATAGATGATAGAATGTTGCCGTCGCCACAAATGTCCTTTACTCCATTTATACCTATATAATTGATTAAAGGCGATTTGTCGATCGTAAATATCGCCTTCTATAGCGCTCACCTTTGCAAGCGAGTCCGCTCTTTCATTGCCCAGAATTGAACAATGAAATGGCACCCATACAAAGGAGATGATAAAATAACGCGAAAATAAAGCACTTAGAAGCTCCTGTATTTTCATGAGAAAGTACGAGGAGTGCTTTACCGGCCTCAATGAGCGAATAGCCTCTATAGAACTGAGACTATCCGTGAAAATGAAATACTGATCCGGTGTTACTGAGGCATACGGAACAAGGAGCTTGAAGTTTACAATTGGCGCTAAAAATTTCATTAAATATACCAAAGCCTGCAGACGCCTCTATCAATGATCCGTCAGTGAAGAACGATTTAGTGGAATCAACTTGGCCAAACTTTGCAGCAAATATTACCGGAACAATCATAGGACGATGATGCTCTGGAATTCCATGAAGCTCCTGCTTCATGGATAAATCAAAATGAACCGAATTATCGAAGTCGGAGAAGCAAACACGATAAGAAATATTCGATGCAGGGCTGACATCCTGTGTTATGTACAAATGGTACAAAGTCATGAAGCTCGTTTGAGGATTCAACTCGAGAAGCTTCTCAATGTTTTCGATTACCTGGGGATTCATAACTTTCAACCTGGTGAGGAGCCGGAGAGATAACTCTGTAAACCGATCCGAGAGTGGCAACATGCCAGTAAGCACTTCAAGACTCATGTTGTGAGTCGCGTGCATGCAACCTAACGCGATACGAAGACACCGATACTGAATACGTTCCAGTTTAATGAAGTGCGACTGAGCCGCTGACTGAAAACTACCGTATTCGATAACCGACAATATCGTTGTCCGGTACAACGTTAGAAGATCTTGCGGATGCGCTCTTTACCAGGTCCCGGTAATTGTTCGAAGAAAGTTGATCCTTTACTGGCACTTACGCTTCAGATACTCAATGTGGAATCTCCAGGTGCATTTTGAATCGAACCAGACCCCAAGATATTTGAAGGACATAGAATGAGTTATCGGCTTACCCCAAATTTGAAGCTTCGGTTGTGCAAGGTTATGCTTCCTAGAAAAAACTACCAACTCAGTTTTCTCCGTAGAGAATTCTATACCTAGCTCGAGAGCCCAACTAGACAAACTGTCTAAGGTATCCTGTAAGGGTCCTTGCAGATCGACCCCATTGGGTCCCGTGACAGACACTACACCGTCATCTGCAAGTTGTCTCAACGTACAGTTGTCACTTAGACAATCGTCAATGTCTTTGACATAAAAATTATACAAAAGAGGGCACGATACATGATCCCTGGGGGAGACCCATGTAGCTAAATCGTTAAGTTGTAGAGGTTATGACGAACACCATATCATAGTATATTCAACTATTTTTTCAATTATCAAAAGCGATATTTAGAATCCTGTGTTATGTTCAAAGTAAAAAAAGAGGACATAGCGCAGATAAATAACAACAGTACTGAGGTGTACCTCGATTATATGCATACGAAACTAAGCTTTTCAAATACCGTTTGCTTGAAATCAGACAGATGATACATTCCTCTACCTATCAAAAATCTATGGCTGTTGCGATCATTTGCGAGTTATCATTTGCGGAGCTTTGGGCAGAGTACGTATAAACAGGGAATACATGTGTATATTCCTAAGATACCTAATATTGAACGTTGTCCAATTTCGCGTTAGTAGTCGACAATTTGTAGCGTATTGTGATGTAAAAAACTCATTCTTCTTCTTTAGAATTTCAAGCTTATTGTTTTCACAATTCGCTTATTGCTTGATCTCAGTTTGGTGTTCTAAAAGCACTTCCACAGTTATTAATTGAGAGCTTTCGATGTCAGGTACCATTTTTGCATTAGTATCATTGTGTGGCAGGTACAATCATACCCTAATGCCCACCTAAATCGAACCCACCACCTCCAGCTTGGTTAATCATGGTCTTACCGACTAAGCTATCTAAGGCCCTGAATAGATTATTAACAAAATTTACAAAATCTTTTCTTCTTCACTAAAATAGGGAATTTTTGATTCATTTGATTACTAAAAAAGATAAGTTTTATATATATATATATATATATATATATATATATATATATATATATATATATATATATATATATATATATATATATATATATATATATATATATATATATATATATATATATATATATATATATATATATATATATATATATATATATATATATATATATATATATATATATATATATATATATATATATATATATATATATATATATATATATATATATATATATATATATATATATATATATATATATATATATATATATATATATATATATATATATATATATATATATATATATATATATATATATATATATATATATATATATATATATATATATATATATATATATATATATATATATATATATATATATATATATATATATATATATATATATATATATATATATATATATATATATATATATATATATATATATATATATATATATATATATATATATATATATATATATATATATATATATATATATATATATATATATATATATATATATATATATATATATATATATATATATATATATATATATATATATATATATATATATATATATATATATATATATATATATATATATATATATATATATATATATATATATATATATATATATATATATATATATATATATATATATATATATATATATATATATATATATATATATATATATATATATATATATATATATATATATATATATATATATATATATATATATATATATATATATATATATATATATATATATATATATATATATATATATATATATATATATATATATATAGAATAGAGTTGAAAAAAATAGTTGTCCGATTTTGCTCAAAATCGCTTGGTATGTGTTTCATCGAAAATAATAAGATCCGTATTTTTTTATTTTTTTTTAACAGGATAAACATGTTCAATATAGGGTTACCAGAAAAATCGACATTTTTCAAAAAAAATTATTTTTAAAGAAACATAACTTCTGAATCACTGGGTCGATTTGCAATGTCTTTCAATGAATAGAAAGCTCATTATTTCTAGTTTTTATTGAAAATATTGATTAAAATAATTAATGTACTTAAATTTGCTAGAATAGTCAAAGTATTTGTTTTTTATGATTGTACAAATGTTGAACCACAACGACTATTTATTTTTATATTTTTTTATCAAAATTAAAACATTTTTACATAACATATCAAAAAATCTCATATGTTCTTTGAGCCGTTTTTGAGTTATATTTTTTTGAAAATTTCAAGTTTTTTTTCCCATACACACATGGAATGAGCATCATTTTCCATCAATTCAAAATAACTGCGGGAATTATATCATTGTAGTTATTTTATTTTAAATCAAAAGTAGCTGAACATATATTCAACGAAACTAAATGTAGCGGAAAGCATAGCAATCCACAAACAAAATCCCAAAAACTTGCTTAGCAAGGGTCAAGGAAACGGATATTCGTGGCTGTTTAAATTTATACCTTCATCACAAAAACAACTAACTAAACAACACAACACCAATTTGACTACCTTCAAGTTGGTACCAAACAACATTTTAGGTAACAAACAAACACATAAACACACTAAAGTACCTCCCCTACCGCACACACTGCGGTACCAACAAACCTACTATAAATACTAGACCTAATGTGATGTTTCCTTCAAGTCGAGCACTCGAAGTCTGTAAGTAAGCTTCCAGTAGAATTAAAAGGAATTTGCTCGCGTGTACTAGCAAAAATTTGAGAAAAGTGTTTCAATGTTTTATTTTTAAAAAGTGATCAAATGAAGTGTTAATTTTAAACGTTTAATACAATGAAGCACGAATGCTCAAATTGCCATGTTTGGAGTAATAGTTACAAGAAAGTTACTCCTAAACTATATGGTTATGCAGCAGAAAGGAGAATAAAATTGGATAAAAGCTGTTCCTACATTTGTAATACCTGTTATTGCAGACTTTATCGCTTTATCAAGAAATAAAACGAGCCAGAAACTCCAAGTGCAGTTAATCTAGAATGTGGAAATCAAGAACTCACCGTTTCTGAACCATCGAAACTTGATGATCTCGCCGTTGCCGGACCATCAGCATCCACTAATTTCGCCGTGGCCGGACCATCTAGAGTGAACAATTTCGCCGCACCAGCAAACATCAATAATGGTGGTTTCGAAAGAATCGATCCCAATGCCGCTAGATCATCGGAAATTGACGCTGTTCCTAGTGTTGGTAAGTAGAATAATCTCTTCTTTTTGTTTATTCAGACGTCGTGATTTGCTACGTTATACAAGTTGTACTCGATTATTCAGAAAATTTTAAAAAATATCAGTTCCGTATAATCTTACCTAATCCGACCTGGTAGCTCAATTTGTAGAGCAGTTGCCTATCATACTTCAAATAATCGAATACAATCTGTATTACATTATACAAATAAAAGTGTTCCTAACTAATTGTGATATTTTTCCATCTTGTTTTCAGAATCTTTGCTTTCTTTGGAATCAACGAGTGCTGAATCAATTGGTAGCGCTGCTGCCCAGAAACCCGGAGACGGTCAGGAAATTCTTCAACAGATGAAGGCAAAATTTGATGAAACATCTGACAGAAACGATCGATATAGGATTCTAACTTCCCTCCCCAAATCCTGGACTGCATACAAAATGATACAAGAATTCGGTGTTTCGCAACGAACTGCTCAACGTGCAAAGGAATTACAGATTGAAAAAGGTTTTATGAGCACACCGGAGACCAGAGTAAATATGTTATCTTTGAGCGATGATACTCTAACTGTTCTTTAGACAAATTAAGCGAATTATCTCCGCATAATTTTATTGCAGAGCAACAAGGTAACTACTTAAAACAACTTAAAATTAATTTGGAAGCAACTGACTGCATTATAATTGCTGACTTCTTTGAAAACTACTCTTTTGTTATTCAAGACGCTATACAAGGATTTCACTGGGCAAACGCTCAATGCACTATCCATCCTTTTGCCATATATTATAAGGATGAAGCACAAAATTTAAAGTTTACAAGCTTCATAGCAATCGCAGAATTTACTAAACATAACCGTGTTGCCGTTCGGCTGTTTATAACAAATTGTGTGAATTTCATTTAAAAAAAAGCTACCTTACCTGAAAAATATCCATTTTTTTTCTGATGGATCAGACAGTCAATAAAAAAATAAGATGACTGCTTTCAATTTGTGTCACATGTACAAGGACTTCGGTCTTAATGCAGAGTGGAACATTTTTGCCACTTGCCATGGAAAAGGGCCTTGTGACGCTTTAGGAGGTGTTCTAAAGCGAAACGCTTCAAAAGCAAGTTTACAAGGCCATCATATTACAACTTCATACGAACTTTACTCTTGGGCTGTTTCTAAAGTAAATTATAAAATATATAACGAGTTTTTCTCGGAAAAAGATTACAATGCAATGGAAAAGAAAATAAAGAAACGTTATACTCGTGTAAAACAAATCTCTGGAACACACACTATTTATTTTTTAACCAAAAAAAAAAAAAAAAATATCCCTGAAAAGGTTTTTTTTTTTTGAAGAAAAAAAGAGGGTTAAATTTTAAAAAATTTAATTTTTTAATTTTTTTTTTTGATGAATTAGAGCGATTCCACGAAGTGGGAATTTTTTCAGTTTTTATTTTTTGTATTTTTTGATTTGCATGAAACCTTGCATACAAGTTTTTGGGGAAGAAAAACGCCGTTTCGCATACATGGTTCGCCATTTTGAATCTAGCCTTACTTATGAGAAGGGCCTATGAAAAATGCACATGATATCTTCAAAAAATTGTATCTCGGAAACGGCTTGTCCGATTGGTTTGGTGTCTTCGGCGAAGTTTTAGACAATTGTTGGTGCTATATGGAGAAAATATGCACGGTATAAAAAAGTTTGGTTTTTGTGTTTTGAACTAAAATATAGATTTTCCCTTAAAAGTTACATGTCAATAATTTTTTAATTATCCTTATGTTATAGCTGACTGAAAATGCTATCTAGTGCACAGTGGGTTGTTCTGGAGAAAAATAGGTTACAATGAAAAAAAATTTTTTTTTTTAAATTACAATTTTCAAAAAAGCTATTAAGAAAAGTCAAAAAAGTTTGTCACCCTAATTTTATGAAAGTACATCGAATTTGCAAGCAAAAGAAGCTTCGAAGATATTACTGATTTAATATTGTTTTTTTTTTTGATAACTTAATAAGTTTTGGCCCTTTTCGGATGTACTCCGTATTTTTCCAGTTTCTAAAGTATTTTTTTCGGGAAGATTGGAAAATTTTGAGTTAAAATGACACTGACAGCTTAGAGATTCGAGTGAAATTCTCTGCCTTAAAAATATTTTGAAAAACAAGTTACAAAATCCCACTATCAGGAACAATGATTTCTTCAAGTGATTTTTGGTGCGTTGTGCTGAAAACGTGCTAACAAGTATTAGATGCAGGTAATTAGATACCAGTTAGCTGTACTACGTACAGTTGGTGATTGTAAACATGGTCTTTGTTGGAACTAGTCCACCATAGTCACGCTGGCCATAACGAGGCTAGCTCCGTCGATGACCGTTTCTTAATAATAAATAAAAAGAACGCAGTCTTAGTCACCTTCCATCAAACTAGACGGCTGCCGACTGATACCTCAATCAACAACCGCCGCACTCTTTATTCATTCCAGGTATATACAATTTACAATCTTCTTCAATAACAATATACCTACGCCAGCAAATCTACCTCGCTCCAACTCTCCAAACTCGTACCTGAAGGTTCGACGATACCTAAGCGTTCAACTCTACCTATCTTCCAACAGTCTTTACCCAGCATTCTATGATTTCTACCCGTGAGCTGTATAATAATGTCTGACTCGGTTCTGAATTCATCCAGTATCACCAAACAGAAAGGTTGCTAGTAGCATAGTGATTATAGTAATTTCAGCTCATAATCCTGTGTTTTTGAACGAGATCCAGTGTTGTTTGATAACATAATAATTGTAAAGGAAAGTGTAACACGTTTTGGTGCAAAGGTAAGTTTTAAATACACATTTTAATTATATGTTTTGTGATATTTTCGTACAAAACTAACAATTGGAAAATATTTTCTATGTTACAGATTACAAAATGAGTAAAATAAGATGTATTCGCCCATTCAAAGACATTCAGTGTTCGAAAGAGCTGCGATATCTCACGGATGGTATCATCCAAAAACTAAAATCAATTGGATTTTCCAAGGTATCCACACTGAACACCAAGGATTTTCGTATTTGTTCGTCTTGCCGTCTACATATTGATTCAAGAGCTCACCTCACCCAAAACGAAGAACAAAGCGTAGCCGGCGGCTCAAGGATGCCAACTGTTCAGACCATACCTGATGTACACGGTGTTCAATAAGTTCGAATACAAGTTTTCATCATTGCGTAGGTATGCGCCATGTACATATTCTGCATTGGTATTGGTGTCAGCTTTAGCTTCATTCATACGCTACCGAATGTGCGCGGTGTTGACATTCTGTTAGTTGTTTGTTTGTTACGCGCGATGAAAGAGTATCGGGACTTCGTAATTAAGCGTTTTTTGAACGGTGAGCGACCCGGCGATATATTCCGGCTGCTGAAATCGCATGGGGTCAAGCGGAACTTTGTCTACACGACCATCAGGCGATACCGGGAGACGTCCTCGACCAATGACCGTGCGAGATCCGGTCGGCCGCGTTCAGCGAGGACGCCACGGGTCATCAAGATCGTGAGGGAGCGAATTCGGCGCAAAAAGAACCGCTCAATCCGGAAAACGGCTGCAGATCTCAACGTTTCCATTGGAACCGCTCACACCATACTCACCAAGGACCTTGGTTTCAGGCCTTACAAAAAACGTAAGGTCCATGGCGTTTCGGAGGCTACCAGCAAAAAGCGGTTGGATCGAGCTAAGAGGATCCTCTCTCGGCACGCTGGTCAGGAGTTTGTTTTTTCGGACGAGAAACTGTTCGTGCTGCAGCAGCCGCACAATGTGCAAAATGACCGGGTGTGGGCGCCATCGAGGGACAGCATTCCTGAATCCAATATAAACATCCCTCGGTTCCAAAGTGCCGCGTCGGTGATGGTTTGGGGGGCAGTATGCAAACGTGGTAAGCTACCCTTGGTGTTTATTGAAAAAAACGTCAAAATCAACGCGGCGTACTACAAAACTGAGGTTTTGGAAAAGGTTGTTGCCCCCAGTCTCCGAAGCCTCTACGGCGATGAGCACTACGTGTTCCAGCAGGACGGTGCACCAGCCCATACGGCAAATGTGGTTCAAGCCTGGTGTCGGGACAATTTAACCGACTTTCTGGACAAAACTTTGTGGCCTCCCAGCTCCCAGGACTTGAATCCTCTCGACTTTTTTGTTTGGTCCTATATGATGGCGAAGCTGAACGAATACAAGGTCAGCACTTTGGATCATTTCAAGACGGTAATTCTCAAAATCTGGGACGAAATGCCCATGCAGTCCGTGCGTGCCGCCCAACAAAAAAAACAGGGCCCCCCAAAAATATTATAAACATCCTTCTTAAAAAACATATCAAAAAAAAAAACCCAAAAAAAAAAAAACATGTTTTCATTTTTTTAACAAATTTTGAAAGTGTATCCGAACTTATTGAACACCGTGTACCTGATTCGCAAAGCTATGAAAGTTTGGTCACGATACCATCAGCGTCAACGCTAAGCACAATTCAATCAAATGAAGACTTCACGATGCCTGTAGACGTCGAAATATTCAACCGAGGAATAGCAGCTATTCGTGTTTCGCCTATCGATTTAGGTAAGGTTAAAAATGTTCACTATTCTGAAAAAAAGTGCGCTGAAATCGTCGAAGGTGTACGAAGAAATCTTTTTAAATTAGACGCTAAAACAGAAAAAGCAAACGAGTTTGATGAAGTCATAGAAAATATGAAAATTAAATTTTTAAATTCAGCCACAAGGCAAGAAAAACTATCAATTTTATCATTGTTACCAAAATCATGGTCAGTACAAAAAATTGTAGACGAATTTAAAACCAGTAGAAATATGGCATCAGATGCAAGAAAGGAAAGAGATAATGTATTTGATTCATCTCAAGGTTCAAGCTCTGGAAAAGCTTTGAGTAATGAAACAAAAGAACTGGTTTTGAATTTTTTTGAGGACGATGATATAAGCCGTGCAATGCCAGGCCAAAGAGATTTTGTTAGCGTAAAGAAAGGAAATAAGAGATTAGCTGTTCAGAAAAGATTGTTAATGATGACATTGAGAGAAGCTTTTAATCGCTTTAATGAAATGTACGTCAATGTAAAAATAGGGTTTTCATCATTTGCAAGCCTCCGGCCAAGGCAATGTAAACTATTGACTATCACAGGAACACATAATGTTTGCGTTTGCACTACGCATGAAAATGTCAATTTAATTCTACATAGCTTAAAAAAATACAATGTCTTGAATGATCTAAAAACATTAACGAATAGATTACTTTGCGAAAATAAGACAACTCATTGCCATCTACGAAGATGTAAAAACTGCCCAGATACCTCAGTTTTAGAAGACAGTTTATTGAAACAACTGGAAGAAAACTTTGTTGAAAAGCTTTCATTCGAACAATGGGTTACCACTGACAGATGTGATTTAGAAACTATTGTAAAGCAAACCGATGAGTTTGTTTCATTTTTCAGCTCAAAATTAGAAAGTTTGATTCCGCATGATTTTGTAAAAACCGAACAATCCAATTTTTTGAAAACTACAAAACAAAACTTGCAAGATGGTGAATTTTTAGCTATTTGTGACTTTTCTGAAAATTACAGCTTCATTTTGCAGGATGAAGTTCAATCACACCATTGGAACGTGCAACAGGCCACAATCCATCCTTTCGTAATATATTATACTGAAAATATGCAAATTAAACATTTTAGCTTCATTATAATTTCTGAAGAACTAAGACATGATTCAGTCGCTGTTAATTTGTTTATTGATAAAATGATAAACTTTTTACAAATTGATCAAAATAAAAACATAAAAAAAATTATTTTATGTCAGATGGTGCTGCTTCACAGTATAAAAACCGAAAAAACTTTTCTAGCCTTTGTAAATTTAAGTCAAAGTGACGCTGAATGGCATTTCTTCGCAACATCGCACGGAAAAGGTCCATGCGATGCTATTGGAGGTACGATAAAACGCATGGCTACCAGAGCAAGTTTAGCCAAAGAACGCGAACACCCGATAAAGACTGCAAGAGAGTTGTTTAATTGGGCAAACAAACGAAAAGAAGAAGAACTTACAAAGTTGTCATTTTGTTATTCTACTACAGAAGAATACGAAAATATGTCTTTGCAGCTAAATAATCAATATAATAATGCAAAAACAATTCAAGGAACTCAAAAATTCCACTAATTTCTTCCTCTATCAGAAAATACAATAAAGGCAAAGCTTTATTCAAACTGTCCTGACAATGATGCCAAAATATTCGATATTGTTAAGAAAGTTGTGTAAACAATAATTTTATAAAAATACTGGAATAAAAATAAACTGATGATATCCAACATATAATGTTATTTTTTATTGCGCACAATCACCATCCCTGAAAAATAAGCTTAATTCGCTCTTTTGAATCTTGGTAATTGAGGAGCTTGCATTTGCAGTTCTCAAAAAGGTGTATCTCGAAATCGAGTTGTCTCATCGGTTTGATGTCTGTGGCGATGTTCGGCAATAGAGAGAAAATATGCACAGTATAAACACATCCAGTTTAAATGGATTAAACTGTTAGGCGATATGCAAGAGTTGAATGCACATTTTCAACACAATACACCAAAAATAACTGGAAGAAATCATTGTTCCTGATAGTGGGATTTTGTAACTTGTTTTTCAAAATACTTTTAAGGCAGAGAATTTCACTCGAATCTTTAAGCTGTCAGTGTCATTTTAACTCAAAATTTTCCAATCTTTCCGAAAAAAATACTTTTGAAACTGGAAAAACACGGAGTACATCCGAAAAGGGCCAAAACTTATTAAGTTATCAAAAAAATCAATATTAAATCAGTAATATCTTCTAAACGGTGCATCTTAAAAAAATGTTACCGAAGTACTTTTTGCTTGCAAATTTGATGTACTTTCATAAAATTAGGGTGACAAACTTTTTTGACTTTTCTTAATAGCTTTTTTGAAAAAAAAAATTTCATTGTAACCTATTTTTCTCCAGAACAACCTACTGTGCACTAGATAGCATTTTCAGTCAGCTATAACATAAGAATAATTAAAAAATTATTGACACTTTTATGGGAAAATCTATATTTTAGTTCAAAACACAAAAACCAAACTTTTTTTTTACCGTGCATATTTTTTCCATATAGCACCAACAATTTTCTAAAACTTCGCCGAAGACACCAAACCAATCGGACAAACCGTTTCCGAGATACAATTTTTTGAAGATTTCATGTGCATTTTTCATAGGCCCTTCTCATAAGTAAGGCTAGATTCAAAATGGCGAACCAAGTATGCAAAACGGCGTTTTTCTTCCTTAAAAACTTGTATGCAAGGTTTCATGCAAATCAAAAAATATGAAAATTACTCGTTGCTGAAATGATATGGAACCGGACTGAAATGATATGGAATTTATGAAAAATAAAAATAATTAAATAATCAAATTATATGGTGAGTTTTAATTGAAGGTAATCTGAGAAAACCCTTGCTTGTAGTCTAAAGCTTTGAGATTTGAGCTCCAATCCCTCAATATAGCGGAGCCTGGTCCAAGCCCGACCCTGTGGCCAATTCCGATATCCCAAGATTCTCTCAGACAGCGCTGGTTGCCAAATTTTTAATAATACCAATGGAAAGCTTTCATTACACAAAAAAATTCCACGTAGGTTGCATTGGTCGGACAAATTGTGTTTTTTGGACTTCAAAAATGATTTTTTAACTTGACTAAATTTGAGAAAAAACGTTCTACACGCTAAAAAAATTTGTATTCTAGTTTCAGTTCGGTCACTCAAAATGACCCTAATGTGGAATAATTCAAAATATGAGTAAAGTTTACTCAGTCGTGGTTTACGCTAGAACTCAAATTCGGCATGAGTGCCTCTGCAATCCTTATGAGCACTCATGCTGAACTTGGACGCTAACGGACCATTGTGGTTCCAGTTATAGCGTAAACTATGGCTGAGTAAACCCTAGCAATGTTGGTCTCTGCTTTTAAACAAGTAGCGATATATATATCACACCACTAAAATCGGTCGACAATGGTGGGCCGGGCATGTCGTAAGAATTCATTGTATGAAACTCTAAATGAAATTTCTAAATTTTACAATTGCATTTTTGAGTTAGTTGATACGAGTTGGTTTTATTTGAATGAATTTATGTATTATTTTTCTATTATCCATCTTAACAATGATCTAGTGTGCGGGGCGCGAAGCGAGACGTGAAAAAAAAATTTGCTTGACATTTTCGCTCCGTTTTGATTTTATTTTTATTTGTGTTTTTATTTAAATTTCGGGAGTGGAGTGCTCTCCGGAGTGTGCTTCCATTAATTGTTACGGGAGTGCCAACCGACCATCATCATATTTTGTGCGTTGCCCCAACGGTGTCCTTGCTACGATTGTGTGTACCTTGCTCAATGCCCTGCGATGTGGATCAATCGTTTCTGTGAAATCTGGCATGTGAAGTTTTTCGAAAATGTTTCGACGTAATTATCAACTGGACTTAATTCTGTGCTTCTTGTTGGATTATGAAGAAATTGTAAGATTAAACGATACCCGTGTCTTCAGTCTTCAGCTGGAGGTTATGGGCATTGCTCGATGCAAGCTGCCTGATCGGGCTTTTTGGATCGGACACGTAATTAAATGGAATTCAGCTTTAAATTTTAACTTAAGTACTTTTAACTTTCTATATTTTTGATATCAGTAGAGTTTTAGCTCCCGTAACGTTTGTTGTTCAGCGGGGGAGATTCCTTTGATCGTACATAAATTTTTTTACCGTTTGGTTCAATCTCGTGGGCTTCGTGGTCAAGCGGTTAGAGGCGTCTCCCGTCGTTCAAGCGATTGCCATGAAGTGAGGGTTCGATTCCTGCTCCAGCCTGTGGAACTTTTCGCAAAACGAAAATGTCCAATCTGGTCCATTGGGTGTTAGGTTAAGGTGTCCGTTGTAGTTCGCTCTATGTTTAATGTTCAGTCTGTAAAACCTCGAGTTGAAGACGGTGTTAATGTCTCTCTTTTTTAAGAAAAGCCCATGAATTTGTGTGTGTGTGTGTGTGTGTGTGTGTGTGTGTGTGTGTGTGTGTGTGTGTGTGTACATGTGTATGTATATGAGTGTATGACTGTGTCGGCGCGTCCTTCTTCTCTTTTCAGAAAGCGAGTAATGGCGCTATAACCATAAGCCATAAAAGGCTAGGACAAGAGTTAGTGCTCATGTCCCAACCAGGCCATTGACAAGCCTATATCAATAGCAGTGATTGACAGCAGACAGGATGTCCTGGGCTCAAATTGATTTGGGCCCGCTGTCAGCTGTCAAACAGAAGTCTAATCATTTGTTTTGGTTGTTTGTTTTGATATGAAATCCCGAAAATATCTTAAAGAGCTGAAAGAGAACGGAAATACTGGCGAAAATTCTAAAAAATAACATTGGTCAAAGCATTTCAAGTGATTTCGGTGTATGATTGTGTTTACGGAAGTTTTTGTTTAATCATTTTGCGGTTATACATAGTGTGCCGGTTGCAGAGAACGTCCCGAAAAAACGGTTTCAATTCCGTGACAAAACCTGTTTTCTCTAAACGTTTTCCCAAAGTATACGGAACGGAATCCTATACTCTGATTACTTGCGAGTTGTGTTGATCAATAGGAACATCGAAAAGCTACTAAACACAACTGCACCTACAGAAACTAATGCATGAAAAGGCAGGTAAGTTGTTTTATAATAATTCTTCATTAAAGATTATTATAGCAAATGTTTGCTTTTTTTAAATTCCAGCATTCGTTTAATCGTTTAATCCAGTGAACTTCCTGCTGTTACTGCTGTGTCTTTCACAAGGCCACGAGCAAATACCGATTGATGATCAACTCTTGTAACTGTTTGCTAAAAAATCCGGCGGTGTTTTTAACGGTTTTATTGTTATTATTTATTTGTTTTACACTTATATGTACATGAATACAGGTTTATATCCGTTGTTTAATGACCTTCAAAAAGAATTATTTTCGTAAGCTTTTAGCGATTAGATGGCTTGAACGGAATTATCTTCTTGGAATAAACAGCAATTCTTGTGTGGAGATAATTTTCCGATACCAGTTGAAGCATTTGGAGCTGATGATCGTCATCACAAGGCAAAAGAAAATCCAAATTCGCAGCACTGCGTGAAACAAAATCCATGACCATTTTGTTGAAATGCATTCCCACATTCAGCTTCTTATCGTTTCCAACAAGAGTCTGCAAATTGGCATTATGATTTTTCATTCATTACTTAATACTTATGATGATGATCTTATCCCATACTTACCCTAAACTCATATTCAGCTGCTTTGCAAATCGGAAGGAGTGTGTCAACATTGGAGATCACTTGAATGCATTGCTCGCAGGCAATTTTGGGAGCAAGTGTCTTTCCAAGTTGCTCAATATCTATTGTAATAGAAAAACTAGTGATATCATCATTCCGGAATAGTTCCCATTCCTTCTCCGTTTCTGGGCTAGCCATTGCTTGAAGAGGCTGATGTGAATCCGTGTCAGGCGTATCCGGTATGCTATCATAGCATTGTAGGAGTGGCGTGGTATTAAAATCAGTGCAATTACCATACAACGAACTGCTAATTTCAATTTGATCGAGCATCCTCTTATAGCTTGCTCGGAATTGACCAGCGTTGGGATTGTTATTCGAACCGCTTTTGGATCTTATTGAAACATTTCCAAGTGATCTTGGCTAAAACGATATGTGTATATTACTGAAATGATTTTACTTGTCTCACAGTATTTAGCGTAAAGGCAACGAAATGTTTCCATGGCCACAAGAAAACCAAGAAAACCCGTCTTATACATAGATCTCAAAATCGGTGTGCCATCAAGTCACTTTATACTTCTGATGTAATCTTCCGCAAACGTAAATGCTTCCCTTAGATCATTGATATTACTGTCGCAAATAGGCTGTTTGAAATTCTGAGCATCGCTCCTCATGCTATTCAAAATATCAAAAATGTTATTGAATAGTTGCACGAACTCAGCAGTATGCAAAGAATCCATAAAATCAGCTTCATGAGAGCTTAAAAAATTCAGCGCAGATGCCACGCTACTGCTGATGGTTTGAACAGCCAAAATGACTTTCATTTTGCTGTTCTCAAAGTGCACATGTTTGTCACTCAAATTCTTGGTTATTTTAATTCCCCGTTCTTTTTGATATTCATTCAGCTTCTCTATATAATCCCATTTTACCGTTCCACTTTTTGAAAGCAGGGTTTGCTGGAATGCAAAGTGTTCCGCACCAGCTTAATCATGTGTACGACATCCAATAGTACGTACACATCATACTCACCACTTGGATGCATAAAACTAGTTTTCAAATTAATCGAATCAGTACGTAGGTCACAGCCAAGTGTGTTTGCTGTTGCAACATTTGACTTCGTGCCGTCGAAAGTAAATACTATTACTTTAACTCCAACTTCGTGCAGGTTGCAAAGGATGGTGTTCACAAGGTTCTTCTTCTCTTCGGCTTTTAGCCCATTGATTAAGAAATATGCAATTGGCACCTTCCATGCTTCTTCAACGCCAGACAACATGAAAACCAGCGCCTCTTTTGCTGGAGTTAAGTTTTCTCCTTGTGTAGTTATACCACCGTAGTTCACAGTGCCATCAAACTGTTGACTGTACTTGTTCCAAGTCACTTGTTGACGAATAGCCATTTCGTCCATCAACAGACATCCAAGAAGTACCTTGCCCTGTTGTAGCATCTCCTGCGCCTTTATTCTTAGAGCATTAAGTGCCTGGCCACTTACACCTCATCACCATCGACGTTTACGTACCACCGTGAAATTGTACGGGTATGAGGAAGAGCATTTCGAAAAATCTTACGAACGTAATTGTACGCCCTTGGTGAATAAAAGTGAAGCGTACTTGCAAACTTCCGCAGCGATTCACTGTAAGGATTTCCTTTTTTCCTGGATTTCAGCTCCTTGAATATATCGCTATTCGTTGAATATTCCTAGATTGTAGATCACCATACGTCCAAGTTCAAAAAAAAAAGGTTAAAGGTTTATTCTATCTAGCATATACTTTTTTATTTAGAAACGGACTGACTTCTACAAGAAAGCTATATTAAAAACGAAATTATAACTAGTTTCAAACTTGAAATTCACCTGTAGTAGACTATTTTCGAAATCATCAACAAGCTGTTTTGTTTTGAAATTCTCCATCAACTGTTCCATATTTTTCACTTTATCACTTAACCTTCTGTTCTGACCTCGTAAAAGTTTAATTGTGTGCTGGTTCCGTGAAAATTGGGATTTTATTTTTGGAATAGCAGCTACCAAATGGTCACTTGTGGTATTTGTGGTGATGTCTCCCATGTATCGCACTGTTCTGGTAGATGGCTGGGACGACATAACTGGAATTTGAATACTTCGATGATGAACTATTTCCGGTATTTCACAATCTGTGGATGGTACGGTCGAAGCGGTCAAAGCGGTTGAGTGACTGTAAGTAAAATAAAATAATCATTCGCACTCTCTGCTTAGTAATTCGAGAAACAATTTTCTGTAATACATACCACATCTTTGAAACATCACTTCCAAATAGCGTAGGCACTGCTGTATTAAGGATCGTTCTCTTGATTCCTAACCCCTTGAATGAATCCGATGTGAAATGATCCGAGCATATTCTGGCAGTTTCGAAGTTGATACCTTGTTCCATCATATTGTTCTCCGCCACAACTATGGATCTGACCCACTGCAAACGCTTGAGGTGTTTTTTCGGGAAGCGATGGTTTGAATATTTTCTTCTTGGAATGCAATGAAAATCGTTTCTGCAAGACGGAATCGCACACTTCATTTTTCACCGCACACTACCAAAATGTCATGTAAATTTCTGTCCCCTGAGACCGACACATGCAAGCGTCCTATAGCACATAAGAATGAGTTGAAAGAGATGAGAAAATAAATTCAATCAAACACATCTTTTGTCGAATTTCTTATTTGTCAGTTTCAGGAGACATAACTTTACACGAAATCTTTATTTACATTCCCCTTTATTTACATAATTTCTAAGTGTGCGTTTTTCACTTACAGACCGAGGAAAACCGTTTATGTGGTTTATATTCTACCCGGAAATGACTGAATCCACAGAAAACGATCTTTCTGCTTTGTATTACGTGCACAACGAAAACGAACAACATCAGACACAACTTATAATGTTGACATTATTTTGACAGCTGAGCTTGCTGAGATGTTGTCTACGTGAAAAAGTGGTCCTTGCCATAGGCCTGGCCCCAACCGACAGTCAAGCTCTCACGCAAGAAAAGGCGCTACACCCTTGGATTTGGAGCTTGGATACAAGTAGGAAACGCTTGTGTGGACAACGAAGGAGTGCATTAACTTTCTTAGCTTCGTCACTCCCAACGACCAATTTACATATAAATATACATATGCTTTTTCGCCATGGAAAGCCTCCCGCACAATCCCATCCAACTTCCAACTCCAGATGACTATGAAGGTAGCATGAGCTCTCAGCATCTTCTTAAGTAGACATCTAATCAACACTTCCCTCCCATCCATTGCTGATCATAAGGACCTGGCCAGGTGTTGTGCAAAGAGATTGATGGATGAAGAGCCTGTCACACCCAAGGCAGGCACACACTCTTCTGGCGCATCCATCGTCTCTACAACAGCCAACCCAGGATTGTGTATGGTCGGAAAATGCTATGCTATGCTATGCTATGCTATTTTTCTATTATCCATCCTAACAATACCAATTATGTTTTTAACTTCAAATTCAAATATTTAGAAAATAATGTTCAAAAAGAAAATAATGGTAGGGACACATACCCTACCCTTAACTCAGCCTAATATGCAACGATCGATTACATTTTTTATCATAACTCATGAAGTATGGTAGCTGTGAGCGATATTGAACTAGATTTACACTTGCTTAGGTACGTTTAATAAGACGTTTGGTAGTATGTATCACAAAAAGTTACACAACTAATTTTATTAAGTCAGAAACTGTCGAGGGATATGGATGTAATGTCGGTCCATAGACACCAAATTGGGTCTATTAATGTATGTAACTTCGTCCCATTCGAGAGATTTACTATTAAATGCTGTCTTCGTACGGTTTTTTTTTCCTGATTTTCTGATTAAAGGCGTTGCCAGCTGTATTCACACTACCCAACACATAATTTCACAATCAAACTAAACTAAAGTTACTTTGAAACATTTCAGTGATTTTCACATATGATTTACTGGTCATTCGATAATAAAAATATTATAATTTACTCTACACAGATTTTGTTTTTATAGTTGTGTTAGTTGAGCCAATTGAAAAATATACAAACTCAAACTCATACATTACCATTGAAAATTTTACCAATAACAACATTTTTACTACGTTATTAATCCAATAGGCCATAGTTGGGTACATAGAAAATGATATGTCCCTAACATTGGGTCTAAGGTTTTCTTGTTAAATTTTTGTTATTTTATTGATGTGAACAGATAATTAATAACGTGCGACTATTTTTTTTACATCTAGGCTGCATTACTCGGTTAATCGGTTCAATTTAGCCAAAGTTAGATCATTCGAAGATCATGCAGATAATCTGTTCCACTTAACCAGCGAAGTCATGGTGTCTAAAAAGTTAAGGAAATCGAACATTGCACGGATGTGAATCACTATATATTGATTAATAATGCCTCAATTGCTTTGAAATTCATCGGTAATCGCGATAGCAACATGATTTTGTTGATTATGGCTGATTAAATAACATATTTGGTACATAGGCCGAATGAAGGAGCTAGGCTAACATTACATCCCGTTACCCTATTCAGAAAATAATAAGACATTTAAAAAAACAAATCTTCTAATTGCCGAAGTTGGAAGGCACATAAAATTGAAACTATTTGAGCACATAAACATTGTTTTTCATTGTGAACTGATCCTTTATTCTTTATTTGATATCGTGGTAATATCCAAGAACAACACCCACCCCACGCCTTCTATATGACTATGTGGTTTCTAAATAGCTACATTCTGACTTTAAAAATCTAATCAATTGAAAAGGTTATATATCAAGAAGATACCACTTTTTATATTTGAGAATCAGCAGTGCAAAACAATGAGGATTCGTTTTCAATTGATATACGCGCATGTAATAATTGTATGGATAAATTAGCCATAAAATCAAAGATCGAAGGCATCACATAAACTTTGTTTTAGTTTCCTTGTTTACGAGCAATATAATTATCGGATGCAGCCAACTCCAACCACACTTGCTACGATCAAATCCCAAATGTGACACTTATGCCGCGAAATTCTCTGGCCAGGCGAAAAATGTTCGCATATTTGTCACATCGTGAACTGAGAGATGGTTGTTGTTGATATTTGTTTTGACATTTCACGAGCGACGATTGTATTTCTTTGGCGTGATTTTTCGGTGTCGATAGAAGTGGAACCAGAAATGAAATATTTGAAACAATACGGACAATCCAGTGGCGAGGAATCGGAAGAGGACTTCCGCGGGTTCGATTTCAAAAATTGCACAGGTGAGCGATTTCCGTCTGCGGACCCGGCAAAATTACCGGTCCCAGAGGTCGACCAATCGGTTTTCAGCGGCAGTGGCGTAGGATCGGAACCTGGGACAAGTTTCCACGGTAGAAACTCCGACGAAGAAAAGGAAACAAGGGAAAGCTGTGATACGGATAGCTCTGGCAGTTTTTCCGAGCTGCCAAAGCGGAAATCCGGAAAAAGAACCAAAAAAGAAATTAAACGAGAAGATTCAGCTAGAAAACGGCATCTGTCGCATACGGTCATTCTGGACAATTGTGGATGCCTCAAAAAGTGCAACGAGAATCTTACGCGGGATGACAGACTACAGTTCCATAAATTATATTGGGATCTGGACAATGTTGGTCAAGGAAACTTAATCCGGCAGTATGCTCATCCAAAACCACGCACGACGCCGGAGCCGTAAAGTGTCCACGGATTTGGTAAAGCAACTTGCGTTAAAATGCACTCTTCCAAGCTCAAGCGGTGACCCTGTAACTGTCTGCAGAAAGTTTTTCCTAAACACGATTGGTTTTCGCGAAAATTGTGGGTAAGTTTTTGGAAGCATTGTCTGTTACATAATTTATTTATATAGAAAGTAGTAATGTGATTTACAGATGCATCTAGGCAGCTCGGGACGGACCTCCAGTAGACAAACGTGGGAAATATAAGAGAGATATGAAAGCACGTGAGGCCATAAGGGAGCATTTATTTGGATATGGCCAAAGTATCTCCCACTATCGACGATCTCATGCTCCCAACCGTCTTTATTTGCCATCGGATTTGACCGAAAAGTCCTTGCACGAGGATTATGCAGCCAAGCAACACCACAAAGCAAGCTATTCGTTGTACTGTAAGGTCGTCAAAGAAAACAACATCTCTTTTGTGAAGCTCGGGCACGAAGAGTGTGAGGCGTGCACTGCTGCAGAGCTACGTATCAAGGTCAATGGACACTCCGAAATTAAGGATTGTAGCTGCACCGACTGCTCTGGACATACACTACATCTTCAACGTGCAAAGGAATCTCGATTGTCTTATCGAGAAGATGGTGACAAAGTGCTGCCAGGTGTAGAAGTTTTTTTCTGTGGACTTGCAAAAAGTAAGTTCTCGGAAATGCCTAATATACACAATCATTTCTAAGTTTTGAACTTATTTTCTAGGTCATACAGCTTCCACGGTTGGATTGCTTCAAGAGCATTATTTTATCGCAAAGGTTGCTGGTCTTTAATGAGAGCTTTGCGCCTGTTGGTGCCTACACACGTGCATTTCCAGTGTCTGTGTGCATTTGGTCCGAGTCGGTTAATGGTCGCACAGCCAACGAAATCCTCAGCTGCTTTTTCAAAGTAATTAAAAAGTACGCTGACCTGAAGACAATTATCTTTTGGTTGGATAATTGTAGTTCGCAAAATAAGAACTGGAACTTATTCCAACACATTATCCTACTGATAAACAGTAATGAAATGCAGGTCGAGCGCATACTTTTTAAGTACTTCGAATCCGGACATACGTTCATGGCCGCTGACTCTTTCCATGCGGCGGTTGAATCCAAAATGCGCCATGAACGTGTTGTCACTTTTGAAAACTTCAAGTCTGCGGTTGGCAATGCGAAGAACTATGTTGACGTACTTGATATGCAAGCTACAGACTTTTTCCAAGCTAAGCTCACCGTTTCGCAGTACACGATAAACCAGTGCAAGCCCCGCCCGTACGTGGACTCCATGCGGAAAGTGGTGTTTGAAAAAGGCCTTTATGAACTTGGATACGCAGACAACATCAACAGTGAAGACCTCAAATACTGCAAGCTGTTTTCCAAGAAGCAACATAAGTTGGTTGAAAAGGATTCGTTCTCTATTGAGACAAATGTACGTTGGCAAAATGCTCCCCAAGGAATTGAAGAAGAGAAGAAAACTTCTCTCCTGAAAGTGGTTCTACCTGTCGTTAACGAAGAGGAAAAATCATTTTTCATTAATCTTCCGACGAAGCAACAAGCTGCTAATTAATCGTTGTACTTGATTCAAACTTTAAATAAATATTATCGCCACAACACGTTACAATAATTATGCGTCTTATTAGGATAAAATGGGTTTGGCAAAGGGTTCCTCTTTATCACTTTTTTATGGGTTTGAACATTTTAAGTATATTTATAGTCACAGTTTGATATCACCTTATCCCAAAAGGCTGTTCGCATTCTACGTGGAGAGGTTTTAGACAATATAATACCTCCCCTCCTCCTTCATGTACAACCGTCCATATGTATTTTGAAAGTTTGGTATGGACCGTACATACCTACTAGCTCCCTTCTAAACTATCCACGTGTATTGTAGATGGCCCCTAAAATCATGGCATATATTATGAACGATCCTCAGGACACATCATGCAGTGCTATGTGTCTCTTTGTGTGATTGTTATATTTCTATTTTTTAGTGTGACAAATATGCGTCCATTTATCCCGGTGTGACAAATATGCGTCCATTTGTTCGAATGTGACAAATTGACTTCGGATTTTTTTCGAGTTTTCTAGAATAAAACCTCTGTTTTGACAAAATATTTCAAAAATACGTATCTCATTATGACGTTAGACATCAAAACCTCGAAAACGTTAAAATGTAACATGTGACATTAATGCGTCCAACGGCAGACCAAAAAATGTTGCCCCCTTTTTTTACCACAAGGGGTGGTCCCGCCCCCCCCCCCTCCCCCCCCCCCCCCCCCACCCCCCCCCCCCCCATGGTCCCCCCCCCCCGAAAAAAGGAACGCCCCCACAAGGCCCCCCCAACACCCCCCCCCCCAAAAAGCAGGGGGGCGAACCCTTGTTAATTTGTTGCCTGTTAGTTAAGAAAAATAAATGTATAAGTGAATAAACGTTTTTTGTTATAGTTTAATAAAGTGTATAAGGTTGTTTGAAGTGTTTAACTGTTGCCTTTTGTTACCTGCAAAGACCGGGCGGATCATAAAAGGATTAGAACCGAGGAAGAAAGAAGACTGACTGAAAGAGGTACAGGTGTTTGTTTTCGGACTGAAGCTAATTTAGTCAGCATCATCTTTAGCTATCCAGGTGAGGCAAAGTATATGTCCTGCCTTAGCAGGTCTCTCTTTGAAACTACATTGGTCATTTTTCTCCGCTGCACTGGATTTTAAATCTCGAGACGATTTATCACTGTACTACTCGCTGCATAGCGACTTGATAGACGAATTGTTGCATTTTATCTAGGCTACTGTTTCATAGGTGAGGCGAGCAGTATATGTCTAGCCGAAGTCTCAATTTGCATACTACATTCGCCCCTTTACTTCTTCGCATGTCGCTGGCTTGAATCGAAATCTACAACTGCTACAGCTAATCGTACCTTGAGGTACACTAAATGCTGCCTTTGGCTTCGGTGGTGCCACCGTTTTGTCTCATAGGTAAGGCTAGCGGTATATGTACAGCCGAAGCGGACACATTTAGATACTATATATACGTATTTTACCAATTTCCGATTAACGTGAACCAAACTGCCGAAAAGGGTGACATCCTGTACGCTGACATCAGCAATCATGGCAACCAAACCCACAACCAGGAACGCGGATTCCCTGAAGAACTTGACTGCGAGACTCAAAGGGCTTAAATTATATTTAAGTAATATTAGCCAGTTTGTTAGGAACTTTAAGGAAGGGATTTCCAGCAATCAAATCAATGTTTGTCTTGGAAGATTAGATGTACTATGGGTTCAAATTAGCGAAACTGTCGGGGAGATTGAAGCGCATGAAGATTTCACCGAACAGGAATCAGTTCTGAAGGAGCAGTTGGAGATGGAAAACCGCTATTACGATGCGAAATCGTTTCTGATGGAGAAGGTTCAGGAATTTCAGAATGCTTCCGCCCAAAATTAAACAGTTCGTTCTGGTGATGCCACCTTTCATGGCGTAATGGACCACGTTCGCCTGCCTCAAATCCAAATTCAGTGCTTTGGCGGCAGGATCGATGATTGGTTGAGTTTTAGAGATCTCTTCAGGTCTCTTATTCACGAGAAGCCAAATCTACCTGAGCATGAGCATGAGCATGATTGACCACCCACGGATGCAATTCCGTTATTGCCAGATCAGCTGTGTTTACACAAAGAACCAACAGATGATGTTTGGGACTAACATACATCTTCAATGTGTAAAAACTGGTGACCCATTATAAAGCAATACCGGCGCCGGCAGTGCCCGAATGCTGGTCAAGAAGGGAATGGGAAGGAACGTGTTGACATGATACTCGCTTTGAAGGAAGCCGAGAAATCCTCTGCGCTTCCACGAGAAATCACTGGGATGTTGGATGGTTGGGGAAAGGTTAGCAGCAGGGTTCGTTTTGTTTAACGATACGCTGAAAATACATACCTACACTATCCGCCAAAAGCAATAGACCGCTCCAATGTGACTAAAAATAGACAAGCATAACGAAAAACAAAACAAAACAAAATAGACAAAATAAAATAAAACAGGATATTAGATATTGTCTTCAAAATATGGTAGAAATAAATTATTTGTTGCAAACCAGCTCTCCTCGATGTCCTAGATGGCCAAGTCCTGCTGGACCCGCAGCTGCTGCCGTCGGCACTCGTCCACATCAACCCGGCCGTCGACGACGTGTCGGAAACCTTCCGGTAGTAACATGATATCTGTGTCTAATACACTTTTCTTTTCTTTTTATGAATTCATTTATTTGTACAGGCTCAATCGAATCAACTTTACAGAACCAAGTTTTCATGTTTATATACATCAGTTATCTTAGAACTAAGGTTAAGGGGTGGAACCGATTACTCGCGGCCCTCTCGAGGTAAATAGGAATTACAATTTTATGGATGGGAAAATTGCGGTGGAAATTTTAAACAAAGCATAAGGAACAATGGTTTTCTTATATCTAGAATTTCAAATTACAATTTTTTAATTGAACGTTTTCTATTTAAAAAAAAAATCACTCACTCACAAAAAACAACACTCACACACACAACCACAATCACACACCGATGCACACAATCCTCAAAAATTTAACCTTAACAAGTAAACTAATCAAACTACAATCTAAGGCTAATGTTAGTCAAAAAAACATAAATAAGTTTCATAAACTCCAGATCGCGTGCAGCCAAAATGTCTCGAATCGGTACATTGGGTTGTCCGAGCCCGAAGGGAATCATAAAGCTCAGATCTGACTCCACGATGCTCAGCACAAAACCAAATAACGTAATCTGCGTCCTGATAGCCTTGTCCACACTCACAGAGATTGCTGCCGCTCAGCCCAACCCGGTATAAATGAGCGTTCAAAGAATAATGATTGGACATGAGGCGAGACATGACACGAATGAAGTCTCGACCCACATCCATCCCCCTAAACCAAGATTTCTTCGACACCTTTGGGATGATAGAATGTTGCCATCGTCCCAAATCTCCTTTACTCCATTTATACTGCCAGCTATCGAGTGATATCTGACGAAAAATATAGAAAAATTCGTTGAAGGTGATTTGTCGGTCATAAATATCGCCTTCCACAGCTCCCACCCCCCCCCCCCCCCAAACACAAAAACAAAAACACACCCACAAAAAAAAAAAAAAAAAAAAAAAAAAAAAAAAAAAAAAAAAAAAACAAAAAATTTTCAAAAAAAAAAAAAAAGAAGGTTCCCCCCCCCCCCACCCAAGAAACCCCAAAAAAAAAAAAAAAAACCACAAAAAAAAAAAAAAAAAAAACAAAAAAAAAAAAACAAAAAAAAAAAAAAAAAAAAATGCTGCCAATCCCCCCCCAAAAAAAAAAAAAAGTGCTTTAAATTTACCCGCCGCCCCAAAAATTTTCATTGTATACACCAAAGCCTGCGGAGTCCTCTATCAAAGACCCGTCAGTGAAAAACGTTTTGGTGGAATCAACTAGGCCAAACTTTGCAGCAAATATCACCGGAGCAATCATAGGACGATGATGCTCTGGGCAGGGCTGGCAAATGTCATTTTCAATGAAAAATGACCAACGATTTTTACCGAATTACGTCTGAAAATCTCATCGGGCGAACAAACGATGACGAAGATTTTCTTCTAAATCTCATCGATTTTTTCGTCATGACAGCACGTGAAAGTGTTTTGGTCATCGCTGTTACAAGCACATTTATGAATATAATTGTAAGTTTCATCACAAAAGTTCAAATAAAATTTCCACACTATCGATAACATATTATTACTTGGCTAATTTCAAGTAGAATAATTAGAAATTTGTGAAACAAAATCGTATGAGAAAAAATCTCATGACTGCAGAATGGTGTGAGATTGACAAGAAAGCTCATGATAGTTCATTTCTTCTCGTGACAGTGAGATGACCTGTTTTTTCATCGTCACATGATAGCCGTGAGATTTACCAGCTCTGGCTCTGGGATTCCACGAAGCTCCTGTTTCATGGATAAATCAAAATGAACAGAATTTCCGTAGTCGGAGAAGCAAACACGAATGGGAATGTTCTGCGAAGGGCTGACATCCTGTGTTATGTACAAATGGTACAAAGTCATGAAGCGGGTTTGAGGATTCAACTCAAGGAGCTTCTCGAAATTTTCGATCACCTGAGGGTTCATAACTTCACACCTGGTAAGGAGCCAGAGAGATAATTCTGAAAACCGATCCGAGAGTGGAAATATGCCAGCCAGCACTTCAAGACTCATGGTATGAGTCGAGTGCATACAACCTAACGCGATACGAAGACACCGATACTGAATACGTTCCAGTTTGATGAAGTGCGACCGAGCCGCTGACTGAAAACAAAAACTACCGTATTCTATAACCGACAAAATCGTTGTCCGGTACAACGTTAGAAGATCTTGCGGATGCGCTCCCCACCAGGTCCCGGTAATTTTGCAGAGAAAGTTGATCCTTTGTTGGCATTTTCGCTTCAGATACTCAATGTGGGATCTCCAGGTGCACTTTGAATCGAACCAGACCCCAAGATATTTAAATGACATAGCATGTGTTATCGGTGTACCCAAAATTTGAAGCTTCGGTTGTGTTGGGTTATGCTTCTTAGAAAAAACTACCATCTCAGTTTTTTCCGTAGAGAATTCGATACCTAGCTCGAGAGCCCAAGTAGACAAATTATCTAAGGTATCCTGTAAGGGTCCTTGCAGATCGACCCCATTGGGTCCCGTGACAGCCACTACACCGTCATCTGCAAGTTGTCTCAACGTACAATTCTCACTCAGACAACCGTCAATTTCTTTGACATAAACATTATACAAAAGAGGGCTTAAACATGATCCCTGGGGGAGACCCATGTAGCTAAATCGAAAAGCTGTAGAGTTTCCATGAGAAAAGCTCATATGTTTCTCTGACAGCAAATTGTACAAAACTTTGTTCATTAATGGAGAAAAGCCACAAGCGTGGAGTTTATCTGAGAGAACTTCAACAGATACTGAATAAAAAGCCCCCTTTATGTCCAAGAATACAGAAGCCATTTGCTCTTTTTTAGCAAAAGCTAACTGAATATCTGTGGAAAGCAACGCGAGGCAGTCGTTCGTTCCCTTACCCCTACGGAAACCATATTGAGTATCTGAAAGCAGGTTATTCGTCTCAACCCATTTGTCCAGACGGAAAAGGATCATTTTTTCCAACAACTTGAGAATACAAGATAACATCGCGATGGGTCGATAGGAGTTGTGGTTGGACGCGGGTTTACCAGGTTTTTGAATGGCAATAACTCTCACTCATCTCCAGTCATCCGGTACAATGTTGAGTTCCAGAAACTGATTAAACAAGTGCAACATGCGCCTCTTAGCGACGTCTGGAAGGTTCTTAAGCAAGTTGAACTTGATTCTATCAGCCCCTGGAGCCGTATTGTCACACGAAAGGAGTGCGAAAGAGAGTTCTACCATTGAAAAAGGTTGGCTGATCTCATCTATCGAATTCGTGGTTTCGCGAGGAAACATTTGTGCTGGCACAGAATCTGGACAAACTTTTCGCGCGAACTTAAGGATCCATTGGTCCGAATACTCCTCGCTCTCGTTGATCGTAATTCTGTTACGCAATCTTCGCGCCGTATTCCAAAGGGTATTCATCGACGTTTCACGTGATAGCCCGTCCACGAATTGTCGCCAGTAACCGCGTTTCTTGGCCTTGATGAGGCTCATAAATTCGCGTTCGAGAGCCGTGTACCTTTCGAAGTGCTCAGGTGTTCCACGTCTACGAAAAACTTTGAACGTGTTGGACTTTTTGCGGTAAACTTTGGTGCATTGCTTATCCCACCATGGGGAAGGAGGTTTCCTGCGAAATGACGTTCCTGGAACTAGTCGAGTTTGAGCTTGAAGTGCGCTTTCCAAAATCAGGTTGGAGAGGAAGTTATATTCCTCCAGCGGTGGAAGCCCTTCTACCGTTGTTACGACTTCGTATATTGCTGTCTTGAACCTTGTCCAATCGATATTGCGAGTTAGATCATACGTGACGTTGATGGATTCCGGCGGAGTGAGCCCGGTGACAACCGAAATTTTAATAGGCAAATGATCACTACCGTGGGGATCCTGGATCACATTCCACGTGCAGTCCAACGATAATGAATTCGAGCAAAGTGTGAGGTCTTACCTACTGCCAAGTGAGGATGGACCAGCCAAGCGTGTAATTTCTCCATTGTTGAGAACGGTCATATTGAAGTTGTCACAGAGGTCATGTATCAAAGAAGACCGGTTGTCATCGTACAGTTCTCCCCAGCCTGTACCGTGAGAGTTAAAATCTCCTATGACCAACCGCGGAGCAGGATGAACCGAACAAATATCTGAAAGTTATTTCTGGTATATTGAGGCTCTAGGAGGAATATACACAGAAGCAATGCAAAGGCTTTTATTTTTAATAACAGCTTGACATGCGACAACTTCCATACCTGGAATAGGAGGAAAATTCACTCTATAGAAGGAGTAGCACTTTTTGATCCCCAAAAGTACTCCTCCTCCACGTGAATCCTCACGATCAAGCAGAATAATGTTGAAATCGTGAATCGGAAGATCGATTTCGGGTGACAGCCATGTTTCACAAAGAGCAAATGCATCACAACCGATATTGTGAGCTAAAAATTTGAATGATTCCAATTTAGGAATAAGACTTCGACAATTCCACTGCAGAACAGTGATCAAATCCCCGACCTCTTTTGGCAAATTATCCATCGAAGGAAATGATAGCTGCAAGGAGGGGCCACTTAAATGTTTATTTCTTCAAAGGAGGATTTGGATTATCCTTATTTCCACTGCTCTTTGAATTGGGCATGTTGATTTGGGGCTTCTGTTCAGCTACTTTCCCTGCTCGGATGCGTCTTCGCTTCCGTGAAGCACCTTCCGGAAAACTAAAAGATGTCCCCTCCTCAACCAAGTCCAAATCAGACTCGTCATCTAACAGAGGAGCAAAAGGATTTGTATTGATATCGGATGGCGAGGCTTTATTAAGCATTTCTGCAAAAGATTGCCTTGAACGTTGTTTCAGAGAACGTTCCAATTTTCCCCCGCGTTGTTTGTACGCCGGGCATGATAAGAGAGCATGGGGAGGAGTTCCCTTGCAGAAAACGCATTTTAGTGTGTTATCTGCACAGGGACCAGCCTCATGTTTCTCCCCGCAGTTGAGCAGCGTGCCTTATTGCCGCAATGGGAGGCCGTATGCCCCATCTACTGGCAGTTTTGGCAGATCATTACCCGGGGTACAAACAACCGCACAGGTAGCCGAAGTTTGTCCAGTTCTAAGTAGTGAGGAAGGGCAGAGCCAGGAAAGGTCACCCGAAACGAGTCTGTGGGGATAACTTTTTTCTTACCCTCGCTGTGCGATATTTTAACTAATTTTCTTACATCCAGTATCTGAACTGGGGGGAGCAGAGGGTTCTTGAATCGGCCAACCGCCCGCTACTCCAAAATTTCAGGGCACAGACTCGCCTCTGTGACCACTCCTACAATCTCCACATCACGAGCTGGAATATAAACTCGATATTCCAGTGTAAAATGCTGGGAGGAAGCAATCTCATTAGCCTGCTTCAGGTTAGAGACGACAACACGGAGTGTATTAAATTTTACTTTCGTGATCTCTGTCACGGCTGAGAATCGCTTCGTCAGATCAGTAGTAATTTGGTACACATTCAAAGGTTTCTTTTTGGGCTGAAAGTAGACAACCCATGGACCGACCGAGTCAATTGGATACGATCGCGGTCGAAATTTTGTTTGTACCTCCCCATCATCAGGTGGCAAAGGCACTTTCTCAGCCAAACCGTCCATGTCGAAGAAACCTCTTCAACATGCACGATTTGCCTTACTATTGGGAGCGTTGAGCGCCCCCAACAATTTAAATCACACACAAACACAAAATAGGAACACACACAAATTAACGCTAAACTCTAGTGAGATGAGAGACAGAGGAAAAAAAACTTAACTAATATTACTGATCTGTTGCTGCTGCTGCTGCTGCTGACGCACCGTATGCCTGAACGTCGCACTTCTATGCGGGCAGCGGGGAGCGGTGCGTGGGTGTACGGGTGAATCCGATTGCCTTCGGGTGCACTCGCTCAACGATGTCGGATGACCGTTGGCGATGTAGTAGTGTATCGCTGGTTAGCGTCACCACGCGGAGATGAAGCGAAAATGAGCGAGATGATAATTCGCCAGCAAGCACTGCTTGATTTTCTTATTTCACTGGAAAACCACACTGCCTTCTTAGAAAAAAAAAACTCACTTTCACTCCTTTCACTGAAGTGAATAGATTTTGAGAAAAAAAACTAATTATTTCCTAGGATCGCACTCGAAGAAATCTTCCAAAATAACGGAGCGCTGGATCGAACGAACTTTCTTCTTCCGCTGAACGAAGTGGGGTGAATACACTCTTCTTGCACCGATTAATTTACAAACTAGGCCTGCACACCGAATAAAAATTCACTTTGGCACGGTTGTGGTATTTTTCTCTAAAATCTAGTTCTAGACATTGGCACTTGGTTGCAGGAAACAGAATCAATTATAATAATAAATTGGCTTATGACCTCTAACTTTACACGGTTGCTAAAAAATACACACTATCTTCCCCCACAATACCCGCGAACGACGACACTTTGGAACTGAGCCCGCTTGAGGAAAAATCACCAACACACAACAGCGCAATTGATTGTATGCAGTTTTTTGAAAGAATCGCGAGCACGGCGCGATCCCGCTACACGCAACACTCTTCTAACTTCAGCTCACTGGAACCAATTGCACACGCACACTAGTAATCCGCGACGCAGAACGCGACGCGCGACGAGGTGCCACTGCCGCAGTCGTCGTGCATGATGATACCGTTGTTGTTGTTGCCGCCAATGCGATGCAACCACCTACCTCCCCATCTTTACGTTTTGATGAATCGCATCCAGGGTGGGCGAAAAAAATTCAATCCTCTAAACTCACACCAACACCACTGCGCTTCTCCCAAAACGTGCCTTCACGAGAAGCCAGATCTACCTGATGTAGAGAAACTCCATTACCTCAAGGGGTGCTTATCAGACGAAGCTAAGGCACTGATTGATCCGCTAAAGATCACGAGGGACAATTATCGAGTTGCTTGGGAGACGTTGCTAAAACGTTATGACAATAACAAGTTCTTAAAGAAGAAGCAAGTGCAAGCGCTTATCAATCTGCCTTCGCGTAACAAGGAATCAGTGAGGGACCAGCCCGATAACAACTTGACAGCTCCAGAGTAAAGTCAATGTATCCCGATAATCTTGGCTCACTGGTTCTGTCAAATCGAATGAATTCTAGAACAAATTATCAATTGAACGTATTCACATCGACTCTTATTTTCAAAGCTGTGGAGCTCATATTCGTACTTGATGAATATAATGCTGACGATATGTGTTAATTTTTCCTAAATGTTAAATGGTGGATAATTTTAACCTTCTTACAGAGAATATAAAATGTCGCGTATTGAAAAGGAAGTGAAAATTAAGGTCCTGGACACATGGCTAAGTGAGAAGGGTATTACTATGCGAAAATTGGCGAAGCGGTTTGGAATTCATCATGCGAGTGTTAAAACCATCATTAATAAGTTTGGGGAACACTATTCTTTGGATGAGCTACCAGGAAGAGGCAGAAAACCCGGTTCTTCCAACCCGAAACTGGAGCAGAAAGTGGTATCTCTAATCATGAAGAACAGATCAATGTCAATACGTGATTTGGCCAAAAAAGCAGGAACGAGTGTCGGAATGATCCAGCGTATCAAGAGGCGAAACCATCTGAAGACCTACAAGAAGCAGAAAATCTCGAAACAAAGTACAGAACAGAAGAAGCGAGCAGCAACAAGGGCCCGGAAATTGTATTCGAGTCTTTTGCAGCGTCCGGATGCATGCGTTTTGATGGACGATGAGACCTATGTAAAGGAGGACTCAAAAACCCTTCCAGGTCCACAATACTTTACTGCCGTCGTTGGGTAGGATGTGAGCGATGCGGACAGGTCGATTCAAGTGGAGAAATTCGGTCGAAAGGTACTGGTATGGCAAGCAATATGTTCCTGTGGTTTGAAGTCAACCATTTTTTACACTACCGGAACTATAAATGCGGAAATCTATCGATCTGAGTTTCTCCAGAAGAGATTGTTGCCTTTATATAAGAAGCATAATACACCTCCACTGTTTTGGCCGGATTTAGCGTCGGCTCACTATGCCAAAACCACTCTCAATTGGCTTGCGGAAAAGGATATAGATTTCGTTGAGAAAAATATCAATCCACCAAATCGCCCTCAGCTTCGATCCATCGAACGTTACTGGGCAATCGTGAAGAGGGTCTTCAAGAAGACTGGTAAAGCAGCTGGGAATATGCAGGAGTTCAAAAAAAATTTGGACTCAAGCGTCCAAAAAATGCGATGCAACACTTGTCCGGAACTTGATGAAGAGCATTCGATCCAAAGTTCGAAAATTCGTGAAGGAATAACTTAAATTTCATCCGGTCTTCATTATGTTCAAGTTTAACCGCGTACAATAAAGGATCAATTTTTTGTATGAATAAAATATCGGTTTTCAACATAATTTGAAAGAAAGTTTGTGGATAGCTTATTTTCGATACACTCCTCATACTCCTCAATGTATGACGCTCCGAAACCTTCAGCTCAATGGAAAGCCACCGAAGCAAAGAAAAAAATCGCTTAGCTAACTAAGGGTACAATGAGAAAGTATTGGTAAACGCAAACATATTCTAGTTTCATTTAACAGGAATTTTACGTTGAATTGGACACAAACATCATTTTAGTTTCATTTGACTACCTACGGTGCTTAAACAAACTGAAATGTTGAGTAATTGTTTCGAGAATTAAGCAGTTAAGTTCAACTAACATGCGTTTGAATTTACCATTATGTTGGTTGTTTCATAATGACAGCTACGAAAACAAACAGATTTGTTGGTTGATTCTACCAACGCTGATGGTTTGTTTCAAACAAATTTTAGTATGATTCAAACTCATAAACTGTTAGAAACAAACAAACAAAAACGGTTAAAAAAACAAACATTTCCGTTTTCAATCACCTTAAATTTCATCTGT